>ML795627.1:259765-288219 GCA_009831015.1 Picea engelmannii
ATATAATAATAAATAAAAAAATAGAATATATGTATATATGAATAAATATGTGTGCTTTATGCTCTGTGTGGAATTATTAACCTTAGGGAAACGAAGGGGAGCTAGAGATTTTGCATTCACCCAGTAAATCTCCATTTGTTGAGCACTCAACACACCCTAAAAAGTCTATGACCATTTCCTTTTTGGGTACCACTCGATCCTCTGCATTGCCTATTTTCACTTCAGTATGAAATTGATTCCTTCTCTTATCTTTATGTCTCATGATTGAATTGATTAAATTTTTCTTGAACGTACACAAAGAACCTTCTTAACTCTGAAAGAAACTTAACAACTACCCAAGGAATTGACAATCTAAAAGTTTTCCACGACTCGCTTAGGAAGTTCGGCATCAGTAGAGGTAAAAGGTGAAGGAAATCCCTTGAGATTTCGAAATAGCCAAGCGTCGATCTCCATCGACGTCGGCCGATGAAAGCCTTTATTTTCTGTGAATATGCCTCAGCAGGGATTGTGCCAAAGACCGATCCATTCGACTTCGACATATAAGTATAAAAGTAAGCATCGTGCAAATAGAATAATGACATCACCGACCACCGAATCCTGAGGAATTTTCGAAGACAAAATCTTATGAAGATGATGATCTGATGATAAACTGTGCACCTAAAATTTCTCCCGATCACCAATCCCCGATATCATCGGCGTCAGAAGTTTTATCAGACCAATATTTTTGGGAGTATACACATAGATAATAGTCGATCCCTGATCTAGTCACCGGGTGATGTGACGTGACGAGACATTTTAACCCCTAAATGTGTTAGGCACGCCACATTTACAATCATTGGTTAATTCATGGATCACACATTCGTTACTAACTCATGTGTGAATCAAAAAGGAACCGTTAAACCCACCGATATAATGCATCTTCCTCCATGCCTCTATCATCAACTAGTTAATATTTATCTGTAGAAATCTGATAGTATTTTATTTTGAATCTGCATTCATTACTCTTATTAACTAATCAATATGACTGATAGTACCTCTCCAATTATATCCTTTTCAATTCATTATGTATAGTCCTATTCTGCGCAACAAGAAATTCAGGACAAGTAGAAGAGCGAAGCTAACAGTCCGAATAAAATGCCCGAAGTTCAGTGAGTATTAAATAGTTATACTAGCAATAATTATAGGTATCGGTCCACTTGTGGTACATTACACTCCATTTCATATGTTCTCACCCAACGCTTCTTTGTATATGTGTTTAAAGGCCAGTTTTAATTGCAGGAACAATGCCTCCAAAGAAGCCCTCCACCAAGAAATCACCAAGAGCACCAAAGATACAGGAACCAGAAGGAGTAGAGGGCTCCTCCCCAGAAGTTGCAAGACAATTAGAATTCACTACCAAGCCAGTGTTTGTCATTAAAAAAATCACCAAGCAGGCCTTTGTCCAACCCCCATCTTTCGGAGATATAGAGGCAAATATTGGAGCCAAAACAACATTTCCTCGCTGAGAAGAAATGTTCAAGAAATCAAGAGGGAAGAACCTCTTGAGTATACCCCACACAGTGACCTCGATACAAGGAAACTCAACGATGATGTCCTCCCAAATATTCGTAGGGATTATATTCACATGGTGGCAAGCCAGTCTCCAGTGTTACCTTACATTGAGCTCTTGAAGTGGCTTATTGATCACGCCAATGCACAAAAATGTTTGATTAATTATGATAACAATGTATGTGTCAGGGTCTTCCTACCATCATAGGTTGAGATTTACTACAAGCTCAATGAGCCTAGAGAAAATTTGAGCACTGATTTCATTCCAAGTTTTTATGCATCACACGATACTAGCAAAATCATGGCGTATTGGTGGAGGGAAGACAAAAAATTCATGAACTAGACTGTCTACTGGTATCCAACGACCAATCTTATGAAACCATACATATATCTCATGGCTCTTCTCTACAGATTGCATGGAGAGAAAGACTACTCCCGATTTTTAGAGGCTTGGATACCTCTAGCTTTCATAGTGGCCATTTCAGGTGCAGGTTTCAATTGGGGAGCCATCATCTCCCAACAGCTGAGCACTTGCAGAAGGCAAGGTGAGGCATCAAAGGAGGGAGATGTTCACACTTTCTACATGGCCTCGTATCTTATGGACATCATCTGCACTAAGAACACTTTCTCTGGGATGAACCTAAATTGGCATCCCTCAGAGCTTCAGGTCCATGTATATTTCAACATCCTATGGGAAAATAGGTACAAAATATCCTATGTAGTTATCTGTGATCAATTTATTGCACACATCTATTTCTTATTATTTAGGAAAGAATGCCCTAGGAAAGTGTTATTCAGGAACGACACTTTTCAGTAAGCCTTTATCCAAAGCCTTAATTTCACATAGCTTACCCGGAGACTCTAATGAGGGTGATTCCCTCATCCCTTTGATAATTTCAAGAAGATTATCTGGTGACTCCACAAAGTTCAGGGAGATTTACTAATCCTTTTGGGTCTTATAAAAGAAAGCCTCCCCAAGACTCTCTAGTAGTAAAATCATTATTCGGAGAAAATATTCCCTTAAACACAATGTCTAATGCTCAAACTTAGACCCTTAATCCAAATCAGGCTAAGAACCAAAAACAATGGCCATCCAAACTTTTTAAACTGTTAGACATGAAAATCATTCCAGGATACCCTCGAAAAATGCCCCCTGGGTATGAGAAGCAGTTGTCTAAGTTCACTGGTAATTATGTAGTCATAGCCAAGGACCATATGAGCAATTTTTGGGCCTTCTTTTAGCTTCATCGTATCAGTGATGATGCTTAATATTTAGTAATGAAATTTTTCTCTTCTACCCTCTATGATGGCACTAGAAGATGGTATAACGGTCTCCCTAATGCTATAATTATATCTATGGATAAATTAGAGGAAGTGTTCCTAAACATATGGAGTGTCAAGGAAGACCCTAACATGATGCTAATAAGGCTCAACAACATCACAAAGGATGAGAATGAAACTGTTATGGAATTTCATGATAAATTTGAAAGGCTAATACAACAAATCCTAGCAAGCCATCACCCTACATGATAATTTTAATTAGTATTATTATTAGAGTTATGATGTGAACTTAGTGTTCATTTTTTATCTTATATTTATTCAGATTATTGGTATGTTTGAGAAATTTTAATAATTATTAGATAGTGAACCTTAATTAGTATTATTATTAGAGTTATGATTCCAACTATATAATTCAATGGGTGTTCATGATTCATCTTATTTCTATTCAAATTATTGACATGTTTGAGAAATTAGTGTAAAAGTATAGCATTGCATTGGCACAGGGGTAGACCCAGGGTTCAATTCTAATAGTGCACCAACAAGCCCTAACTATTGGCCCTTTCGGAAACACCTGTGAAGCAGATGCAGTCTCACCTGAATTAGCAATAGGGGGTTGTAGGACACATGTGTCTACAACCAGAGGAAATGCAAGTGGAATCAAGGCAATCACACAAGGATATCAGACTATTCTTTCCAAACATAAACCTACTTCACACAGAGATATATTATATCTAACATACTAATAATGCATCATCAAAGTAAAAAAGCAAAGAACACAACACCAATAGAAATGTGCTTTATAATATATCAGGTGAAAGGTTACAGTTCTATCCATGCTCTTAGCTTGCATATCTCTCTCTTTCTCTCTTCTCTCTTCCCTGCGCACCCAGTTGCAAGGTTGATCTTCGCACCCAGCTGAAGATCTTACAACATAGACTTATCTCAGCATACAATACTTCTCTCTCAGTAATAACAACAATCACTCATCATCACATAATCAAACCCATATAAAATCCTCTTGACCTTTATTTATACATTACAATAGCTCACCGACAACCTTAGGTCAAAGCCTAGGTGTCAAAACCCTAGATACCTAAACCCTAGGTCAACTTGACCCATGTTTTCAGGGCTTCGCCAGCCTATCTTTCCTTCCTTCCCGCGAGGTTCTCTAAAGCATCTACCGGTGGATTTTTCCATTTGTTGAGTTGTCCATGATCTGTCTTCCTTGTTGATCTTCCATCCTCGATAGTCTCATCCAACGAATTTCTTTCTCTTACTTCACTCCGTCTTTTCTACTCTTTTTCTCACTTCGACCTAGTATCAGTCACTGTGTCTTTCGCGCATTTAGCATTTCACATTTTCTTCCATAATATTATATTTCTTCCATAATCAAGGGCCAACAGGCCCCCAACACTCACTTGTGACTTGTCCCGAGGCACTCTGATCTAAACCTTCTTATTTTCTTCAACTGCAAACTACACAGTGCAGTCTATTATTTCTGCTCTATTCCTCCCCACTGTGTGCAGACTGTCTTTTCTTTGTCTGGTACCTAGTTTCAACTACACATGGTACCTAGACCCTTCTCCTTCTGTTTTTATCGAGAGTTGTAAGGCAGTTGGTTTTCATAGTACAATTTCAACTAGCTCCCATTCAGGAATCCTTCCTTCCATTCTCCATTAAAAGTCTTCAACTGCACAACTCCTCCTTCTGTGACATAGGCAACCTCATATGACCCCATCCAATGTGTTATGAACTTCCCTAGATGCTTCATGAACTTACTATCGTATACCAATACCATATCTCCTTGCTTAAATGCTTTCTTATTGATATGCCTATCATGGTAGGCCTTTTCTCATTCCTTCTGAACTTGTTGATGGAATCCTGCAATAAATCAATCTTCCTCTAGTTCGACCAACTATGCAAGCCTCTCCTAAACAACGCCAGTGTCATCCATAGCTATAAAGGCTATGATTCTTAATCTAGGGACCAAATTTTCCATCGGGACAACTTCTTCTATACCATAAACCAACTTAAAAGGGGTCTGCATTGTCAGCTTCTTGCAAGTAGTTCTATAGGCCCATAATACTGTTGATACTCTCAAATCCCAGTCATCTATCTTTACACTGCAAATATTCATTAGCGTTGTCTCCAAGGTCTTGTTGAAAGATTCAATCATCATGTTCGCTTGTGGGTGGTAAGGAGTGATCTTCTATTGGTTAACTTTAAATTCCTGATTCAAGGCTTCAATAGTCTTATTAATAAAATGTGTACCTTGATCACCCATGAGGATCTTTTGGCATCCAAACCTAGTTATGATATCATAAAATATGAAATGTGTAGTTGTAGTTGCACTACAATATTTAACTTCTCTTGCTTCATCCCATCTGGTCAAGTACTCTGTCACAATGATTATGTATCTGTCTCTTGTGCGCTTACCTGGTGGGTTTATAGGTCCCACGAAGTCAATGGCCCATTTCTAAAATTCTTATAAGGTTAGCTAGGGTTCTAATGGAATGTCATCTCTTCTGGATATTTTCCCAACTCTTTGACATAGATCACAAGATCTGTGATAGTCTTTAGCATCTCTGTGTAAACTTGGCCACCAGAGGCCAGCTCTAAGAACCTTCTATGTTGCTACTTTTCCTATGTAGTGTCCTCCTACGATGCCTTCATGATATTTCGCTAAAATCAATGGTCTCTTTACTTCCATGACACATCTCCTCAGGATCTCATCGGGTCCCATCTTGTATATCTATCTAGCTATAAGTGAAAAATCTGCAACACACACTACCAGTTGTCTCTTCTGGGTGATTGTGTATTTACTAGATGCCATTCATTTTGACATGAACTGGACTATCTCAATGAACTGATCATAAACATTTATAATGGCTAACAACTGTGCATCCGGTAGTGTATCCTCCAAACTAGTAAGTTCCTCTCCATGTTCCAACCTAGATAAGTGGTCAGTTCCCTTGTTCATCCTTCCTGGATTTACCATGATCTCAAAATCATATTCCTAAAATAGAAGAATCCATTTTCATAGTATTCCCCCCAATACTAGTTTGTTGACTAGGTATTTCATCATGGAGTGATTAGTGAACATTTTAAAGTGTCCTCCCAACAAGTAGTGGCGAAAATTTTGCAACCCATACACCATGGCTAACTCTTCTCTCTCAGTGGTGGTGTAATTTATCTCAAATATTGATAGATTCCTACTAACAAAGGCTAACGGGTGGTCAATTTATCTAGCTCTTGGTTGTACGAACACAACTCCTAATGCAATAGAAGATGCATCGGCATGCACGTGAAATTCCTTGCTCCAATCTGGGAAAACCAGAATAGGCGTAGTAACCATTTTCTTTTTCAGTGTGTTGAAGCTCTGTTGACATTATTTTGTCCATTGAAACTGACAATCTTTCTTCAAAAGATTCTCCATGGGTGTTGTAATCTGTGCATATCCCTTAATTAACTTCCTGTAGTATCCAATATGTCCCAGTGTGGTGCGCAACTGTTTGACTGAACTAGGAGGGGGTAAATCAACTATAATGGAAATCTTAGATGGATCTACGAATAATCCCTGCTTACACACAATATGGCATAGAAGCACTCCAAAGGGTGAAAAGAAGATGCACTTCTTCAGGTTCAAGGAAATCTGACATTGCCTGCACTTATCCAACATTAGTCGTAAACATTCAATATGATTTTTCAATAAGCTAAACACAGTCCAATCATCAAAATATACTTCTAGAAATTTATGTAAAAACTCTTTGAATGCTTCAACCACCACCCTAGAAAATATGGTTGGCACATTCTTCAATCCAAACGACATCACTGTATACTAGTAGGATCCCCATTATGTTGCAAATGTGGTCTTTTGGAGATCTTCTTTGGAAATCCTGATCTGATGGTATTATGAAAAGCCATCTATAAAATAATATACCTCCTGTCCTCCTACATTATCTAACACTTCATCGGTAAATGGTGTAGGGACTAGGTCATGTAAACAGGCATCATTCAGCTTCCTGAGATCTACACAGATCCTAATTTATCTGGTATTCTTATATTGTACCACCATAGGGCTAATCCATTCTGACTCTTCAACAAGTTCTATGATTCTTGCTTCCAACATTCTATCTAGTTCAATCTTCACTTTCTCCTTATATTTAGGGTTCAATATGTAAGGTCTTTGGTTAACTGGCCTTTCATCTGGTTTCAAGGGGATCTTCATCTCTCCCATGGGCCCTTTAATTCCCTTCATATCAGTGAACTTGGTTGGAAACAAGTCCTGGTATTCATGCAATAACTCTATGATCTTATCAATAGTGGAATCATCCTAGTAATCTCTAATATTAGCAAGCTTAGGTGATTTCTCTGTTCCAATATTAACTTTCTTGATTTTGATTGGTTGTCCAATAAAAGTTAGTTTGACTCATGGTCCTTCTATGTCTCATTGTCCTTGTTTTTCTATGATGTTCACCTTCCTAGTATCATCGTCTTCATCAGCATTTATATTGTAACATCCTTGCAAATTCTGAAGAGGTGCAATCCATTCATCCTCTTCTTTCTCCATAGGGAGGCTAGGTGCCTTCTCCACGACCTGTAAATCTTGATCTACCATAGGGTACTGATTTTCAAACAAGAATGTAGCTACAAAGTTTTGTGTCATACCTTGCCAATCTGAAGTGGTGAGGCGCAGTTCTGACTCAAGGTACCAGTTGATAGGTGGTGTGTCTAGAGTATTGATGAATTTATGCACCCACTTATCTTGAGGAATGCAGCTCCAGACATCCTCACAGCTTCACACATGTTCTTCCGGACAACTTTGACATGTGTACCTAACTTTGCATCCTTCGACTTGTTCTAAAAATCGCGTTGTCATCAAAGTGCGACATTGTATCCAATTCACAATGTTCCTTTTATGTGTTCCCCACCATCTTTCTAGAGTAGCTTTCAAATCCTCATCCAGTGCCAACATTATTTGTTGTACTAGTACAGTTTATTCAAATTTCAATAAGAAAGTTTCTAAGTGATTCAAACCAGCAAAGGTGGGTAAATTACTTAAAGTTGTGTCAATCCAGTGAACTTCTTTGGTCATTCTAGCACATCATCATGTAGAAACTTCATACATCTTCTTCTGCAAGTTCTCTAGTGCTTCTTTTGAGTCTGATGAGAATGAATTTTCACTTTGCTAGCTTAAATTCCCATATGTTGTAGGATTAATGTAGTCATGTTGTCTCATGGTCAATTTGTATATACTCTCTAGCTCATATGTGCGGTCCTCTTCTCTAATGGGCTCTGTGTATCTGGGACCTTCATCAGGATCCAAAGGTGTGATGACCCTAAGGCCATCTCCTTCGAATTTCATTCTTCATTTCTTGAAATAAAAAAAATAGTATAATTGTTGAAAGCCCAATCAATTCCTAACAACGTGGGGTAAGGACAACTATCATCGACTATATCAATCACCTTGAAGTCCACAAATGTTCTGACCCCATCGATATCCATAGGGATACTTTCTAGTCTTCTGAAGGGGTTCACAACCTATTGATTAGCCATCCTAAGCCTGATAGGGGAATAGATCAACTTAGGTTTTCCCATCAGTGCCCAGGTTTTCTTTGTCATAACATTGACCTTTGATCCTAAGTCGAGGACCACATAATCTATATCATATTCTCCAATTGGAGCATTAAGGTGTAGTTCCTTATTTTTCCTTCTCTTTTTGGATAGTTGATGTACTTCTTTATTTAGTAGAGGATCTACCTTTCCTAGCTCATTTTGTTTGATCAAGTGTTGGAGCTCTTGTACAACACTCTCATCCTTTATCAAATTAATACAAGTGCATAAGAATTCCATGAGTTTGCTTACCTCTTTTCCTTCTCTAGGTGAAGTGGACTTATCAAAGGCCAAGGGCATTCCACATTCTCTCACTTTTGGTTGTTCCTTTGATGAATAAGCCCGATATCTTCTAAAAACAATTCTTTCCTCTTCAAATGTATGCTTCTCTCTCTTTGGATAAAATTCTTGTGTCTTCTCTGCAACTTTTCTGACTCCTGATTGGTTTGTATTCTTCCCTGGAGTCACCCTGTCTTCTCATGTAACAGTGCCTCCTCTAGTGATAACAACAACTCTAGGATCTACTCCATGAGGTTTTGTTGTGATTAGTTGTACTTATTGGTTTCCTCCTCATCTTTCCTGAAGTTTGGATAACAGCATAGGACAATCTGCTATGACATGTTCAAATGAATTATAGTAACTGCAAGTGGTACAAGGGTTCTATCAATCCCTTTCCAAATGACTTGGTTGTGCCTAGTTATAACAAATGATCTAACCACTACCTCAAACCATACCTCCTCCTCATCCTCCTCCTCTAAATCCACCACGAGGGTTGAAGTTTCCTCTTCCAGGGGAATTATACAACGTAGTGTTCCCTTCTTGTTGTACTTCACCTTGAATTTTGTATATATCCCTTGACCTTTCATGCCTGAGGTCATAGGCCCTACAATCCCTATCATCATGCCCTACTAACTTACATAACGTGAAATACATATATGTGGGTTTTTGAACATATTTTTGCATGTAATAACATTCACCAGGGTGATGTCTATTTCTACATACCTCACAACAAGGTAGGGTAACTTGCTTCAAAGGGCTCGGAGCTCCGGAAGCCAAGTATTCATGAAACAGAGGGCAGTGCTCCTTTTCATGGCCTTCTAACTTGCATCTGATACACCAGATGTCTTCTATTTTATCTTTTCCCTTGTCTTTTTTCATATCCTCAACCTGTAATGATAAGCTAGTTAGTTGACTCAAAATTTGACTCATACCTAAGATGGATTCTCCCATAGGGGTTGATTCTAGCTTCATGGAAATATCAGTGCCTTAGCCTATGAAGCAATCTTTTGTTGCATCAGAGGGACTCTGATGTGTGGTAAAAGGGAAGCAATGAACCATTCCTTGTTCTTCTTGTCTGGTATTTGAAAATTCAGCTGACCCGTTAAGGTTTTAAACCTATGATCAAACTCCCAAACAGGTTCAACTATTCTCTTATTGATTTCTTTCAATTCTGTAATGCATTGTGAGTCTGACTTGGGTTTCTTGAATTCTACAACCAACACATTCCTGATCTCATTCAACAGTTTAGGCTATGCAATTCCTTGGACAATTTTCACGTACCATATCAGTGCACGGTCTCTCAAGGTAGTACTAAACTAAGCTCGTTTAGCAGCTTCATCAGTGACATTCTTAATATTCCATACAACTTCACATAGAAACCAGTGTTGATAGGGATCTTTAGATCCATCTCCTCTAAAGGTGGGTAACCTCATCTCATCTTCCATAGATCTTCATGACTAAGTGTGCATTGAACCACTTGTACTAGTTCTCTGAGTGCTCTGATAACTTAGGTTACTCTGGTTACTTAATGTTGTTGAAACAAAAGGGGGTGTAATAGCACTTACTTCAACAATCTATACAATCCTTGAAGTTTCTGACTCTTCTCAGCGAGGTTCTTTAGCCTTCTCTTCTTCCTCCCTAGCAGACTCTGAATTCTCTTCTTTCAACAACTCTTCTTTTTCTTCACTGTATAACCCTTTTTCTTATGTTGGTTCGTGATTCTGCTTGAAGAAGTTCACCAGAGGAACTTCTCTGAAGGTCCTCCCACTGCACGTGTGTCCGATCTGTGTGTCATTGTCATTGTCAGAATTCTTGAACATTAGATTTTTCAGTATGACCCACTACTGTATCTTCAATATGTTCTTGTCATGCAATAGCATCTTGATCTTCAACTTCAATAAGTGTAAAAAGTTTCCTCTAGGTCCTTTAAATAAATATCTCTCTACTTGGCTATATGATTCTACCCTATCAATAGCAAAATCTATGATATACCCTCCAATGGTACTATCAAAACAGTGATATACTGCTCTTGACATGGTGTTATCAACTCTTTTGACCTTCTTGATCAATGCCAATGTCCAAACAATAGGCAGTCTAGATATGATATCAAATTGGGTGTCTACTAACCTGGCTAGCCACTTGTATAGCTCTTTATGAATTCCTCCAAAGAAAATCTTGTGTATGTCAGTAAGGATATACCTTCCAAACCAGTCTTTTGTCCTAATATTAGGGTTTTTATTCTGAGATTCTGCAAAGTCCTTTTCCTGTTCTTCTATCCACTTCTGAATCTCTTTCTTTGATGGAAACCACCTTGACATTCCCTCAAGAAGATCTTAGTCCCGACAACAGAACCCTTTGTTGGCACAGGGGTAGACCCAGGGTTGAGTTCTAATAGCACACAAACAAGCCCTAACTATTGGCCCTTTAAACAACACCTGTGAAGCAGATGCAGTCTCACCGGAAGTAACAATAAGGGGTTGTAGGACACAAGTGTATACAACCAAAGGAAATGCAAGTGGAATCAAGGAAATCACACAAGAAGATCAGACTATTCTTTCCAAACATAAACCTACTTCACACATATATATATATATCATATCTAACATACTAATAATGCATCATCAGAGTAACAAAGCAAAGAACACAACACCAATCACACACAACAACAGGATATATGTGGTTCACCCTCTCCCTAGGGCTACGTCCACAGAACTGTGCTTTATAATATATCAGGTGAAAGATTACAATTCTATCTGTTCTCTTAGCTGGCAGATCTCTCTCTTTTTCTCTTCTCTCTTCCCTGCACACCCAACTGTAGGGTTGATCTTTGCGCCTAGTTGAATATCTTACAACACAGAATTCTCTCACCAAACAATACTTCTCTCTCAGTAATAACAACAATCACTCATCATCACATAATCGAACCCATATCAGGTTATCTTGACCTTTATTTATACATTACAATAGCTCATTGACATCCTTAGGCCAAATCCTAGGTGTCAAAGCCCCAGATACCTAAACCCTAGGTGTCTAAAACCCTAGGTCAACTTGACCCACGTTTTCAGGGCTTCGCCAACCTATCTTCCTTCCTTCCTGGGAGGTTCTCCAAAGCATCTATCGGTGGATTTTTCTGCTTGCTGAGTTGTCCACGATCCGTCTTCCTTGTTGATATATCATCCTTGATATTCTCATCCAATGAATTGATTTCTCTTAATTCGCTCTGTCTTTTCTGATCTTTTGCTCACTTCGACCCAGTATCAGTCACTGTGTCTTCTGTGCAGTTCACATTTCTCCTTTTCTTATATAATATTTGCTTTCTTCCATAATCAAGGGACAACACATTGATCAAGTTGGATTTCTATTTCATGTTTTTTTATGGTATTTTATCAATAAATGATTCCATGCATGAACAATATACTTTCTAAGCATCTTGTTGATATGAATCAATTAGATTTTTTAACAAACACAAATTGCAGCATATTTCATCATCTCTTTAATGGTGTTATGATGTGTGAACTTTGTTAGAAAAACACGATCGTGGAGAAATAAAATAAAAAAAATGTGGAAAGAAAACACAAGAGTTATACAATCCAATAGAGACACATATATATGGCTCACCTAGTGTGGGATACGTCCAACAGAGAAATTGCAAAGTCCTTCCTTATTATTATCCACCAAAATTACGGGATACAACTTAGAACACATATGTTGTAACTTTCTCTTATTTCTCTCACAGTATCCTCTTTCAAAATACAATATTTGCGATAATACATAGCTGAAATACAATTCCTTCATAAAAGAGGATTGCCTTCTAGGGAAAAAAAACCCTAAAAAATAACTTCTACCGTAAGATTTGCGACCTTATAATGAACGATTCAGATTGACTACAAAATTACAATATTTTACAAGGCAAGTTTTCCCAATATTTAACTTCAGGGGTGCTACCCCCAAATCCCCCACCAAGGGGGGCTACAAAAATCCCCCCCCCCCAAGACCCCCTTGGTGACAGTTGTGGGGGGAAATCCCCTGACACCCCTCGTTAGGGAATAGGGTCCAAGAACAGTTGAAACAAACATTTGAATTAGGAAGATAATCAGGCTCCACAACCAACAATATCCCACTTGGAGATCGATCACAACAACTCCACTTTGTACCTTTTGGACTATACTCCACCTTGGACTTGGAAAAATTTCTCATCTTCACCTTCATGCTTGAAGACCAACTGAAACTGAGCAGAAACTTAGTTTCTCCATGGTTACTCCCTTTGTTAACATGTCTGTAGGATTCTGGCTAGTATGTATCTTTTCCAACTTCAAATGTCCATCCTCCAGGATGAATCATATGAAATGGTACCTGAGTTGTATATTCTTATTCTTTTAATGGAAGGTTGAGTTCTTTTCAAGATGAATGGCACTCTCACTATCACAATACAACCTGATATTCTTCTGCTTCTTTCCCAATTCCTCCATAAACCTATGTAACTGAATCATTTATTTACTAGCCTTTGTAGCAATAGCATACTCTTCTTATGTTGTTGAATGTGAAACAACCTTTGTAGTTTTGAAATCCAACTTACTGTTATTCCACCTATAGTAAAATAATACCCCATGGTGCTCCTCCTTCTATGAAGTTCTATCTTTATCACCTGCCATATTTGAATCAACGTATCCCTATAAAATAGTGTCTGAACCTCCAAAAAATAATGCATGAGTAGAAGTACCTCTCAAATACCTGAGAATCCACTTTACTACCTCCTAATGTTTTTTACCTAGATTTTTCATATACCTTATCACAACTCCCACTGCATGTGCAATATTTGGTCTTGTGAAAACCATCACATACATCAAGTTGTCAACTATTGATGAATATGGGACCATGGAAATGTATTCTATCTCCTCCTGTGTCTTCGGACACATTTCCTTAGTTGATTTTAAATGGTTGGCCAAAGGTGTACTAATTGGTTTTTTATTCTGCATTATAAACCTCTCCAACACCTTCTCTATGTACTCACCCTGAGACAATGTCAATTTGCATTTTTCCTGTCTTGTGTTATTCTCATACCAAGGATTTTCTTTGCAACACTCAGATCCTTCATCGCAAATGAATTAGCTAATTTCTTCTTGAGCACATTTATATCCTGTGTATTATACCTTGCAACAAGAATGTCATCTCCATACAATAGAAAAATAATATAACTTCCATTTTCTAGTCTTTTAAAATAAACACAGTGATCAAAATGAAATCTACTATAACCTTGTTATGTCATAAAACTGTGAAACTTCAAATACCACTGCCTTGGAGCTTGCTTTTGTCCATACAATATCTTCTTCAACATGCATACCATTTTTTCCTTCCCTTTGACCTCATACCCTTGTGGTTGCTGCATATAAATCTCTTTCTCCAAATCCCCATGGAGAAAAGTTGTTTTCACATCTAACTATTCAAGATGTATATCTTCTACTACCACAAGACTTAAAATAGTCCTCGCTATCCCCTACCCTAGGAATAAATAATGAGATCATGTATTGAGGACCACAGGTCCTAGACATGGAGTACTGAGAGTCAGATGACTTTAGCATGGCCCCAGAGGGCCCCACTTTTCTTCAGTGCAACCCATTTATTATTAGCAACAATATCCATCCCATCAGCCTCATTCTAAAGAAACAGTAAGTCTTGCTCCATGAGGTAATGAGAATGGCTATCACAGTATGTGTCACTCTGATTCTTGAAGCACTTGAACATGTTGGATCAAATTCTCCTTCATTTCATAATGTTTCCTTGGAAATTATGCTCTTTGACCTGTTCATACCTAGAAGGGTGATATGGTGCCCTAGTAAGTTGATATTCCTTTAGGATGGGTTTCTACTGGGTTGGTCTGTGAAAGTTCATCATATATTCCCTCCATACTTACCGCTTTCCATCTTTATTCCTCTCATATTACCCTACATTTGTTCTGGCATTGGGATTGGCCACACTAGTAAGGGTTGTACCTTGCCTTGTGGGAAGAAGGAGATAAAGGACCAGAGGGTAAAGTAGATGGAAAGAGTTGAAATCCTTTGAAACCTTTGATATGCTTCACCCAGGGATTCCCGAGAAAATAGTAAAATTATTCTCATTAAGAAAAGGGAACCCATAAGATAGATAAACTCTTAAGGTACTAGTTGGTGAATAGCAGGTCTCATTACGAGCTGGCCTATTATGACCATGGGCATGTAGAAGTATGACACTACCACCTATCTGGTCAAGAAACCAAGGTAGTGGCTCTTGGTGGCATAGCCAAGATAAAGGGGTTTTCATCATGAGCCAGCCTTCTCATCTCTTCGAAATGTTTGTGGATAAAGTTGTCACCTCTAGTCACAAAGGCAGGATAGTGTCCCTCAACTCTTCGATTGAAGAATAAAAGAAAAAGATCAAAAGATAGTAAAGTTAAGAATGAAAGGCAGTAAATGGGTTAGGAAACGATGGCATCTATGACAAGGTGGAGATCTCCCTCTACAAATGCACCCACATGTAAGACTTACATTTCCCTGTTATCATTGCACCCCATGCCCAAACACTTACCCCATGCCACCTCATACACTTACATGACCTAGATTGGCTCCCACCTTGGAAACACCCAAATTTAAGGAAGAATACCCCAATAGGACACCCTAAGACCTTCTTCAAACTTGACTTGTCAAATTGCATAATGTCTTTGAGCATTTTTCTGGGTAAACGGGGGGTTTGATGCACATGTTTGGGTAACTTGATTATTTGATGTTATTTACATGTTATGATTCCTGTGACTTACGAACCCCTGGAGGGCATGCTTGTTGTTGTTGTAGGACCTTTCCCAGTGGATAGGTACACATGAGGGAATGATTATCTCAGACCTTCATGGGGGCTTAAAGCCCACAAATGGATGTTGTAACCACAACCAAGGGCAAGAAAACATCAGATATTTTTACCATAAAGAAAGAATGATGTCACCTTTGAAGGAACCCTAACAGACATAGACCTAGGGGCATCTTGCCCTTCCACATGGATGTTGACCTTTGAAAGCCCAGGATGTCACCATCATGACCCTAGACGTCATCTAGAGAAAGCATTTACATTTTGGAGGTAGTTGTGATTCAACTGACATGTGTGGGTATCATCTAGGGCCTTTGGAGGCCAACCGTTCTGCATCATGAGCCCAACGTTCCACCTTAGGGGCTCAACGTCACCCTAGAAAGGCATGACATCACCCTTGGAGATTTTTCAGATTTTTATTAATTTTATTTATGTCAAAACTGAATTTTAATGTAAATTGGCCAGGTCAGCCTTTTATTTGACCTAAAAATAATTAAAGGTCAAAGTTTAGTATAAATAGAGATTAAGTACTCTCATTTGTTGATAATAAATCAACACACAATAAGTTTGGACTGAAATTTTCACCCTATTTAAGGGCTATTGGCTGAAATAACTAGTGCGCATCTTCTTGGAGAGGCTTTTTATGGTGTATCTTGGCTATTTTTCATGGTGGAAGATCTTCGACTAGGGTTTGGCTTGATTATTCTTCGTGAAGTAGAAAATGTTCGATTTGTTCATGCAATAAATGATTGTGGTAAATTTTACTCATTTCATATTAAATATTATGAAATTCCTTTTCTAAACCCTAGGCAAGAAACATAAGGTGTTTCTCTCTCTCTCTCTCTCTATCTTTTCTACTTGTTTAAATTTTCAAGTACACCTTGTTTAGAAGTGACTACTAGATCCTTAAAGTGCTAGCACTCTAGTAGCTTCATTCTAATTTCTTATTGCATAATATATTTTCAATAGTCTAAGGAAGGAAGGTTCACTAAGGCCTAAAAGTTCTTATTCTCTCGTGAATTTGTCTTCAATATTTGGATGTTTGAGGCCTTGAAGTGCCAACACCTCTTGAATCCACCTCTTTTCCTTTGGAAAGTATTATCATTTATTTTTACTCCAAGTTGTGTTGTTGCTATTGTTGACTCCATAAGACAAAAAATGCACTTTTCCACTTTCTTTAGTAACTTCTATTAACACTAAACTAGATTAATTCACTAGTTAACTTGTTGTTGTTGCAAACCATTTTTATAGACATACTAATCCACATTGATTTTTTGCATACACTTACATAACTCACATCTAACTTACTCATAAATTGACTGTGACAATTGCTAAACAATATACTTGATAAATGCTAAGTTTCCATGATTTTTTCTTGCAATTATGAGCATTAATACTTCTTGTTGTTACAAAAGATTTTTAAAACCATCTAATTGCAACAAATTTTCTGCAAAACTGACCTTTAGTGCTAGATAGACACTGCAAAAAATGCTTGTGACAATTGATTATCATTTTTCCTAGTTAAAACTACTTTTGTATTGTCTTTTCAAGCAATTCCGAGGCATATTTCTTGCAGTTGTTATAAAATACTTATTGTTGTTGTAAACTTTCATATCGCTACAATTTTATATCAACCAGGTTATGTTTCAAAGATTCTTTGTCTTATTGAATCACTAACATCATTTTGTACTTGAAAGATGCAATATTTTTTCTTTGTTGTCTTGTTCTGGGCAAGTACACTTCATCTTCGCTTTTGCTTCATCTCTTAAAAGACATAAAACACCTTTTGATTTGAGTGAATAGTGAGAGGGGGGGTATTCTTGCATCCTTGTCTTAGTTTCATCATTCCTTTAGGTCATTAGGGACGTCTCCCTTGGGGTAATATCGACATACCCCAAAAACAGAAAGGGGTTTCCTATTAAGGTGATAGTGATAGGTCACCCCCTTGTTATGCCAATATTGCATCACTTGCCTTAGGATTTGGGCAAGTACAGATTGTGCGATAACATTTTTGGTGCCATTTCTGAGAAATATCGAGTCAATTTTTCGCGAACGACACTTTTTGGTAAGATTTTATCCAAAGCCTTCATTTCACATAGCTTACCTAGAGACTCCAATGAGGGTGATTCCCTTGTAACACCCCAAGATTTGAACCCCATTTTAAATAATGTATTGTTACAATGTTGAGAGGCCAAAGTGCTCAAACAATTATCAAAAGTCCAATGTGCCCAAGACATGTAATTTTTTTATCATTATTAATAATAAATACATCGTTGGCTGCTAGACAGACAAGGACTAGAGTTATGGGGGGCTATGATTTCATAAGAGAGGGGGATTGAGGGGCTAAGTGTTTATTCCTATTTTAATTACTTTTTTTCCTAAGGGAGGGGATCAATTACATGAGCTTCTTGGGGAAGGCGAGGAGGTTCTTGATTTCCCCATGAAAATAATTAAACCCATCCCTGGTCTGATTTTTGGGTTGGTCATTGACTCGTATGCTCCATCACCTCTGTGTTATCCCATTCTTTCCCTCATTCACTTGTATGCACCCACTTACCCGTTCATCGATCCATCCTCACCTATGTCTTGGCTTGGGAAAGGGAGCCAAATTGATGAAGAATTAGCCACTGGATAGTTGGTTGTAATGGTCGTTGGTGCAATCCAACCATGACTTGAGGCTTGCATGTCTGAGAAACATTGTCCTGTGCCCTGGTTTTCTCACAACTGTGAGTCCTATGAGTTCCAGCATTGAGATTCTGGACCAGCTATGCTAGAGGCCCAAAAGTAAAGGAGAGGGAATGCCTGAGGGACTGTGTGGCAGAGAAGGGTGGAGGTCCATTCTCTTGGGTGGTATAGGTTGGCTAGAAGAGATATGGGTACTTTGGATTGTTGTGGGTGTTGGGAAACCTGTGAGAGATTGAGAGATAATTGGTTTGGGAACCCAAGTACACTCTGGAACCGTCCTTGTGGATTGATAGTCATGGCTCGAGGGTGACACTACTATTGAGATTTGGAGTAGTGGTGTCTACGATTGGGTGGAACATCCTTGTTCTATAGCCAATTGGTTTCATCTTTCATAAAGATAAGTGCTCTCTTTTATGGTATCATTTACATGTATATGAATGTATTTTTGTTGTGTATTTTAATTATCATTGAACTAAATCTTAGATCATGCATGCTTGCTAGATATTGTTGTGCATGTCTTTAAAGTCTTTTCTTTTATGTATCCTTAAATTTAAAAGAAGGTATCGGTAAGATAAAGAATTCCAAGGACAAGCTTGAAGGTAGCATACCCCGGCCTGTGGGTGGATGGGTATGTTACAGTTTGGTATCAGAGCTTATGGATGAAACATCGGGCCGGCGTGGGTCGGTTCTGTTGGTCAGATTCTCGTGGTTATATATTGAACTCTGACCGTGGAGTTGAAAAGCTCAGGAGGAATGACATTGCAGAATCTGCACATGATATAGAACGTCAGAGACCTGTGTAAGGGGTTCGAAGGATTGTGACCGTCCCCCTTCAAATTCAAAAGCGATCACCATTGTAGGATCATGAGAGATATGAGATTGTTGGATCAAAGGACATGTGAAAAAGGGTCATTCGATAAAAAGGAAGCAAAGGATAAGGTCACAACTATCATATCCCATGGGAGAGTGAGATCAACAGACAAGAGGAATTGTGGGGAACCAAGTTGCATGGGATTTGATTCCTCGAGGTGGTCCCAAAATCCAAATGATGATTTCACCAAGGGGTTACATGTCAGCATCAGGAGAATTGTGGGGCGAAAATCGAGTTAATCTAAACCGTCGATGTGTGCCCCCGCAAATTGAAAGGCATGCAGTGATGTGACATGTTAGGGCATGAACATAGAAACTCCTTATAGCCGAAGTAGATCCTGCTCATCAATCACCAAGGGGTACGTGTCAGCAAATCAGTAATTCTGGAGAAATCTGTTTGAGAGGTTTTCAATTGAGATTTGAGACTCCTAAAGCTCATAGAGTCAGAGAACCAAAGTAAATATTGATCATTCGATCATCCAAGTTAGATCTTATTTTCCAAATCATCTAGAGTAAATCTCAAGCATTGGATCAACTGAGGTGAATCTAGGTCATCGAATCCAGAAGAGATGTGGCATAAATCTTTGGACTCTAGGCGAAGACCTGAAGTGAATCTCAGTATTCGATCCATGGAACACACACGTCGATAGATCGTGAGCTTTAGATAAAAACATTCCAGAAAAATTTGAGGTTTGAAGTTTGAGATTTCTGAAACCTGAAGACCCAAAGTAAGCCTCAACCGTTAGATTAAGGAGGACACACGGTGCAGATCCGTGGACTCTGGGTGAAGACTTGAAGTGAATCTTGGTCATCCGATCTAGGAGGACACATGGCGATAGATTGGCTAGTTTGGGATTTCGGAGTTCAAGAGAATTGGAAGTGTGCTAGTATGGAAACTCTCGAAGTCTAGAAGCCCAAAAGGCTGAAGTGGTGGGGCACGATGATGTCATATAGAGATGATGTGGACCCCAGAATTATGAAGTGACATGGCTTGCATACGTCACCTAGGATGTGTGCCACATGTCAGTAAGTTTTGAGCATTTGGAGTATTGAAAAGTCGATCAGAACATGACACATGTCGCCTGCCTGATTGGGACACGTGTCTGATTCCAGTATTTCACCACGTGGCGACATATCATGCAGTCCGGAGACTGGGAACTCTGGAGGGGAAAGATGTGATAGGTTGCATTGGGTCGAAAACTCTCGAAGGCCCTGATATCGAAGTACATATCGATCATTGATTCCATAAGACACATGTCGAAGGATTGTCGACTTCAGGAGAAAGCACTCAGGGAGAAAGTGCAGGAGGAAAGTTTGAAACTCTGAAGCTAGAAGAGATGAAGTGATGCATAGTTGTTTATCTATGGGAGGACACCCATCGTCATATCATGAACTCCAGGTAAAATAATTCTGGGAGGAGGAAAGAGAGAAAATTTGAGACTCCCGAAGCGTAGAGTCCCGAACTGGATCTCAATCATTGATCGTGAAAGAGGAAAAGGACCATTGATATGGTCCTGGCCGAAAGTTTCAAAGTCCCGAAGCTCTAGACAAGATCTTTTTTAGCTAAGAACAGGTTCATGGCCGTGGTCATATGCAGATTGAGAGTTGAGGAAAGGAGGGCTAAGGGTCGAATTGGTTGCCTTCAAGACAGAAAAGTGATAAGGAAGGATTTAGTCGCGTTTTCTAGTCATGGTCACCTAGGAAGGTGGTTTGAAGGAAGTTACTGCGCAGGATGAAATTGTGTGTCATCTAAGGATAAGAGGACACTGTTATTTTTAGAAAATGGGGATATGATCTCCATGAAAAAACAAAAAAATATTAAGGGGCTTAATCACATCAGCTCAGGATGCGTATTGAGGAAACGAAAGAAGGCGAGGTAGCCTCCAATCATGATAAGGAGGTCGAAGGCCAGAATACTAGAGTTGGTAATGCAGAGACAGAGTCCAATGGACGCAAGGAAAAAGGAGAGTAGGAAAAGTTAATAGAAATGGTAAGAAGCCTGAATATGGAAGTGTAGAGTTACAAAGTAGACAATGAGAGACTGGTGAGAGAGAAAAGTCAGATAAATGCTCGAGTGTTGCAGAGATTAAATCAGTTGCAGAGACAAATGAATAAGGGATCAAAATCGATACAAGAGGAAGAAGGAAGGTGCCATGAAAGAAGGGATGATCATGGAAGAGATGGTTATTCCAGAAGTGCTAGTAGAGATCGTGGAGACCACTCACCTCCTTACTCAGAAATAAATTTCTATGCATCATCCTGTAAGCAGTCCAGAGGTGTCACCTGATAGACACCAAAGAAGGAAACAAGAGGTAGATAGTTTGCAAGAAGATTTGAGGAAGCTCAAGCCACCTTCCTTTAAGGGTGAAAGAGAAAGGGAAGATGATGCCAAAGCATGGTTGCTTGGGATTAGGAGATATTTTTAGTTGCATGACTATTCATCCAACCTAGAAGCCAGGATTTCCACCTACCATTTACATGAGAAAGATACAATGTGGTGGGAACAACTAAAGAAAGTGGAACATGCTAATGAAAGTAGGATCACTTGGAAACAGTTCAAGAAGTTCTTCCAAAAGGAGTACCTCTCAGAGAATTTATATGACAAGAAAATGCAAGAGTTCTTTGAACTCTGATTGGGAAGCATGACTATGGCAGAATAAGAGAAGAAATTCTTGGGATTGTTAAAGTATGTTAGGTTCATTGGTGATAAGAAAGTGAAAATATAAGGGTTTCTAAGTGGAATGCTATCCTTTTATAAGTAAAATATAAACTATGATGAACCCAAGACCTTGACTAAGGCCATCAAGAAGGATAAATACCTGTATGAGCAAGGCCAGGGAAGAGAATCCCTATAGAAATATTGGAAGGACAAGAAAAATGTGAACTCCAATCAGAGGAGGAAAGGATTCAAACCTCCCTTCAATAGGAATGAGCCTAATAGAAATCATCAAGATCAGTATGCTAGGGAAGATTCCAAGAAGGAATATTCCTTGGGGAAAAGGGGAAGACCACCAATCCAATGCTAGGGATGCAAGGAAGATCACCTGTACAAGAATTTCCCCCATAGAAAGGATAGCGTAAAGAATGTGCACAACATCCAAGAGGCTACAATAGTCAAAGATATGGGAAGAATCTATGCAGATTTAAATGATCGACAAGAAGAGTACCCGTCCAATATGATCGAGGTGGAAGGTAAGATCATAAATCAACCTGTTTCTATTTTGATTGATTCAGGAGAAATTCATTGCTACATTTATCCTAAGATAGTGGATAGATTACATTAGGATAAAAGAAAACTTGGAAAAGAAAATTTGTTTCAGTTAGCCACTAGAACCAAAAGAAGAATCCATGACATGGTCATAAGTTATTCCATAAGCCTTAATGGAATGAATACTAGTATGGATCTAAATATCATACCTTTGGGGTCTTATGATATTCTGATTGGAATGGACTAGTTGGAAAAGCATCATGATATCCTAGATTATCATAAAAAGACATTTACATTTCTTGATGGAAATGGAAAATAGAGCACTGTGAAAGGAGTTCCAAGACCCATCTCTATTAGGGATATTTCAGCCTTACAACTAAAAATATGTTTTAGAAAAGGATGTCAACTGTATGCAGCTCATGTGGAAGAGCTAGATAATACAAAGGGTCCAAGCCTGGAAAATTTCACGATACTATAGGAATTTGAAGATGTATTCCAATAAATAATTGGATTTCCACCAAGAAGGGAGATAGATTTCTCAATTTATTTAGTGTCAGGAGCTTCCCTGGTGTCAAAAACACCTTACAGAATGAGCACACCAGAGTTAAAGGAATTACAAATGTAGTTGGAGGAATTTTTGAAGAAAGGGTACATACGTCCAAGTGTTTCACCTTGGGGAGCACCAACACTTTTTGTCAAAAAGAAGGATGGAACCTTGAGACTGTGTATTGACTTTCGACAACTAAACAAGTACACTATAAAGAACAAGTATCCTCTACCCTGAATTGATTACCTCTTTGATCAACTAAGAGGAGCAAAGATATTCTCAAAGATTGACTTGAGGGTAGGATACCATCAGGTAAGAATCAAGGAAGAAGACATTCATAAGACAACCTTTAGGACCAGGTATGGGCATTATGAATTTGTAGGGGTGCCATTTGGACCGACCAATGCACCAGTTGTATTCATGTGCTTCATGAACAACATATTTAGAAATTATTTGGATAAGTTTGTCATAGTATTCCTGGATGACATACTTATCTATTCTAAGTCTGAAGAGAAGCATCAACATCACTTAAGACTGGTATTACAAGTACTGAGAGAATATCAGTTGTATGCCAAGTTGAGTAAGTGTTCTTTCAATCAAAAGAATATCCATTACTTGGGATACATTTTTTAAGAATAGGGAATATTAGTAGATCCAGAGAAAATCGAAGCCATTAGACGGTGGAAAACACCCATAAATGTGTCAGATGTCAAATCTTTTATGGGATTAGTTGGCTACTATAGAAGGTTTATAGTAGGGTTCTCTAAGATTTCTCATCCCATCACTTCTTTGCAAAAGAATGGAACTAAATTTGAATGGGCACTCAAGTGTGAAAATAATTTTAATCTATTGAAGGAATTACTTACTAGTGCACCTGTGTTAAAGATTGCTAACCCAAATGAAATATTTGTGGTATGCATAAACACATGTAAGGAAAGACTTGGGGGATTCCTCATGCAAAATGGACATGTCATTGGATATGAGTCCGAAAATCTTAAGGAACATGAGAGGAACTATTCCACGCATGACTTGGAACTTGTTGCAATTGTTCACACCTTGAGGATGTGGAGGCATTTTCTTATGGGGAAGAAATTTGAATTAAGGACATACCACATTGTCCTAAAGTATCTTTTTGAACAGACAACCTTCAATGCTTGGCAAATAAGATGGCTGGAATTCTTAAGTGAATGTGACTTCGATATCAAGCATATCAAGGGAAAGGAGAATAAAGTTGTCGATGCACTTAGTAGAAAAGTGCATCTCATGCATGCTACTACTGTCAGTATGTGTTACGGACCAACATTACCTATAGGTAAAGGAAATATTATAGCAAGGACATGTACAACATAAAATAAAGGACTATGAGATAAAGGAAGACGAATTACTCATGCATAAAAACAGAATCTATGTTCCTAGTTCTAGAGAACTGAGGAATTTGGTACTGAAGGAAATGCATGATGTTCCTTATGCTGGACATCCTGGTTACTAGAAAACAATTACAATAGAAAGAAGCTAGTTCTTTTGGCCAGGAATGAAGAAGGATGTTGTCGATTACATCGCTCGATGTATCGAATGTCAGAAGGTGAAGGCTGAGCATAGACACCCAATGGGTTTGCTACAACCATTGCCAATTCTAGAGAAGAAATGGGAAGTGATCACCATGGATTTCATCATAGGATTACCCAGAACAAATAAGAAACATGATTCAATCATGGTGGTGGTTGAAAAATCAACAAAGCATGCTCTTTTGTGCCTGTGAAGACAACGCGTACAACAGATAATACTGAAGAAATTTTCATGAAGAAAATTGCTAGGTTACATGGGATACCTAGGACAATTGTCTCGAATAGAGAAACAAATTTTACCTCCAATTTTTGGAGGGGATTGTTTAAAGGATTTGGCACAAATACAAACTTCAGCACCGCATATCATCCCTAGACAAATGGGAAAAGAGAGAGGGTCAATCAAATAATTGAAGACAAGTTGAGAATGTATGTGATGGATAAGCCATCTAAGTGGGAAGATTACTTGCACTTGGTTGAGTTTTCATATAATAATGGGTATCAATCTTCATTGAGAATGAGCTCATTTTAAGCCTTGTATGGTAGGAAATGCAATACTCCAATAAGTTGGGACAACCCAGAAGATAGAGTGGTACTTGGGCCAGAGTTGGTCAAGGACATGGAAGACCAGGTGGTTAAGATCAAGCAGAATTTAAAGGCAACACAGGATAGACAAAAAGTTTATGCAGACAAGAACAAGAAAGATAGATAATTTAAAGTAGGGGGGCATGTACTTTTCAAAGTGAAGCCCAAGAAAAAATCATTGAAATTGGGTAGTTGTACAAAGATGGAAACCATATTCTATGGTCCATTTGAAATATTGGACAGAAAAGGGCCAGTTCCATACATGCTTGCGTTACCTGCTTCCATGAATGTGCATATTGTATTTCATGTATCTTTACTAAAGAAATATGTACATGATCCTAACCATGTTATTGATTGGCATCTCATTCAAGTAGTGACAGAGGGAGACTTTCAAGTTCAACCGGTATGGGTATTGGACAGAGAGGTAAAAATTCTCTGGAATTAAGTTATAGAGATGGTAAAAGTTCAGTGGACCTACTATGGTCCTGAAGATGCTACCTGGGAGTATGAAGATTCCATGTGGGCAGATTACCCACAACTTTTTAAATAAATTTGAGATTTTGATCTTTATGTTGTATATGCACTGAGGACAGTGCCAAAATAAGGGGGAGGGGATGTAACACCCCAGGTTTTGAACCCCATTTTAAATAATGTATTGTTACAATGTTGAGAGGCCAGAGTGCCCAAACAATTATTAAAAGGCCAATGTTCCCAAGACATGTAATGTTTTTATCATTATTAATAGTAAATACATCGTTGGCTACTACACGGACAAGGACTAGAGTTATAGGGGGATATGATTCCACAAGAGAGGGGGCTTGAGGGGATAAATGTTTATTCCTATTTTAATTACCTTTTTTCCTAAGGGAGGGGATAGGTTAGGTGAGATTCTTGGGGAAGGCGAGGAGGTTCTTGATTTCCCCACGAAAATACTTAAACCCATCCATGAACTATTAAATTTGAACGTTTTTGCGACGAAGTAGAGATGAATTTTCATTGGCATAGAGTCGTTTTGCGACCAAGATGATTTTTTTTTGTCGGAATTCATTCGTCGGTTTAGCAGCCACACATGAATCTTCGTCGATCTAGCGACCGGGAAAAGAAGCCTATTCACAATGGGAAAATTTTGTCTTGCGACAAATGTTAGTCGGTCAAAGGACTAATATTAGTTGCAAAAGTGACCAAGAAAACCCTGGAAAACTTAGTCAATAAACCACTATGAGTTTCTAGAATGACGAATATTAGTCGCTAGAGCGACCAAACCATCAGTTAAAAAGGTCAAACGAAGGAGGATCAGTTAGTCACCAGAACGACCAAGTGACCTAGTTTGTGACCAAATGGAAATACAAGCAACTAACACGTTGATTCTTGCGACCAATTGGCAATACTAGTGATGAACATGTTAGTTGCTAAAGCGACCAATATTGGGGTTTTAAAAAAAAAAATTATGCCATTCACACAGGATCTTAACTAAATTTGATAACAGGTATTTAAGTGTGTCCAATCATGATGGTCATGTAATTGTAGGATCTTAACTAAACCTTGATTTCAAAATGGGGTGGATGATATGGTGGAACCATGTGAAAGGAGAACTTGATCAAACAACGCAATAAATCAAACAAATTGACAATATTGGAGTTGATAGAGTGAATACCATGTTTGAGGAACTCAATGTGTAGGTCTTCCTCATATGTAACTCTATTGTTATTGATAATGTGAGCAACTCTCTTGATGTCTCCAAAATAAAATATATGACATGAGGTAGGGCTATGGGAAATTTGGATTGATGATTGTATAGGAACATGATAAAGGGATGGAGAGGAAGGGCTATGGGAAATTTTGATTGAGGATTGTATAGGAACATGATAAAGGGATGGAGCAAGGGATAAAATGAATTACTGATATATATCTTATGGGAGGGAAACTTGTTTAGGTAAAAGGGTGCACCAGAAGACTCTATGTCAATTGTAGAGGGCTTCAAGAAGCTCATGTCTCCTAATGGAAACGAAACCATTTTTTTTTTATGATAGAGGAGATGCTAGCAGTATTTCTAAAGGTGAGGAATAGAGAAAGGGACATGCTAAAGAGACTCTTCTTAGTTGTTACAAATGAATTGGTGACCATTTATCTTAGAAATCATATGAACTAAATGTATGGTACATTCGTCAATTTTAGAGAAAGGCATACAAACAAAGAACATTGTTAATTTTGGATCAAATCCATTCAAATAAGAAAATTGATAAAAAGAACATGTAAATAGGAAAGCATAAATATTAATACAAAGTCATACAAACAAATAACATTGTTAATTTTATATCTAGTCCCTTCAAATAGGAAAATCAAGATGTAGATAGTGTTAGAAAAATAGGACCGCGGAGCAATAAAATAAAACAAATGCAGAAACAAAACACAGAAGACACACAATACAAGAGAGACACAGATTTACGTGGTTCACCCAGTGTGGGCTACGTCCACCAGAGAAATTGCCAGGTCCTTCCTTGATTATTATCCAGCAAATGAAGGCCGGATACAACCTACAGCAAAACCTGATGTAACTTCCTCTTCTTTCTCTCACAATCTCCTCTCTCAGAATACAATATTCACCATCATTCATAACCACAATAAATTTCCCTCATAAAAGAGGGTTTCCTTCTAGGGAAAAAAACCCTAACATAATCTCTATCGTTAGATCTGCGACCTTATAATGAACGGTCCAGATTTACAATGAAATTACAATATAATTTTATAAGGCAATTTTTGCTTCGGGGGCTTCGCCCCCGAACCCCCATTGGGGGACGCTACACTCGAACCCCCGCTGGGGGCCCTCTTGCTCGCAGACCCCCCGGACCCTGCAGAGGGGGTACCCCCCCTCTTCACTCCCCCGCGTGGAAGAGTGTACATACTTCTGGGGTGTAAACACTTCATGGGGTATAAACACGGCTGAAAACAAGGACCTCTGAATCAGGAAGATAATCAAGCTCCACAACCAACAATATCCCACTTGGAGACTGATCTCAACAAATCCACCGCTGTTGTATATGTTGGACTCTGAACCTTCTTGGACCTGGCAAATTTCTCATCTTCATCTTCATTCTTGAAGACCAACTGAAACTGAGAAAGAACTCAGTTTCTCCCTGGTTAATCCCTTTGTTAACATGTTTGCAGGATTCTGGCTAGTGTGTATCTTTTCCATCTTCAATTGTCCATCTTCCAAGGTGGATCGTATGAAGTGGTACCTCAACTGTATATGCTTAGTCTTCGAATGGAAGGCTGAGTTTTTTGTAAGGTGAATGGCACTCTGACTGTCACAGTACAACTTGTTGTTCTCCTGCTTCTTTCCCAATTCCTCCATAAACCTTTGTAACCAAATCATCTCTTTACTAACCTCTGTAGCAACAACATACTCTGCCTCTGTTGTTGAAAGTGCAACAACCTTTTGCAGTTT
>ML795627.1:323524-345997 GCA_009831015.1 Picea engelmannii
GGTGGTCAATAAGAGAAAATATAAGACAAGGAAGAGAGGAAAAACTTTCCCTAGGCATCTTAAGGATAAGGTAAAGAAGAGACATGAATAATAAAGGTATGATAGGATATGATTAGGGGACTAGAAAAATGGAAGGGGGGAAGGAAACAAGGAGAGTAGGTGTTACCCTAAGAATATCAAGGTGATAATGGAGGAGAAAGATATGGGTAAGACTACCTAGAAAGAACCATCAAATGGACAGGTAGTAGGATGGATTTCCCTATGAATAAGGATAGGAATTCCAGCTTAAGGGATCTTGGATTAAAATGATAAAGAAGGGATAGATTCCAAGGGTGAAGGAAGAGTGGAAGGATGAAGGATTTATTGTACAGTAAGAGGTTCCAACATAGGAAAAATACAAGGAAGAATGTCACTTGGTCATTGAAGGATTGTGTGAGGATTTAGCACAGCTAGAGATTTAACACCCAAACCATCCCAAGAAGAGATAAGAAGGAGGATCTGAGAGAAGAATTGGGTCACATATCAGTGAAGGGTTATCATTAATGTCCAAATGGGATATGGGATCCATGACTAGGTTATTTATGAATCAATAATTAGTATTAAGGTATAACCAATGTCAAGGGAGAGAAATAATGGCCTTATGTCCTAAATGAAGAGTCTCAAGTCAAGAATCAAAAGGAAAAACCATGAATATTCTCAAGTTGTGTCATTGAAATCATCCTTGAATCATGAAACATGACCTTCATAGGGTATATTTGGCCTACTAGAGGGATATGGGTGCCATGATTAAACCACAACAAAGGCCCTAAAAAAGAACATGTCTCGGTTCCACACATCACATAGTTATTGGGTACATCATGGTTAGGGTTTTGTAGCACTTGAGTGGGATATGAGGGAAACCACATGATTTCTCACTTCAATGTCTTTGGCATAAGATTTGGACAAGATTTCCATTTATATGTGTTGCATACTACATATGCGTCTTGGGGCTAAGATGTAGTCATCACATGCAGAGACTAAGATAAACAAAATGGAGGCTAATATGTTAACAAAAATTTCTTTATATTTTGTACTCAAATTCCATGGCATTAAATTATTTTCTTTGTGAAGCCCTAAAATATGTATCACAGAGATTGGAATATTCATTTACCGATTTTGGTGGCATGGCTCCTCCGTCAAATCGGGGCCCTCCTTTATCTCCTCTATCAAGTTGGGCCAATATCTCCTCTATCTCCTATATTGTCAAACCAGACTGCTAGTGTCTGGATATCCGATCACGAGTGATCTTTGTTGAGAGGGGAGTTATGACAGTCGAGATACTAGGGTGTCAAGTTGGGCCACTATCTCCTTTGTCTCCTCTATCGAGTCAGACCACTGGTATCTAGATATCTGATCACGAGTGATATTTTTCGAGAGAGGAGCTATGGAATTTGGGATACTAGGGTGTAGTTGGGGGGAATGATCTAGGGAGAAAGGGTGCAATCGAGAGCTAGGGAGCTAGAGAAGTCAAGAGCTAGGGTGCATTCGAGAGATGAGAGCTAGGGCATGAAGTCAAGATATACTGATCTCGAGCCTTTGGGATATACTCTCGAGCAAGGGAAGTCTAGATATGGACTAGTTGATCGACTTCTACAATGGTCAAGGGAAGTCAAGATATGGAGCTCATGCAAACCTAGTTTTTGGTTATATATTTTATATAATATATAAATTATAAATATATAAAATATATATTATATATTATATATTGTTGGACAACTGAGAGGGGGGGTGAATCAGTTGTTTACTGAGCTTGAACAATTATACTTATTTTTTTTTTAACTCTTTACAAAGCACTCAATGAAAATCACAATGATGCAGGGCAATAAGCAATAGGATATTCATCATCAGTCACACATATGAGATACACAGAGACATATTTTCTTGAGGAAACCCATACAAGGTAAAAACCTCTTCTTCTTTATATGATAAGTAATATTTACATTCTTTCCATTATCATACATATGAGCACCAACTCATAATGAGGCTGCAACCTCTACTTTGCAAGCTGCTACTTGCTGAGAGCACCAACTCTCTATTCTCTCTAGCACCTACTAGAAGGAAGCACCAACTCCCTGGTTTCTCTAGAACCAACTAGAAGGAAGCACCAACTCCCTGGTTTCTCTAGCACCAACTAGAAGGAAGCTACAACTTCATGTTTTCAAGAAGTCCCTTGAACCTCTAAGGACACCAGTCCTCCCTAGAACCTCCCTACCACCCAGGTTTATGAATATGAATTACTAAAACTTATTACAGTGGTATAGTGTTCAACAACAACTTACCAGTCTCATCACTCTTCTGCAATATTTCGCTGCTCTGTCTTCCTCACTGTCTTTCTGCATGCATCCATTGCACTTTTCTGTTCCTCTCCTTCTTGCACTTTCTACCCCATTCCCTTTCAATGCACCTTTTGTCTTCTGTCAATTTCACCTGCTGCATGCTTCTCCTTCTTCACACATGCATTACTCCACCTCAGCAACCATGACATACATCTCTTCTTTCTTCTGTCTTCTTATAGTCTCTGTACACATTCTACAGTCTATTCCCAATGCTTCTGCATCCTCTTCATGTCGAGTGCTCTACCAGTTCATCATAACAATTCTTCAGCTTCTCTGACTGTTAAACCCACACGTCCAGCATCACTAGGTGTTACGCTGAGATTCCTCAGCCTCTCTAGCAAATGTGACTCATCGTCTTATTTGGCATAGTCGAGATTAACCTCTATGTTGCAGTCACAGGCTTCAATGCTCTTCCAACTGTCAATCGCCTCTATAGTCAGTCCTCATTCCATTGGAAGGTTCCTTCAGACTCTTCCACTCCTCTGACAGTTACATAGAATTCTTTTCCACACCTTTGGCATAAACCATCAGTAGTTTACTTGTTGTTATAGTGAGAACTTTGAAATAGAACCCAACTATGCTATCTCCTTCCTCTCATGTGACCACCAACGATGACCACCAGCTACATAGACATTTCATCATTTCGGAATTTCGAAATTCGACAATTTGGCATTTGTGTGACCAAGTGTCTCGACACTCCCATTCACGATCCCTGAAACTCTAGAAAGGAGATTGTTTTCACTAGCTCCTTCCCCCATATTTCGCCAATTGGACCACAGGCGGTGACCATTAGTTAGTGCGAAATTGCATTTCACAATTTCGCATTTCGGGGATTCTTCAGTCAATCCCTTGACTCCTCTAACTCTTGATCCTCGAAATGGGGTTTAGCAAGGACCATATCCTTCCTCGATATGACCATGGCCAAGACCAAGCACTTATCCATAAAGTGTTTTTCTCGATTTCGCATTTCGGCACTTTGGCATTCCTGTGGTGAAGTGTTCTTGATACCTCCAAGTTCCAGTATCTGAAACTCCGAAATGGAGTCGGATCAACAGTTCGGTACTCCAACATTTATAATTTCGACGAATCGCATTTTTTGACTTCGGGTTTCACGATTTCAGGAGTCCTAAGATGCATGTCTTGACTCTTGACCTCTCAACCTCCCGGTATCCAAAACTCCGGTGTGGAGTCTTTTATCATTTCGTGACTTTGGGTTTCGTGACTTTGGGACTCTTTATGATGAGAGTCTTTGTCATTTCCATCTCCCGGTATCCGAAATCCCGGTATCCAATACTTCGAAATGGAGTCGGATCGATGGTCCATGATATCCTCAAACCAATGGCTCAGATCATTTCACCATTTGGCATTTCATGATTTTGACACTCCTGTTGATGAGAGTCTCTGACATCTCCATCTTCCGGTAACCGAAATCCCAGTATCCAACTCTCTGAGTGATGTGTTTTTGGGATTTTTCATTTCGTCACTTCGGGACTCCTGATGACGAGAGTCTCGACTCTTGACTTCTCCATCTCCCACTAACTAAAACTCTAAAATGGAGTCTTTGTTGAGGTGCCTAGTTTGGATTTTTCGGGGTTTCGCATGTCACCTTTCTTGTTAAAGAGCATGCAGGTTCTCCTGGATCCAACACCAGTCAGACCTATGGCTCATATCTAACGTTCATCAGGAATTCTTCTGAATCCAACGCCGCATACTCTGATCTGGCCATCAATGACAATCTCACCTACCTGAAAACTTGCCAACATATATTATATATAATATATATATTATATATTTATAATTTATATAATATATAAATTATAAATATATAAAATATATGTTTTATATTATATATTATATATAATATATAATATATAATTTATATATTTATAATTTATAATTTTTCTCATATAAATATCTCCCATATGCAGCATGAAATATTGTTAAAAAGTGGCCCACATTGAAAAGGATGATTTCAATTATGCATTTTTTGAGAGGCATGAACCTACATATTAGGATTAGGACTTGCACTTAGACCAATTAGGACTCGGAATATAACTTAGACTTAAACTTAGACTAGCCCCAAGTCCCCATAGTTGGGGGGGCCCTTTCATTTTAACTTTTCATGGTCCATTCCTAGGGATTTATGGCATCACACATGCCCTATGTGATATATCAATGGCCATTTCAAATACATTTGTAACATGAAGTATGGTTCTCATGATTGTCCGAGATGGAATGCTCTAGGGTCAAATGACAAGGTACAAGATCATATAAATTTTCTAAGGGATGCATGGGCCATTCATCACAATGATTTTTATGGTGATGATTAAACAATGAACGAAAACAGGGATTTTTCATCACAACTATGGCACGCATACATTGTATATATAATGTAGAACTTGAAATAAAAATGAAGAAAGGATGATGCAAACTTAAAACTATTTTCAAGCTATTTGTGTACTTTGAAAGAAAAATAGGGTTTATGGTTTACATGATGAATTGATGATGGAAACAAGTGGGTGTGTGAGTCAGATTTTAGTCCATAAACCCTTCCATGTCATTAAGGCATGTGAATAGTCTATCCATGTCAAATTTTAGTGCATAAAGAAACAATTTGAAAAAATTTCAATGTTGGCCCCATTCATAGGTCACCATTGCCCATGTCTAGTCTTAGTACAATGTATGTTTGTTCTTCCTTTTAAAATTCATTCGACAATACACATGTTCCTGCATCTAGTACTGCAAGGAAATTTTTTTATGGTGTTGATTAAACAATGAACGAAAAGAGGGATTTCTCATCACAACTATGACACACATACATTGTATATATAATGTAGAACCTGAAATAAAAATGAAGAAAGGATGATGCAAATTACTTAAAACTTGTGTCAAACTATTGTGTACTTTGAAAGAAAAATAGGGTTTATGGTTTACATGATGAATTGATGATGGAAACAAGTGGGTTTGTGAGTCAAATTTTAGTCCATAAACCCTCCCATATCATTAAGGCATGAAAATAGTCTATCCATGTCAAATTTTAGTGCATACAAAAATAGTTTGAAAAAAATTCAACGTTGGCCCCATTCACAAGTCGCAGTTTCCCATGTCTAGTCCTAGTAAAATTTATATTCGTTGTTCCTTTTAAAATTTGTTTGATAATACACACGTTCCCACATCTAGTACTGCAAGGACATATTTTTATGGTGTTGATTAAACAATGAACAAAAGGAGGGATTTTGCATCACAACTATGACACACATACATTGTATATACAATGTAGAACCTGAAAGAAAAATGAAGAACCCTCATGGATACACATGGTTGAGTTTTTGGATACTTGAGAGGCACAATGTAGTGCATGGTACAAGGTGACACTTCCACATTATTCCCTAGTGAAAGCCTCTTTTATGAGTGTGAAAGGCTTCATTGAAAATTTATACAATTAAGGGTCGATCAACCCTTACATAGTAGGAAAAATAACAAAAAAGGTTAATTGGAAATATGAATTGATAAGTTGTGATAAACCCTTCTGTGTTCCTGAACTAGTGATATACCATTCTATGAGACAAAGAGTTGCTTGAAATGGAACAATTATCATTATTCTCCCAATGCAAATCTCTTCTTTGAGTTTGAAAAGGCTTCACTGAGAAGTTATATAAGGAAGTGTCAAACGACTCTTCTAGATTAGGAGATATAACAAAATTGATTAATTAAAAATATAAATGCATAAGTGGTGGTCATTCCTTCCTTATTCTTCACCTAAAGAGGTACTATTCTAGGATACTAAGAGTTGACTGAAATAGAACAATTATCTATAAAATGGTTTGTCTACCCTTCCACATTATTCCCCCGACAAATACCTCTTCTATTAATTTTAAAATGATTTGTTGAAAATTTATATAAGGAATGGTTGACCTATTCTTCCAAACTAGCTCAAATAACAATAAGGATTAATTTAAAATATGAATTCAAAAGGAGTTCCTAACCCTTGTTTATTCCTCCCCTAAATAAATACCAATCCAGGAAATGGACAGTTAACTAGAAGGGAACAATTATCTATAGAAGGGTCGATCGACCTTTCCAGATTATTCCCCTAGTGAAAACCTCTTCCATGACTTTAAAAAAGGATTCATTGAAAAAATTGTATGATGAAGGATCAACTGACCCTTTGACACTTCTAAACTAGGTTATGTTGTAGGAAAATCTCCCTGCGGACAGGTAGATTGCCTCAAAGAGCTTGACCCTAACTCTAAGACAGAAAATGATTAACGTGGACACTAACTTCCTTTCAAATCTATACAAACTAACACATGAGAAGGAAGGAGAACAAAAGTACCTCTTTATCGACGTGTGTCCCTGCACACTCCGAGTTGAGCTCCGATCCTTTTCTCCTCGCTGAGTCCTGTAGACAAACAAGATACGACCGCTTCCTACTCTATTGATATTAGATTGAAAACAGATCTATCTATGATAAGTTCATGTAACATTAGACACAAACTAGAAAGAAACAAGCCAAGCATGTCATATTGATGAGAATAATGACAACAATACTTACAATCGTAGATGCGAATGTGACATCTTCGTCAAGTCCCCTTCGTCTAACCCTTGCTTGAAAGATCCACAACCTGGATGACAACAGCTTCACTGATCACTCTCCTTTGGCTAACTGTGTGTTTCCTATGAGATCATAGGTTTTATTGTAGCAATTCTTCCCAATCAGCTCTGTTCCAGCACCACTTATGAGATCATAAGTTTGGTGTAATTCTCCATTTCCAATCCTCTTTCACCATTAGAAAGCTTGCTTATATAGCCTTGGAGAGGCTTCAACCACTTGATATATCCTTGGGGAAGTTGAGGATTTGCTTCCTTCAGTTGAGGATCTGCCCTAGGATCATGGTTGGACTAGGGATTCGAATCCAACTGCCTTCCAAGAATGAAAATATTCTTTCTCCATTCATCTCAACAGCTTAACAACTGCCCAGAATAGGTAGCGCTCCCTCAAAAGGGCCATCAGAGCGTTGTAGTGCTCCCTAGTAGGCTTTAGGGGGGTGCCAACGCTCTCAAAATCTATAGCACTCCCTCAAAAGGGCTAGGGGAGATTTATAACACTCCCTGACAGTGTAAGGGGGAGAACCGGCACTCTGAGATAGTGTAAAGGGGAGCTCTCTCCTCCAAAAACTCAGTTTTTGAGGTGCTTTCAGATGGCAAAAGGTTTGCAAGCCCGCTGACTCATTTCTCCTCTTCCAAATCAAATGTTTGAGGTGTTTCAAGTGTCTTTCTCATGTCGTTATAGGCATGACATAGGCATCATGGAAGTATGCTTCCATGACACTTGCAACACTTGTGAGAAACATGTGACACTTGAGACCTTGTGAGAAAAATGCGACACTCGCGACCTTTGTAATGATGACACTTGTGACACTATCAAAGTGAGTATTTTTTATGTGTAACAGATTGCCCCCCAAAGTATGAAGTTAGAAGATAGGAACTGATAACTGAAATACTTTGTATACTCTCAAGCAAGGGTATAGACTTGGAGAACCTGACGGAAGCTGCACACAAACATCCAACAAATATCATGACATGTTTCAAAACCCAAGGCAGGCATACCTATGCTTGGGTGATCAAGACTTGCAATATATGGCCGCCATCAAATACACTACGGATCCATAATTGTATTGATAAAAAGGTATAGCCACCGAAGATATAATGTGGATCTATACTTTGATGACTCAGACTGATCATAGCCACGAAGAATACACAGTGGATCTACAAGATGACAAGACATAGCCATGACCAATACAAAGTGGATCTATGTAACAATGTATGTGTTCTTTGTCCAATAGAAACTCCTTCGCAGCCTGGGAAAAGCATATATCAAAGTGATCACTCAACCCAGGGTCTTCTTACCGATCTCGATGTAGTACGAATCTAACCATGTGAATAGATGTCCTGATGTTGAACATGGCATAAACCACTTGATTACCGGTCAATGGTGTGAACTGTTAACAAGCGCGAGGGCGATCACCATTAATGTTAATGATTCCCAAGGTACCTTAGTACATTCCAGTGAATGTGAATAGATGAGTTGAGGTCGAACATCCGTGGAATCATTCGATCAGAGGTCAATGATGTAAACCTACTATCGAATGTGAGGAGGCCTGCCATTGAGGCATGCAGGTCCCAAAGTACCAACTGGTTTCTATGTCTAATTCCCGGATAATGTGTTGAATTTGACAGGAATAGACTCGTCAAGGGAGGGCCTTGGTGTATCCCCCATCAATGACATGAAACGAACATGGAGATGTAATTGGTGGATCAAATGGACATGGACTGACATAGGTTTTGAGGCACTATATTTGGGATGGCTGACTCTCGAAGAGGATACTTCCCTTGAACACTGAGGCACAACAACAAAAACATGACATGGAACAAAACTATGCAGTGGATACTGTGACTTGCGTCGGGTGGCCCAAAGGAGTGAAAGGAACTCGAGATTTGGCTCAGTGCAGAGGTTCAACAGATTATGATATGTGAAAATGACAAAGTACCGTGTTCAAGGGAAACTCTAATAAGTGCTGGATGATGTTCTCAAGAGACTGCTTGGCTTGCTCCTTTCAATTTTTCCCCCATCCAGATAGATGAGTAACTCTTTTTTATTTAATCATCTCTAGGAGGATAACACATGCTCAATATAACTCACCTTCGGTAAGTTCCTCTTCCTTTGTTTAACGAACCGGAAGAAGTAAGGGTTCGGTCCCATATGGGCCTGTCGATGTGTGCTTTAACGAGTCCAAAGATAGAAAACTCGAAGGTTTCTCGGGAGTATAGAGTTTGGAAAAACACTTAAAAGAGAACTCTCTCAGTTCCTTTTTCGTACAGTAGTCTAACGAGACCGAAAAAGGGGTAAATTATTGCTCGAAAGACGCCCTTTCTGACCTTTTAACGAGTGTGAAAGTAAGCAAGGTCACTCGACAATCTTTTCATATTTAGAGAGTCTGAAAAGGGTTTAAAGTAGACTCCAGGGGGGTTCCTTTTTCATGTGTTCATGTCCATGAAGGTCCGAAAAAGAGATAAAAGTTTACCTGGTTGCATTCTCATGTATTTACAAGCACGAGAAAGAACAAAGACTAAGCTCGATATGCCCCCAGCTTGAAAGCTGGTGGCTTAGCTCCAGAATGATCATCAAAGGCTGGAGACATGCCCCCCAAGCTTCAATTCAATCACCGACTTTGAGGTTGTCACCAATTTCTGTGCTAGATGGAGAAAAGGATACAGGTGGATGAAATGAAGGTTAAAAAATGAGACCTAACGAAAGACTCGACTCAACATCTATGAGATCTAGCGAAAGACTCAACTTGACGGGAGAGGTGATTGTTTCATTTTTTTAACGAGCTTGACACAGGAAAAGAACTATGCTCAAGGTTCCAGGTTCGATCCTCAGATTGTTGTTTCATTTTTTAACGAGCTTTCTATAGAGAATAAAACTATGCTCAAAGCCTCTGTTTCATTTTTTAACGAGCTTTCCATAGAGAAGAGAAACTATGCTCATGATGCCCCCAGCATGAAAGCTAGTGGCCTCTGTTTCATTTTTTAACGAGCTTGCCACAGAGAAGAGAAACTATGCTTGTGACCTCTGTTTCATTTTTTAACAAGCTTGCCACAGAGAAGAGAAACTATGCTCATGGTTGCTTCTTGATCATGGCTTCCAAGAGGATAATTCTCTGGAAGGGTACCATGTCAAAGGACAAAACTCGGTCATGGATTCCAAGATATCTTCGCTGGATGGAAGAGAATAACTCTGGAAGGAACACATGTCGAGGGTCATGACAGGGGTAAGGAGAACAGGCTCTAGTAACCCTACCGAAGAGATCACCATGTCAACGACCGGATCCAAATCGTCGGAAGTTGAGGTCATGGGAGACAATGCCACATAATCGACATGCCACGGGGGTGATACTGTCTTCATATAAGAACCACTTAGGGAGGTAATCTAGTCGGGGCCGATGATTGAAAGTTGATCAATAGTCACAATTCTTCCATCGTGAGGAAAAGATATCACATGGAAAAGAGTGGATTCAAGAGCTTTCATAGAATATACATAATCTCTCCCAAGGAGTAAAGAGAAATCCAAGGGTTCTCGGACTCCCATGACATCGATAAAGACAGTTTTCCCTCCCAAAGTTACAGGAAACTGAGGAAGGATCTCTAAAGGTTGACTAGTTCTTCTGTTAAAAGCTAACAGATTCTATGTAACTGGTGCAAGCTGTGGACAACCCAAAGCATGCCAAGCAACAGAGGAAAAAATACTAAAGGACGCACCTTCATCTATCAGCGTTTGAGGAACGTCCCGACCACAAACCTGTACTGTAATCTAGAAAGGAATGTGAGAGGGAAGACGAGGTCCAGTTAGCACACTCCAATAAAAAAGGATGGCCTCATTACTTGGAGGGGGTGTCACAGAAGAAGGAGGGATGCCCCCCAGTACAGTAGAGTCTGTATTAATGAGAAAAGCATGGGAAGTATCGGGTTTACTCTCTAGAAGGAGAGTAGGATCGACCGATGATTGGATCGGATCAACCAATGGTGGACTTGGATAGATCACTTTGGCACTCTTCAAAGGAAGAGTGGAATTGACCAATGATGGAATCGGATAAACCACTTTGGCACTCTTCAGATGAAGGGTGGGACTGACCGAGGAAGGGACTGGATCGACCAGTCCATCAACCAATGATGGGTCGGAGGAAAGCTTACGATAACCTTTTGGAAGTTGAAGTTTTTCCAAAAGAGAAGAAGCCTCGTCCATGCGAGGAAAAAGGTGAGAGTAATGATTACCTTTACATAACATGCAAGGGAACTTGACAGTTTTCTTCTTCTTACCAACCTGAACATCACTAGTTGATGGGGTATCATTGACATGACTGACAGAGGCCGACGATGTGGAGGACCACATTTCTAAGACCTGGGTAAGACCGGGATAATCCCTCAGAAAGTGGTCACCCTTACAAAGGCTGCAAGGGAATTTGGGTTTTGGATTCTTCCGTTTAATCTTGTTGATCTCATCAACACTCCTAGTACTATTAACAGTAACTAGTTTCTTAGAGCCAACATCCGATGGTGTTGGCGCCTTGGTCCTTTTCGAGCTCTTCTTCTTCTTCTTCTGATCAACCTGGCTACTTGCTTTAGAGCTTTCACTAGGCGAAGAAGGAGAAATGGAAGGAGACTTGATGGGCGAAGAAGGCGAAAATTCAACATGAGGTTGATGTGTGGGTGGTGTATTGACATCCAAAGTATTAGGTGCAATTGAAACATTGGAAGGATTCGGGATCACCGGAGTGGGGAACAACCAAACTGGTAATCCAATAGTGAGTCTTGGAAGACTCAGTGTGGAAACATATGGAGGACCAAACTTTCCAAATGAAGGAAAAGTATAAGGTTCCCCAAAAGAAGGGGTTCCTCCATTGGTACTCCCAAGATTCGATGCCATTAACACTGACTCGACCTAAGGTCCACTAAGTAAAACAAACAACATACGCTAATAGAATCTAAGAATCACAACCAAGCAAATAGGACCTTCTTTTGATGACCGTACTAGTTGGTGATGAAATCCAACATCGCGTGATCAAGTCCAGAAGGGGCGGGGATAGGGTGGAATAGTTACAATGGAGACCTTCTTAACAGACTTACGCCTTGGTGCAAGCTTCCATGCAGTAATTGTAGATTTACCCTCCAAGGAGCCTGAGTAAGTTTGACCAATGTCTGCTCCAGGTACAGTGAGACTTCCTGTCACCGTCACCTTGTGTAAGACCTTAAATATTATGGCCCCTAAGGTTACCAATTCACAGTCATCCCCTGGTAGGGAATAGTCGACAGTCCGATCCGAACGTACGGGCAGGGTATCGAGCCCGAAATCAACTAAAAGGATTCCATGCAGTAATTGTGGATTTACCTTGAAGCGATCCCCATAATACGATCTGACCACCACAATCAGTTAAACCATGGAGGGTTAGTCCCCGTAGCTCACCCGAATGCGACCTCGTGCATATCCCCTGTGTTAGAGGGGGATCCTAGGCAGACTTATACGATGATTGGATTTGACTCTCCCTAACTCAGGATGCTACTGTTTGTTTTGGAAACTTTGGAGAGTTATGCTCACAGCCTAATCCAAAGTACTAAGCCTAGTCTACTATTGGTGGAGGATCCTAGAAAAGAAAAAGTTCCAAATAATTTTTAATTAGCGTTGATTTTATGGTTGTTCTTTACTCAAAAAGGGGTGCATGGAAGTGAAATGAATGGAATTATGACTCAGTCCCAAAAATGCATCAAAAATGATAAGCATTCATTTCTTTTCGATGAACATCTATCTAAGGGAGGGAGAGATAGTTCTTTTCACTAACAAGCACTAACAAGGAGTGTCCTAAAACAATCTTTCTTCAATCAAATCCTGATGTGATGCTAAAACTTTTGAGATTCCTTCTAACATGCACAATCAATCATGAATATTCTTTTTATTGTTTGCATATGAATAATGATCAATTCAACACAATGCTCATCTTGCTAATTATTGTCTTGTATAAATGAAAATCAAACTAGCACAAGAAAAATTCATACAAACAATACACCCTTTCGTTGCAATCAAAATGAAAAGCGAAAGAAAAGAATCAATCAAAGAAAAAAAACAAACTTCAAACCCAAAAAGAAAAAGTTGAAGAACAATGATCTTGACTAAAATCAAGATGAAGAGATCTGTAGGCCTTTGATGACCTTCACTAGGGTTTTTACTCAGTTAAACAGAGAGAAAGACAATGCATGGGTTTCAGACTCCAATCAACAGAAAAACTCAATAACAATAGTGAAGAAGGCTACAAAATCCAAATAGTAAGATGTTCATTCTTCAAAAGATAGATGTCAGGGCTGAGAGAGAAGAAGCATTGACTTACAAGGTTACCTAGCAGGAGAGACACAGAGGCAAAACCCAGAAAAAACAATTCTGGAAGGTTTATTGGCCAAAGGAGGGTTGGCGCTATGTTTCCAAGGGAAAGGAGTGTTATAGCACTCTATGCAAAGATATTAGGGAGCATCGGTGCTCTGCTAACATAGGGACATGGGTGCCAGGTTCAAAAACTCTCAGAAATGTCAAAAAATTCAAAAAATTGCAATCCAATTTTGACAATTAAGCTGAGTATGATGGGGTAGGGAGCCAATCAGCTCATGAAACCAATCAAAAGAGGAGTGAATGAGGTCTAAAACAATCAAGGGGTAGAACTAGGTCAATGAGGAGAAATCAAAACAGGAAGTTTTATATGAGGCTATCTCCCCAGCAAAGTCGCCAGTTTCTGTTGTAGGAAAATCTCCCTGCGGATAGGTAGATTGCCTCAAAGAGCTTGACCCTAACTCTAAGACAGAAAATTCTTAACGTGGACACTAACTTCCTTTCAAATCTATACAAACTAACACATGATAAGGAAGGAGAACAAAAGTACCTCTTTATCGACGTTTGTCCCTGCATGCTCCGAGTTGAGCTCCGATCCTTTGCTCCTCACTGAGTCCTGTAGACAAACAAGATACGACCGCTTCCTACTCTATTGATATTAGCTTGAAAATAAATCTATCTATGATAATTTCATGTAACATTAGACACAAACTAGAAAGAAACAGGCCAAGCATGTCATATTGATGAGAATAACGACAATAGTACTTACAATCATAGATGCGAATGCAACAGCTTCATCAAGTCCCCTTCGTCTAACCCTTGATCGAAAGATCCACAACCTGGATGATAGTAGCTTCATTGATCACTCTCCTTTGGCTAACTGTGTGTTTCCTATGAGATCATAGGTTTTATGCTAGCAATTCTTCCCAATCAGCTCTGTTTCAACACCACTTATGAGATCATAAGTTTGGTGTAATTCTCCATTTCCAATCCTCTTTCACCATTAGAAAGCTTGCTTATATAGCCTTGGAAAGGCTTCAACCACTTGAGATATCCTTGGGGAATTTGAGGATTTGCCTCCTTCAGTTGAGGATCTGCCCTAGGATCATGGCTGGACTAGGGATTCAAATCCAACTGCCTTCCAAGAATGAAAAGATGCTTCCCCCATTCATCTCAACAACTTAACAACTGCCCAGAATAGGTAGCACTCCCTCAAAAGGGCCATCAGAGCATTGTAGCGCTCCCTAGTAGGCTTTAGGGGGCACCAACGCTCTCAAAATCTATAGTGCTCCCTCAAAAGGGTCAGGGGAGATTTATAATGCTCCCCGATAGTGTAAGGGTGAGCACCGGCGCTCCGAGATAGTGTAAAGGGGAGCGCTCTCCTCCAAAAACTCAATTTTTGAGGTGCTTTCAGATGGAAAAAGGTTTGCAAGCTTGCTGACTCATTTCTCCTCTTCCAAATCAAATGTTTGAGGTGTTTCAAGTGTCTTTCTCATGTCGTTATAGGCACGACATAGGCATCATGGCAGTATGCTTCCCTGACACTTGCGACACTTGTGACCTTGTGAGCAAAATGTGACACTTGAGACCTTTGTAATGACGACACTTGCGACACTATCAAAGTGAGTGTTTTTGATGTGTAACAGATTGCCCCCCAAAGTATGAAGTTAGAAGATAGGAACTGATAACTGAAATACTTTGTAGACTCTCAAGCAAGGGTATAGACTCGGAGCACTTGACGAAAGCTGCACAAAAAAATCCAACAAATACATGACATGTTTCAAAACCCAAGGCAGACATACCTATGCTTGGGTGATCAAGACTTACAAGATATGGCCGCCATAAAATACACTGCGGATCCATAATTGTATTGATAAAAAGGTATAGCCACCGAAGATACAATGTGGATCTATACTTTGATGACTTGGACTGATCGTAGCCACAAAGAACACACAGTGGATATACGAGATGACAAGACATAGCCAGGACCAATATAAAGTGTATCTATGTAACAATGTATGTGTTCTTTGCCCAATAGAAACTCCTTTGCAACCTGGGCAAAGCATATATCAAAGTGATCACTCAACCTAGGGTCTTCTTACCGATCCCGATGTAGTACAAATCTAACCATGTGAATAGATGTCCTGATGTCGAACATGGAAGAAACCACTTGATTACCGGTCAATGGTGTGAACCGTTAACAAGCACGAGGGAGATCACCATTAATGTCAATGATTCCTAAGGTACCTTAGTACATTCCAGCGAATGTGAATAGATGAGCTGAGGTCGAACATCCGTGGAATCATTCGATTAGAGGTCAATGATGTAAACCTACTGTTGAATGTGAGGGGGCATGCCATTGAGGCATGTAGGTCCCAAAGTACCAATTGGTTTCTAAGTATAATTCCCGGATAATGTGTTGAAGTCGACAGGAATAGACTCATCGAGGGAGGGCCTTGGTGTATCCCCCATCAACGACATGAAATGGATGTGGAGATGTAATTGTTGGATCAAATGGACATGGACTGACACAAGTTTTGAGGCAAGATATTTGGGATGGTTGACTCTTGAGGCGGATACTTCCCTTGAAAACTGAGGCACAACAACAAAAACGTGACATGGACCAAAACTATGCAGTGGATACTATGAATTGCATCGGGTGACCCAAAGGAGAGAAAGGAACTCGAGGATTGGCTCAGTGCAGAGGTTCAAAATATTATGATATGTGAAAATGACAAAGTGCCATGTTCAAGGGCGACTCTAAGAAGTGTTGGATGATGTTCTCAAGAGACTGCTTGGCTTGCTCCTTTCAATTTTTTCCCCATCCAGATAGATGGGTACCTCTTTTTTATTTAATGAGCTCGAGGAGGATAACACATGCTCGATATAACTCACCTTCGGTAAGCTCCTCTTCCTTTGTTTAACGAACCGGAAGAAGTAAGGGTTCGGTCCCATATGGGCCTGTCGATGTGTGCTTTAACGAGTCCAAAGACAGAAAACTAGAAGGTTTTTTGGGATTATAGAGTTTGGAAAAACACTTAAAAGAGAACTCTCTCAGTTCCTTTTTCATACAGTAGTCTAACGAGACCAAAAAAGGGGTAAACTATCGCTCGAAAGATGCCCTTTCTGACCTTTTAATGAGTGTGAAAGGAAGTAAGGTCACTCGACAATATTTTCATATTTAGAGAGTCTGAAAAGGTTTTAAAGTAAACTCCAGGGGGGTTCCTTTTTCATTTGTTCATGTCCATACAGGTCCGAAAAAGAGATAAAAGTTTACCTGGTTGCATTCTCATGTATTTACGAGCACGAGAAAGAACAAAGACTAATCTCGGTATTCCCTCGTCTTGAAAGTTGGTGGCTTAGCTCCAGAATGATCATCAAAGGCTGGAGACATGCCCCCCAAGCTTCAATTCATTCACTGACTTTGAGGTTGTCACCAATTTCTGTGCTAGATGGAGAAAAAGGATACAGGTGGATGAAATGAAGGTTCAAAAATGAGACCTAACGAAAGACTCGACTCAATATCTACGAGATCTGGTGAAAGACTCAACTTGAAGGGAGAGGTGATTGTTTCATTTTTTAACGAGCTTGACACAGGAAAAGAAATATGCTCAAGGTTCCAGGTTCGATCCCCAGATTGTTGTTTCATTTTTTAACGAGCTTGCTACAGAGAAGAAAACTATGCTCAAAGCCTCTATTTCATTTTTTAACGAGCTTTCCATAGAGAAGAGAAATTATGCTCGTGATGCCCCCAGCATGAAAGCTAGTGGCCTCTATTTCATTTTTTAACGAGCTTTTCACAGAGAAGAGAAACTATGCTCGTGACCTCTGTTTCACTTTTTAACAAGCTTTCCACAGAGAAGAGAAACTATGCTCATGGTTGCTTCTTGATCATGGCTTCCAAGAGGATAATGCTCTGGAAGGGTACCATGTCAAGGGACAAAACTCGGTCATGGATTCCAAGAGATCTTCACTGGATGGAAGAGAATCACTCTGGAAGGAACACATGTCGAGGGTTGTGACAGGGGTAAGGAGATAAGGCTCTAGTAACCCTACCGAAGAGATCACCATGTCAACGACCGGATCCAAATCGTCGGAAGTTGAGGTCATGGGAGACAATGTCACATGATTGACATGCGGCAGGGGTGATACTGTCTGCATATATTAACCACTTAGGGAGGTAACCCAGTCGGGGCCGATGAATGAAAGTTGCTCAATAGTCACAATTATTCCATCATGAGGAAAAGATATCACACGAAAAAGAGTGGATACAAGAGCTTTTATAGCATATACATAATCCTACCCAAGGAGTAAAGAGAAATCCAAGGGGTCTCGGACTACCATGACATTGATACAGACAGTTTTCCCTCCCAAAGTTACAGGAAACTAAGGAAGGATCCCTAAAGGTTGACTAGTTCTTTTGTTAAAAGCTAACAGATTCTGTGTAACCGGTGCAAGATATGGACAACCCAAAGCATGCCAAGCAACAGAGGACAAAATACTAACGGATGCACCTTCATCTATCAGTGTTTGAGGAACGTCCCGACCACAAACCTGTACTGTAATCTGGAAAGTAATGTGAGAGGGAAGACGAGGTCCAGTTGGCACACCCCAATAAAAAAGGATGGCCTCATTACTTGGAGGGGGTGTCACAGAACAAGGAGGGATTCCCCCCAGTATGGTAGAGTCTGTATTAATGAGAAAAACATGGGAAGTATCAGGTTTACTCTCTAGAAGGAGAGTAGGATCGACTGATGATTGGATCGGATCAACCAATGGTGGACTTGGATAGACCACTTTGGCACTCTTCAAAGGAAGAGTGGGATTGACCAATGATGGAATCAGATCAACCACTTTGGCACTCTTCGGATGAAGGGTGGGACTGACCGAGGAAGGGACTGGATCGACCAGTCCATCAACCAACGATGGGTCGGAGGAAACCTTACGATAACCTTTTGGAAGTTGAATTTTTTCCAAAAGAGAAGACGCCTCGTCCATGCGAGGACAAAGGTGAGAGTAATGATTACCTTTACATAACATGCAAGGGAACTTGGTAGTTTTCTTCTTCTTACTAGCCTGAACATCACTAGTTGATGGGGTATCATTGACATGACCGACAGAGGCCGACGACATGGAGGACCACATTTCTAAGACCTGGGTAAGACCGGGACAATCCCTCAGAAAGTGGTCACCCTTACAAAGGCTGCAAGGGAATTTGGGTTTTGGATTATTCCATTTAATCTTGTTGATCTCATCAACACTCCCAGTACTATTAATAGTAACTGGTTTCTTAGAGCCAACATCCGATGTTTTTGGGGCCTTGGTCCTTTTCAGACTCTTCTTCTTCTTCTCTTTTTGTTCATTCTTCTTCTGATCAACCTGGCTACTTGATTTAGAGCTTTCACTAGGCGAATAAGGAGAAATGGAAGGAGACTTGATGGGTGAAGAAGGCGAAACGTCAACATGAGGTTGATGTGTGGGTGGTGTATTGACATCCAAAGTATTAGGTGCAACTGAAACATTGGGAGGATTCGGGATCACCAGAGTGGGGAACAACCAAACTGGTAATCCAATAGTGAGTCCTGGAAGACTCAGTGTGGCAACATATGGAGGACCAAAGTTTCCAAATGAAGGAAAAGTATAAGGTTCCCTAGAAGATGGGATTCCTCCATTGGTACTCCCAGGATTCGATTTCATTAACACTGACTTGACCTAAGGTCCACTAAGTAAAACAAACAACATATGCTAATAGAATCGAAGAATCACAACCAAGAAAACATGACCTTCTTTTGATGACTGTACTAGTTGGTGATGAAATCCAACATTGCGTGATCAAGTCCAGAAGGGGTGGGGATAGGGTGGAACAGTTACAATGGCGACCTACTTAATAGACTTATGCCTTGGTGGAAGCTTCCACGCAGTAATTGTGGATTTACCTTCCAAGGAGCCTGAGTGAGTTTGACCAATGTCTTCTCTAGGTACAGTGAGACTTCCCGTCACCGTCACCTTGTGTAAGACCCTAAAGACTATGGCCACTAAGGTTACCAATTCGTAGTCAGCCCCTGGACAGGAACAGTCGACAGTCCGATCCGAACGTACGGGCAGGGTATCGAGCCCGAAATCAACTAAAAGGATTCCATGCAGTAATTGTGGATTTACCTTGAAGCGATCCCCATAATATGATCTGACCACCACAATCAGTTAAACCACGGAGGGTTAGTCCCTGTAGCTCACCCGAATGCAACCTCGTGCGTAACCCCTGTGTTAGAAGGGGATCCCAGGCAGACTTATATGATGATTGTATTTGACTCTCCCTAACTCAGGATTCTACTATTTGTTTTGGAAACTTTGGAGAGTTATGCTCACAGCCTAATCCAAAGTACTAGACCTAGTCTACTGTTGGTGGAGGATCCTAGAAAAGAAAAAGTTCCAAATAATTTTTAATTAGCGTTGATTTTATGGCTGTTCTTTACTCAAAAAGGGGTGCATGGAAGTGAAACGAATGGAATTATGACTCAGTCCAAAAAATGCATCAAAAATGATAAGCATTCATTTCTTTTCGATGAACATCTATCTAAGGGAGGGAGATATAGTTCTTTTCACTAACAATCACTAACAAGGAGTGTCCTCAAACAAGTTTTCTTCAATCAAATCCTGATGTGATGCTAAAAATTTTGAGATGCCTTCTAACATGCACAATCAATCATGAAGATTATTTTTATCGTTTTCATATGAATAATGATCAATTCAACACAATGCTCGTCTTGCTAATTATCGTCTTGTATAAATGAAAATCAAACTAGCACAAGCAAAAGTCATACAAACAATACACCCTTTCGTTGCAATCAAAATGAAAAGTGAAAGAAAATAATCAATCAAAGAAAAAAAACAAACTTCAAACCCAAAAAGAAAAAGTTGAAGAACAATGATCTTGACTAAAATAAAGATGAAGAGATCTGTAGGCCTTTGATGACCTTCACCGGGGTTTTTAATCAGTTAAACAGAGAGAAAGACAATGCATGGGTTTCGGACTCCAATCAACAGAAAAACTCAATAACAATAGTGAAGAAGGCTACAAAATCCAAATAGTAAGATGTTTGTTCTTCAAAAGATAGATGTCAAGGCTGAGAGAGAAGAAGCATTGACTCACAAGGTTACCCAGCAGGAGAGACACAGAGGAAAAACCCAGAAAAAGCAATTCTGGAAGGTTTATTGGCCAAAGGAGGGCTGGCGCTCTGTTGCCAAGGGCAAGGAGCATTATAGCGCTCTATGTAAATATATTAGGGAGCATCGGTGCTCTGTTAACATAGGGACAGGGGCGCCAGGTTCAAAAACTCCTAGAAATGTCAAAAAATTCAAAAAATTGCAATCCAATTTCGACAATTAAGATGAGTATGATGGGGTAGGGAGCCAATCAGCTCATGAAACCAATCAAAAGAGGAGTGAACGAGGTATGAAACAATCAAGGGGTAGAACTAGGTCAATGAGGAGAAATCAGAACAAGAAGTTTTGATTTGAGGCTATCTCCTCAGCAAAGTCGCCAGTTTCTGTTGTAGGAAAATCTCCCTGCGGACAGGTAGATTGCCTCAAAGAGCTTGACCCTAACTCTAAGACAGAAAATTATTAACGTGGACACTAACTTCCTTTCAAATCTATACAAACTAACACATGAGAAGGAAGGAGAACAAAAGTACCTCTTTATCGACGTTTGTCCCTGCACACTCCGAGTTGAGCTTCGATCCTTTGCTCCTCGCTGAGTCCTATAGACAAACAAGATACGACAACTTCCAACTCTATTGATATTAGCTTGAAAACAGATCTATCTATGATAAGTTCATGTAACATTAGACACAAACTAGAAAGAAACAGACCAAGCGTGTCATATTGATGAGAATAACGACAACAATACTTACAATCGTAGATGTGAATGCGACAGCTTCGTCAAGTCCCCTTCGTCTAACCCTTGATCGAAAGATACACAACCACGATGACAACAACTTCACTGATCACTCTCCTTTGGATGACTGTGTGTTTCCTATGAGATCATAGGTTTTATGCTAGCAATTCTTCCCAATCAGCTCTGTTCCAGCACCACTTATGAGATCATAAGTTTGGTGTAATTCTCCATTTCCAGTCCTCTTTCACCATTAGAAAGATTGATTATATAACCTTGGAGAGGCTTCAACCACTTGAGATATCCTTGGGGAAGTTGAGGATTTGCCTCCTTCAGTTGAGGATATGCCCTAGGATCATGGTTGGACTAGGGATTCGAATCCAGCTGCCTTCCAAGAATGAAAAGATGCTTCCCCCATTCATCTCAACAGCTTAACAACTACCCAGAATAGGTAGCGCTCCCTCAAAAGGGCCATCAGAGCGGTGTAGCACTCCCTAGTAGGATTTAGGGGGGCGCCAATGCTCTCAAAATCTATAGCGCTCCCTCAAAAGGGCCAGGGGAGATTTATAACGCTCCCTGACAGTGAGTATTTTTTATGTGTAACAGGTTAAACAATGACAAGGATGAATTAAAAATATGAATGCAAAAGGGGCAATTGACCCTTACTTATTCTTCCCCTAAAGATATACCATTTTACAAATGGAGAGTGGAATAGAATGGAACAATTATCTATAGAATGTCCATCCAATGTTCAAATAATGCCCTGAACGTAAACCTCTTACGAGGTTTCAATAGTTAGGAAATACTATACTATGTGAGTTCATATTGGGGGGTTTAAAATTCTAAAAACATGAAAACAATATATTTCCTAGTATATAGGGGTCAAAGGATATTTTTAATATATTTAAAACATATGGATATTAGAGAAGGATTAGAATTAGGTATTTGACGATTAGAATTAGGTATCAATAGGTTTTAATGTGACGATTAAAATGTCACAGAAATAATGTATACCTATGATATCTATGGGACATAGGTGGTTTTCTAATATACCCCCCAATCTCCATGAACCTTGAATTAAATGGTCTCCCCTAACCCTATCACTCCCTCACACATTATGACCGAAAAAATCATGTTAACCCCTAAGACACTATTTCCACTAACCACTAATCCACCAATATTACTTTGAACACACTACATTATTACCTAGAAGTGGATTAAGTACTGACCTAGAAGTGGGTTCCGTGTATTTTGAACTGAAAGTCATGGAG
>ML795627.1:352233-367216 GCA_009831015.1 Picea engelmannii
ATAATAACTAATTACTTACCATGGGACAATATTCATTGCCCCCTTCAATGTGCCCATTCTCCCTACAATGTTTTTCAACTATTTTTAAAGGTAGTCTTCTTCCATTAAAACCCCTGCATTCACAACAAGGGCAATAACATTTCTGATCACCATGAATCACCATGTGTCTCTTTAACATAACAAGCTCTCTTTTATCGTTTGGAGTTGACAATATGATTACCTATTACAACAAATCCATTGAAACATTATAAGTACACTATACAAATCTATTCAAATAATTTGGTATATATTTAGATATTTGTAATGAAAATTATGCAGCATGTTCAGAAAAAATAAGGGACAAAGCATGAATCCTAAAATCATGAAACATTAATAAGAGGAGGTGGATCTATTATCAACCAAAATCACACTATATATATTAAGTCCCTAATAAAAATTAGGGTAGCTTTAGGGATACACAAGAGTACTGATCCAAAATATCAACAAAAAAGCCACTGCTCTTCACTTCTAGTTGGTTCTTTTCCAACTCAAGGAGGAAACCCTAAATGTAAATTTATTAAGGTAAGGATACTTAGATATTCAAGAAGTTCCATGAAATATAAGAACAAAATTAGAGTGATTGAATCTAATTAGAGTGATTGTAGTTGAATCAGTAATCTTTTTACTCTATAAAAAGTGGATAAACCATAAAATATTTCTAAGGAGTTAAAATAAACCATAAAATTTGATTTAAGGAGTGAAAATAAACCATAAAATAGTTCAATAGCACCAAATTACTAAATTACACACAAAAAAATTAAGTACTAACCTTCAAAATCTCAACTATGTAGAGTTTGGTCAATTCAATGTTTCTCTTCTTGAAAGAGAATTGAAATCAAGATTTCATAAAAAACCAGAACACCATTGCATCAGAACACCCAAATGATTTTTGTAACTGTAGAAAATGATTATCGCAACTATAGAAAAATTTTCGTAACTAAGATATATATAGGATTGATTTGTCGTAAATGACCGTTGATTCTCACATGTTCCATTGTTGGTCGCTATAGAGACTAACTGGGGGTTGGTCACTCTACCAACCAACTTATGTCATTAAAATGACCAACTTGGAAGGTTGGTCGCTAGAGAAACCAACATTTGGACCCCCCAAAAAAAAATGTATATTTAGTCCAAAAAAAGAAAAAAAAATACGACGAAATTTTAAACTGTCGTAATTTGCGCCCAATGTAGTAGTGATGCTCTGATTGTGGGGTTGGTCATTGGCTCATTCACTCTGTCACCTCTATGTTATACCATTCTTTCCCTCACACACTTTCATGCACCCACTTACCCATTCATCGATCCATCCTCACCTATGTCTTGGCTTGGGAAAGGGAGATGAATTGTTGAATAATTAGCCACAACATAGTTGGTTGTAATGGTCATTGGTGCAATCCAGCCATGACTTGAGGTCTGTATGTTTGAGAGGCATTGGCATGTGCCCTGTTTTTCTCACAAATGTGAGTCCTAAGAGTTCCATCATTGAGATTTTGGACCAACTGTGTTGGAGGCCCAAAAATAAAGGAGAAGGACTTCCTGAGGGATTGTGTGGCAGATAAGGGTGGAGGTCCATTCAATTGGGTGGTACAGGCTGGGTAGAATAGAAATGGGTACTTTGGATTGTTGTGGGTGTTGGGAAACCTGTGAGAGCTTGAGAGATGACTGGTTTGGGAACCCAAGTACACTCTGGAATCATCCCTGTGGATTCATAGCCCTGGCTTGAGGGTGACACTGTTGTTGAGATTTAGAGCAGTGGTGTCTATGGTTGGGTGGAATGTCCTTGGTCTGTAGCCAGTTGGTGTCATCTTTCATAAAGAAAAGTTCTCTTTGTTATGGTATCATTTACATGTATATGAATGTATTTTCACTGTGTATTTTAATTATCGTTTAACTAAATATTAGATTATTCATGCTTGTTGGATATTGTTGTGCATGTCTTTAAAGTATTTTCTTTTATGCATCCTTAAATTTTAAATAAGGTATCGGTAATAGAAAGAAATCCAAGGGTGGGCTTGAAGGTAGAATACCCCGGCCTGTGGTTGGTTGGGTATGTTACATCCCTCATCCCTTTGATAATTTCAAGAAGATTATCTGGCGACTCCACAAAGTTCAGGGAGATATACCAATCCTCCCAGGTCTTATAGAAGAAATCCTCCCCAAGACTCTCCAGTAGTAAAATAATTATTCAGAGACAATCTTCCCTTAAACACAATTTATAATGCTCAAAATTAGACCCTTAATCCAAACCAGGCTAATAACCAAAAAAAATGGCCATCCAAACTTTTTAAATCGTTAGACATGAAAAGCATTCCAGGATACCCTCAACAAATGCCCCCTAGGTATGAGAAGTGGCTGCCTAATTTCACTAGTAATGATGTAGTCAGAGTCGAGGACCATATGAACAATTTATGGGCCTTATTTTAGCTTCATCCTATCAGTGATGAGGCTGAAGATTTAGCAATGAAATTTTTTTCTGCTACCCTCTATGATGGCGCTAGAAGAAGGTATAATAGTCTCCTTGATGCCAGTATTATATCTATGGATAAATTATAGGAAGTGTTCCTCAAAATATGGAGTGTCAAGGAAGACCCTAAAATGCTTATAATAAGTCTCAACAACATCACAAAGGCTGAGAATGAAACTTTTAGGGAATTTCATGATAAATTTGAAAGGCTAATATAACAAATCCCAACAAGCCATCACCCTTCAAACAATTTCCTTCTCTTTCTTTACTCCAAGTCCTTTAGAGGAAAAATATGTTTCCTCCTCATAGACAAAGCTCCTAGGACAATCCAAGAAGCCCATGAAATGACTATGAAAATTGAAGATAGCATATCATAATACAAAGTAGAACCTTTCTCTTCCCCAAGAGTCAAAATGAATGCCAAATCCAAAGTAGTCTAGAATGTTGAGCCTGCTTCAGATATTGGCACTAGCTTGGAAAAGCTACAATTGAATGTAGGTGGCATGGTAAAAACCCAGGAGTTAATGATGAATAGGATTTTCAACCTAGAAAGGGCCCAACAAAAATCTCCTAGACATCCTTATAAGGGGCGATTCCAAAGCGGTGTTCAAGGTTTCAAGCCTAAGAACAATCAAGAAGTCCCTAATACTTTATCCCACACAAACGTAGTTGAGGAGAACACGTTTTGTTTGCAATGCAAAGAGTCACATTGACAGCATGAATTCCCTCTAAATAATGGTTAATGTGATCAACTGAATATTATCGACCATACCATTGAGGGGCCACAATGTTTACTTAACATCACACTTGAAGAACATGAAGAGGGAATAAAGGAAGCAACCAATAGGGATAAGATGGAGGTAATAAATAACCTTGATCAATAGTCAAGGGAGAAGTTGAAAAAACAAAAATTACAAGTGTATACTAGACATAAATAGATGAATCAACCTCTCTCCATTGGACCTACATCTTCACAATGAAAAACCCCACCTATGAACATACTCCTTCCTAAAAATTCTTCTAAAACTAACAATATTGACTTGAAATTTGATTTGGAAGGTGCATTAGCCAAAATGTATGTAACCATCCCGTTGAAGGAAGTTATCAAAGTTTCATCCATGAAAGAAAGGTTCGAGAAGTTTTTCAACGCGTTGGATGAACCAATGGACCCTCCTATTATGTTACAAGTAGACCATTTTAGGGTTCAATATGATGGACACCCACCCTTCTTTATGTCACTATTAGTTAATAACAAAATTCTTAACAATTGTATGCTTGAATCGGGAGCAGGTGCTAACATGATGTCTTTGAAAGTCATGGAGCAACTAGGCCTAAAAGCTACACGGCCTTATAGGAATGTGTGCGGTTTGAATCTAAGTCCATACCCACTCATGGGGTAGTTTAGAATGTTGAAGTACACCTTGGTAAATATCCTGAGAGAGAAATACATATGGATATTGTGGTGGTAGACGTTCCTGGTGTATGGGGGATGTTGTTTTCCAGGAAGTTTGTTGCAATGTTGGGTGGTACATTAGATATGGATATAACTTATAACAACGTGCCTATGAAAAATGGGAGAATTGAAAGCCTTCCAAATATGCCAATAGCCAAGGTCCCTGTACAAGAAATTAACAATGTTATTGAGATCAGTGAAACACATGAGCCAATTAAGGAAAACCTTCCTATATTTTCTCTAGAGTATTTTCCTTTCACTTCAGAGGAATATTTTGACTAGATACAATGGCCAAAGAAAGAAGAGTATCAATAACTCTTAGATAAATATAAGGACAAATAAGTTGGAACTGTCAAGTTACTAAAGAAAGGGGATGATGACATATTGATTAAACCAAGTAAACAAGAAGTTCTTACAGATGAATCCCACCCTCCTCCCTCAAGACAATATATCAGGGTTATACAAGGAACAATGAAGTTTTAAGAAAAGGTGTCTCAAGAGGGAGATACAGTATGGATTTGGGAAACTAAGAAAGGAGAGCCTAACAATGTTAAACGGAATGAGAATTTTTGTCTTGGACCTTTCAGAATCAGAATGAAGTTAGTCAATGATGCCTACTATTTTTCAACACTTGAAGGAAGAAAACGTCCATTACCATTTAGTGGACGCCTCCTCAAACCCCATCATGGGGAAGAGACTTGAATCCACAAGTAAGTATAGGTAAGTTATATTAGGTAGACATTTTTCATCCATTGTATATACCATTTCATTTCATATTATTATAGTTGTAGTTTCATTTTCATATTGTGTTCTTCCATTATGTATATATGCATGATCACGATTATATGCTAGATTAGAGATGTTATTTTTATTATTATATCATATATGAACAAGGGGTGATATCACCACCCTAAGGATTACTAATAATTTTTTTTGAGATTTAGCAGGCACAGGTCATACCAGAGATGTTGAGGTTCTCATGCGCTCTATGGTGAGCACATGTCCCCGAGTTGGAGCCATATGTTATCCCCTACCCTAGGGATAACTATGGATATCACATATTGAGACCCAAAGGTCCTAGACATGGAGTATCGAGAGTATATTGACTTGATCATGGCCCTAGAGGGTTCCTCTTTTCTTCAGTTCAACCCATTTATCACCAGCAGCAGTATCCATCCCACCATCCTGATCCTGAAGTAGTAGTAAGTCTTTCTCCATGAGTTAATGAGTCTGGGTATCATAGTATGTGTCACTCTGATTCTTGAAGCACTTGAATATGTTGCATCAAATTCTCCTTCATTTCATAATGTTTACTTGGAAATTATGCTCTTTAACCTATTCATACTTGGAAGGGTGACATGGTGCCATAGTAGGTTGATATTCCTTTAGGATGGGTTTCCATTAGGTTGGTCTATGAAAGGTCGTCGTATTTTCACTCCATACTTACCACTTTCCATATTTATTCATCTCATCTTCCCCTACCTTTGTTCGGGCATTGGGATTGGCCACACTAGGAAGGGTAAAAGTAGTTGGAAAGAGTTAAAATCCTTTGAAACATTTTATATGCTTCACCTAGGGATTCTCGAGAAAGCAGTAAAAATCTTCTTAGTAAGAAAAGGGAACCCATAAGATAAATAAACACTCAAGGTATTATTTTTTGGATAGGAGGTCTCATCACAATTCATCCTATTATGACCATGGGAATGTAGCGGTATGGCACTACCACCTATATGGTCACCAAACTAGGGTAGAGGCTCTTGGTGGCATAACGAAGAGAAAGGGGGTCTCATCATGATCCAACCTTCTCATCTCCATGAAATGTTTGTGGATAATGTTATCACCTCTAGTCACCAAGCCAGGACAATGTCCCTCAACTCTTCCCTTGAATCACAAAAGAAAAATATCAAGAGATAATACAATTAAGAATAAAAGGTGGTAAATGGGATAGGAAACAATGGTATCTATGATAAGGTGCAACTCGCCCTCTACAAAGGCACCCACGGGTAATACTTACATCTCCCTATTATAATTTCATTCCATGCCTAAACACTTACCCAATGCCACCTCATACACTTACATGACCTGGATTATCTCCCACCTGGGAAGCACCCCAAACTTAAAGAAGATTAGCCCATTAGGACACCCTGAGACTTCTCCAAACCTGACTTGTCAAATTGCATAACGCCTTTGAGCATTTTTCTGGGTAAAGAGGGGTTTGATTCATATGTTTGGGTAATTTGATTATTGGATTTTATTTACATGTTATGATCCCTTTGACTTATGAACCTTTGGAGGGAATTATTTTTGTTGTTGTAGGACCTTTCCTGATGGAGAGGTACACATGAGGGAATGATTATCTCATACCTTCATGGGGGATTAAATCCCACATATGGATGTTGTAACCACAACCAAAGGCGAGAAGACATCATAGTTTTACACGAGGAAGAAAGAAGGATGTCACCTTTGAAGGCACCTTAGAATACCTAGACCCAGGGGGGATCTTACCCTTCTACATGGAAGTTGGCCTTTGAAATCCTAGGACATCACCATCAGGACCCTAGACGTCATCCAAAGTTAGGGTTTAAATTTTGGAGGAAGTTGTGAGTTGGGTGGCACATGTGGGCATCATCTAGGGCCTTTGGAGGCTAAGCGTTCTACATCCTGAGACCAATATTCCACCTTAAAGGCTCAACCCCACCCTAGAAGGGCATGACATCACCCTTGGAGATGTTTTTAGACGTTAATTAATTTTATTTATGTCAAAATTGGATTTTAATGCAAATTGGTGAGGTCAACCTTTTAATTGACCTAAAATTAATTAAAGGTCAAAGTTTTGTATAAATAGAGATAATGTGCTCTCATTTGTTGATCATAACTCAACACACAATAAGTGTGGACTGAAATTTGCGCCCTCTTCAAGGGCTATTGGCTGAAATAATTAGTGTGCATCTTCTTGGAGAGCCTTTTTATGGTGTATCTTGACTATTTTTCATGGTGGAAGATATTCAATTGGGGTTTGGCTTGATTATTCTTGGTGAAGTAAGTAGAAAACCTGCAATTTTTTCATGTAATAAATGCTCATGGTAAATTTTACTCATTTCATATCAAATATTATGAAATTGCTTGCCTAAACCCTAGGAGAGAAATATGAAGTGCTTCTTTCTCTCTCGAGCTTTTCTACTTATTTAAATTTATCAAGTACACCTTGTTTAGAAGTGACTACTAGAGCCCTAGAGTGGTAGAACTCTAGTAGATTCATTCCAATTACTTATTGCATAATATATTTTCAATAGTCTAAGGAAGGAAGGTTCACTATGGCCTAAAAGTGCTTACTCTCTAGTGAATTTGTCTTCATGATTTGGATGTTTGAGGGCTTGAAGTGCCAACACCTCTTGCATCCACCTCTTTTCCTTTGGCAAGTATTATCATTGCTATTTTCTCCAAGTTGTGTTGTTGTTGTTGTGGACTCCATAAGACCAAAAAGGTACTTGTCCACTTTCTTTAGTGAGTGATTGATCTCCTTGAAGATTTTGGTAACTTCTACAAACTCTAAACTAGATTAATTCACTAGTTAACTTGTTTTTGTTTCAAATAAATGCTACAACCATACTAATCCACACTAATATGTTGCATACACCTACATAACTCACAACTAACTCACTCAGAAATTGTCTGTGACAATTGCTAAACAATCTACTTGATAAATGCTAAGTTTCCATGACATTTTCTTGCAATTTTGAGCATTAATACTTGTTGTTTCTACAAACTATTTCTACATCCATCTAATTGCAACAAATTTTTCGCAAAACTGACCTTTAATGCTAGCTAGACACTGCAGAAAATTCTTGTGACAATTGATTATCATTTTTCCTAGTTAAAGCTACTTTTTCATTGTCTTTTAAAGCAATTCTAAGGCATATTTCTTGTAGTTGTTATAAAATACTTATTGTTGTTGTAAACTTTCATATCACTGCAATTTTATGTCACCCAACTTATATTTCAAAGGTTCATTATATTATTGGAGCACTAACATCATTTTGTACTTTAAAGTTGCCATATTTTTTCTTTGATCTCTTGTTTTGGGTAAGTACACTTCATCTTCTCTTTTGCTTCATCTCCTAAAATACATAACAAACCTTTTGAATTGACTGACCAGTGAGAGGGGGGGTATTCTTGCATCCTTTTCTTAGTTTCATCATGCCTTTAGGTCACTAGGGACATCTCCCTTGGGGAAATCTCAACATACTCCAAAATAGAAAGGGGTTTCCTATTAAGGTGATAGTGATAGGTCACCCCCTTGTTATGCCAATCTTGCCTCACTTACCTTGGGCTTTGGGAAAGTACAGATTGTGCGATAACAGTCCTAATTGAAGTCAGATTAACAACATGAGAAAATATTTCATCAAAATCTATATCTTTCTTTTATGCAAACCCCTTTACAACAAGTCTAGCCTTGTACCACTTTTTTCATCCATCTTCTTCCTTAAACTTGTAAAACCATTTATTCTGCAATGTTCTTTTTCCTGCAAGAAACTAAACCAAGTCCCAAGTCTGTTTATTTACCAAGGAATTCATTTCCTCTTTCATGCCTTTCTCCCACTTATTTTTGGGGTCTACCTGCATTTCCTCTTCATAAAATTTTGGTTCACTAGAATCAATCAACAATAAATAATACAATGAAGGAGAGTATCATTCAGGGGGTCTACTTAACCTGATAGATATTCTAACAATGCTTGTAGGATTTTGAGGTACTTGTTTCTCATGTTGTTGTAAATTTTGATTTTTTGGTACCTTTGGAATTTATTTTTTAGTGATATCCTCAAGAACTGTGTATTATTGTTTCTCTTTTTCTTGTTTCTTTCCCTACAAATGATCTTTGTACATGAACTTCTCATTGAATATGATATTTTTACTCCTAATAATTTTGTGATTTTCATAATCCCATAAGGGATAACCAAAATCATTAACACCATATCCAATAAAGGTACATTTCTTGGATTTTTCCTCAATCTTTGTTCTATTTTCTTTATCAATATGGACAAAGGCTTCACAACTAAAAGTCTTCAAAAAAGAATAGTTTACCTTTTTACATGTCCATTCCTCCTCTAGAATTCCACCATACAAAGAGCTTTAAGGTCCTTTTTTTATTAAGTAAACAAAAATATCTACAACATCTTCCCATAACTTTAAGGGCAACCCAACATGAAATCTCATACTCTTTGCACACTCCATGATTGTCCTATTCATCCTTTCTAACACACTATTTTCTTGTGGTGTTCCTGGAACTGTTTTCTCTCTACAAATACCATGGTATGAATAGTAATCATAAAACTACTTGCTTCAATATTCACCTCCATTGTCTGATCTAAGACACTTCAACATTTTTCCTGTCTCATTCTCAACCAAAGCTTTCCATTTCTTAAAAGTATCATAAACATTAGTTTTTTTTTCGAATGCAATAAACCCAAGTTTTTTTAGTTTCATCATCAATAAAAGTAACATAATAATGAGAGCCACCAAGAGATGATACTTGAGATAGTCCCCATACATTTGTGTGCACAAGATCTAACCTTTCACTCTTCTTTTCTTTTCCGACTCTAAGAAATCAAACTCTCTTCTATTTTCCATAAACACAATGCTCACAGAAATCCAAATAAATTTTCTTAAGATATGGAAACAAATTTATTTTGTGAAGTATATGAATCTCCTTCTCACTCATGTGTCCAAGCCTATGATGCCACAATACTATATCCACTCCTGTAGAAAATAAAGAGATAGAAGAGTTAGTATTACTAGTACATAAATACAATGTACCTACCTTCTCTCCTTTTTCTATCAGCATTGATCCTTTGGTGACCTTCAATGCCTTATCTGTAAATATAGATATACAACCTTCACTTTCCAACTTCCCTGTTGAAATTATATTTTTCCTTAGATCCAGTACATGTCTTACCTCTTTCAACAACTATTGGTTTCCACTCTTTTGCTTTATGTGTACCTTACCCATTCCAAAAATTTTGCATGGTGCATCATCACCCAAATGAACCTATCCAAAATCTCCTTGAACATAATCTAGAAGATGTTTTCTATGGGGTGTGGCCTGAAATGAAGCCCCTAAATCTACTACCCAAGAATAAGAAATATTATCTACAGAAAGAATCAAATCATCTTGTAACACATCACCTGTTACATTTGCTTCTTTATTTTTATCCTGTTGTCCATCTCTTTGTTTCTTTGGAGTTCTATAGTCTTTCTTTAGATGTCCTTTCTTCCCACAATTCTAGCACTCTATCTTTCTCAGTATGAATTTGGATCTTCCCTTCCTAGAATTCTTGCGGTTCCCTAAGCCCTTTCCAATATCCTTTTTGTATTCCCCTGTTCTCCATGTTTAACGCATTACATGATGTCTCACATTTTCTTTTCCATCACATTTCCTCGCTAAGGATAACCCTGACAACATCATAAAATTTTAGAGTGTTTGAACCAGAGACATAGTTACTTACAACCATGATCAATCCATTCCATATTTCTGGAAATGAGCACATGATTAGAATATCCATGACCTCATCATCAAATTCCACTTTTACAGAACTTAGTTGATTAGTAATCGTATTAAATTCATTTATGATCTGCAATAGACCCACCTTCTGACATCTTCATATTAAATAATCTCTTCATTATAAATACCTTATTGGACATCGAAGATTTTTCATATAGTTTATCCAATGTGTCCATAAACTCCTTCGTTGTCTTTTCTTTTGAAATATTGAAATCCACAGATGCTGTCAGGCTCAACTGTATTGTTCCTAGTGTCTTTCTGTCAAGAACCTTCCATTCTTCGTCCTTCATGGTCATCAAATTCTTTGTTATTCAACCTAATGGTAAGAATAGATCCTTCTGATATTAATAATCTTCCATATGCATCTTCCATAACTATTAGTTTTGGCCCTTAAATTTCTCGACCCTAAAATTTCCATATTCTATGATTTCTCCCACTCGAACCAGGAACCCTCTTTTCCTATGAGTTACCTTTCGCTGTGATACCAGTTGTTAGAAAAACATGATTGTGGAGAAATAAAATAAAAAAAATGTGGAAATAAAACACAAAAGATACACAATACAATAGAGACACAGATATACATGGTTCACCCATTTTGGACTACGTCCACTAGAGAAATTGTCAGGTCCCCTATTATTATCCAAGAAAATGAAGGGATACAACCTACAACACACCCGTTGTAACTTCCTCTTCTTTCTCTCACAATATCCTCTCTCCTAATACAATATCCACAATAATACACAACCGCAATAAAATTCCCTCATAAAATAGAGTTTCCTTCTAGGCAAACAAATCCTAAAAAATAACTTCTACCCTTAGATCTACAACCTTATAATGAATGGTCCAGAAACAAACCGTTTGAATCAAGAAGATAATCAAGCTCCATAACCAACAAACTTGTGAATAATCAAGCTTTAATTAGAATACCAAATTAAAATTGTAGATATGAATCCTTAACCCAAACACCAAACTAGGTTGGGGATTGGAAATCTAATTATGGATAATATTGATGCTTAAAAAAAACTTACATATATTTGAATCTATATAGGTGGTATGTACACCTCCATAAACTAAGTAGTGAAATTGTTTTGGGAAGGGGTCCATTTTCCCATAATTAAAGGGGTCTCATATATGATTTTGGTGTTTGAGGAGATTGTGATCTTACAAATAGATTATCATTATTATTATAAACTCTTTAGTTTGTAGATATGAATCCTTAAGTGTTACTTAACCAAAACAACAAACCTTATAAACACCAAGTTAATATACTCAACAAGATCAATGGATATTGACCCTTAACCAAAATATTTTTACTCATAGATTGGATCAAATTAGAAATAGAGAGATAATAAAGACCCCGAAAAGGATTAGAGGAAAGAGATCGAAAAAGAGATTCCAAGTTCCAATTCCATTACCCCTTCACAATATTTATTGAAAATGGAATTTAAAGTGAATATGAAGCCATACCAAGGTGAGACCGATGCATTAAATTTGAATCATTGGTTGTAACAATTAGAGGTATATTACAGTGTTCACAATATATATGGGGAGCAAAAGATTTCATTTTCTTGACTAGAATTAGAGGTCCATCCATTAACTTGGTGGAAAATACACACAAACACACTTAGGCTAGAGGGTGATCCACCAGTAACTAAGTGGGATGATTTCAAAACCTTCATTAAGCCCCAGTTCTACCCTGTTGGGTATGTAGAGTACCGATGGATCTATTGGTATTACTTCAAGAAATGGAAAGGGTATATTGTCCATGACTACACCACCAAATTTAGAAAGATGGATATTGAGCTCAGTATCTCTCCAAGAACTCATATTCCCTCCTCAAGTATCTAGGGGGTATACACAATCATCTATGAAAGTAAGTGATTCTATTCAATCCCAAGACAATTGATGAGGCCTCTTTGAATGCACAATATCTGGAAAAAATAATCTAGAAGAAAGGACAACCTATTTGTTACAAATATAAAGAGCATCGAGATGCTTCTAACGAGGGTAATAAGAATTGGAAATGGAAATACAATAATATGAAAACCATTGCACATCAGTGCAAGGCTCCAAGTAACCACAGTAACCACTACAATATTGATGGTCAAACTGAGTAAAAGTGTTGGAAAAGCCATCTAGAGATAAACCCCAAGAACTGTAAGAAAGATTCCAAGAAGAAGAACCTTCTAGCCATAGATTCAAGAAATTAGGTAGAGAGAAATTAAGATTTGGATGAGAATATTTCCAACACTTCAATGAAGAGGGAGGTGAACCTAAATATCCTTCATCACAAGGAAGAGAAGGAGATAAAAAATCTCTTCCATATCAAGATCTAGGTCAAGAATACCAAGGTAGGTGCTTTATTCGATTATGATTTGCAATCCAATATCATAGAATCTAATATAGTCAACAAGATTGGGTTGGAGGTTCATGATCATCCTAACCCATATCCATTGGGTTGGGTAAACAATGATTTAAATATCAAGGTCATAGAAAAATGTAAGATCAATTATTGTGTAAGTGAATATTTTATTGATGAAGTCGATTTAGATGTAGTACCCCTTAATGTTTGTGGTGTAGTGTTTGGAAGCCCCTACATGTATATGAGGGATGCAATATTTATGCAGAGAGTGAACCAATACTAACTGATCAAGGATGGGAATTATTTCATTGTCAATGCACATAGAGGTAAATCTAAGTTCTCATTGGTAAGTGCCAACCAAGCCAAAAATTTTATTAGTTCAAGTAAGAAGTATTCTTGTCTTTTCTTATAAGAGAATCATTTGGGTGATGAATTAGTAAGAGTAAAGACCTCCCTAGAGGGATGTACTAAAACGTAGAAACAACAGTTGGAGGATTGGTTGCAGGAATACAATGGAGTTTTCTAGGATCCTAAAGGACTACCACTTAAGATGGAAGTGGAGCATGAGATACGGTTGTTTCCTGACTCCCCATTACCAAATATTAGGTTGTACATGAAGCCTATTATAGAAGCAGATGAAGTGAAGAATTAGTTGCAGTAATTATTGGAGAAGGGAGTAATTTGACCAAGAAACTCACCTTGTGGGTCACCTATCATTATAATAACCAAGAAGGATGGGACTTGGTGAATGTGTATTGACTACAAATATTTCAACAAGATTATACTCAAGAATTGATACTCTCTACCTAGGATTGATGATTTGTTAAACTAATTGTATAATTCCAAGTACTTCACCAAGTTAGATCTCAAATAAGGACACCACCAGGTGAGGATCAAAAAAGAAGACACCTAGAATACCTCCTTCAAGACAAGGAAATATTTGTATGAATGGTTGTTCATGTCTTTTGGTTTATGTAATGCATCACCTACATTTATGATGTATTGCGCCCATATTTAGATTCATTTGTTAGAGTGCATTTGGATGATATATTGGTTTATATCTCTACATGGGAGGAGTACATATCACATCTCATGCAAGTGTTAGAGACTCTAAAAAAGAACCAGTTGCTAGCCAACCTCAAGAAATGTGACTTTTCTTAGTAGGCATTGGTGTATTTGGGGTATGTGATTGGTGGAGGGGAGATTGAGATAGATCATGAAAAGATGGAGGCCATCATAAAATGGCCAGTTCCTACTAATGTAAGTGAATTTAGGATATTTTTTGGGGCAACACAATACGTAAGGAATTTCATAACATATTTTTTAGCGGTAATTGCACCACCCCATGCCATAACAACCAATGGTAAGGTTTTTTATTGGGGAAAGAATCAGCAAAAATATTTCGACAACCTAAAATAAAAGATTAGTCAATCAACAATTATCGCATTGCATAAATGGTAAGTGGGTATGCTATGGGAGAAGTTTTGATGCAAGGAGGTAAGCCAATATGCTATCATTCTGAAATGTTTCGTGGGGGAGTCTTAAACTACCCTACATATGATAAGGAACTCTATGCCCCAGTTCAAGTTGTTAAGAGGTGGAAGCACTATCTAATGGGAAAGGAAACCATTATCCACACAAATCACTAGCCATTGTAGTATTTGTAATTCTAAAGCAATAATAAACAAACTAAACATTATAAGTGGATGGGGCTTTTGTAGAAATATCATATAGTCATCAAGTATAAGAATGGAAACACTAATAATTTGGCAGACATGCTTTCAAGGATAGCCACATTGAAGATTACATATTTTGGAATTATTGTGCACATGGATCCTTTTACCCATGATGCATACAAAGAGACATACATAGAAGATGAAGACTTCAAGGAGGTGTTTTAGTAGCTATAGGGATAAATTCATGTATAATAAGGTGACAGTAAGGTTGACTATCATATCCGTAATGAGTTTCTCTACATGATAGAAAATATATGCATTCCTAAAGGTGAAAGATTGCATCTTATCATAGAGGCTCACAGCTCCAAATTTGTAGGAAATTTTGTTATTTGAAAGACCATTGCTAACTTACAAAGGTATGCATGTTGGC
>ML795627.1:372980-393448 GCA_009831015.1 Picea engelmannii
TTGAGGTTCTCATGCGCTCTATGGTGAGCACATGTCCCCGAGTTGGAGCCATATGTTATCCCCTACCCTAGGGATAACTATGGATATCACATATTGAGACCCAAAGGTCCTAGACATGGAGTATCGAGAGTATATTGACTTGATCATGGCCCTAGAGGGTTCCTCTTTTCTTCAGTTCAACCCATTTATCACCAGCAGCAGTATCCATCCCACCATCCTGATCCTGAAGTAGTAGTAAGTCTTTCTCCATGAGTTAATGAGTCTGGGTATCATAGTATGTGTCACTCTGATTCTTGAAGCACTTGAATATGTTGCATCAAATTCTCCTTCATTTCATAATGTTTACTTGGAAATTATGCTCTTTAACCTATTCATACTTGGAAGGGTGACATGGTGCCATAGTAGGTTGATATTCCTTTAGGATGGGTTTCCATTAGGTTGGTCTATGAAAGGTCGTCGTATTTTCACTCCATACTTACCACTTTCCATATTTATTCATCTCATCTTCCCCTACCTTTGTTCGGGCATTGGGATTGGCCACACTAGGAAGGGTAAAAGTAGTTGGAAAGAGTTAAAATCCTTTGAAACATTTTATATGCTTCACCTAGGGATTCTCGAGAAAGCAGTAAAAATCTTCTTAGTAAGAAAAGGGAACCCATAAGATAAATAAACACTCAAGGTATTATTTTTTGGATAGGAGGTCTCATCACAATTCATCCTATTATGACCATGGGAATGTAGCGGTATGGCACTACCACCTATATGGTCACCAAACTAGGGTAGAGGCTCTTGGTGGCATAACGAAGAGAAAGGGGGTCTCATCATGATCCAACCTTCTCATCTCCATGAAATGTTTGTGGATAATGTTATCACCTCTAGTCACCAAGCCAGGACAATGTCCCTCAACTCTTCCCTTGAATCACAAAAGAAAAATATCAAGAGATAATACAATTAAGAATAAAAGGTGGTAAATGGGATAGGAAACAATGGTATCTATGATAAGGTGCAACTCGCCCTCTACAAAGGCACCCACGGGTAATACTTACATCTCCCTATTATAATTTCATTCCATGCCTAAACACTTACCCAATGCCACCTCATACACTTACATGACCTGGATTATCTCCCACCTGGGAAGCACCCCAAACTTAAAGAAGATTAGCCCATTAGGACACCCTGAGACTTCTCCAAACCTGACTTGTCAAATTGCATAACGCCTTTGAGCATTTTTCTGGGTAAAGAGGGGTTTGATTCATATGTTTGGGTAATTTGATTATTGGATTTTATTTACATGTTATGATCCCTTTGACTTATGAACCTTTGGAGGGAATTATTTTTGTTGTTGTAGGACCTTTCCTGATGGAGAGGTACACATGAGGGAATGATTATCTCATACCTTCATGGGGGATTAAATCCCACATATGGATGTTGTAACCACAACCAAAGGCGAGAAGACATCATAGTTTTACACGAGGAAGAAAGAAGGATGTCACCTTTGAAGGCACCTTAGAATACCTAGACCCAGGGGGGATCTTACCCTTCTACATGGAAGTTGGCCTTTGAAATCCTAGGACATCACCATCAGGACCCTAGACGTCATCCAAAGTTAGGGTTTAAATTTTGGAGGAAGTTGTGAGTTGGGTGGCACATGTGGGCATCATCTAGGGCCTTTGGAGGCTAAGCGTTCTACATCCTGAGACCAATATTCCACCTTAAAGGCTCAACCCCACCCTAGAAGGGCATGACATCACCCTTGGAGATGTTTTTAGACGTTAATTAATTTTATTTATGTCAAAATTGGATTTTAATGCAAATTGGTGAGGTCAACCTTTTAATTGACCTAAAATTAATTAAAGGTCAAAGTTTTGTATAAATAGAGATAATGTGCTCTCATTTGTTGATCATAACTCAACACACAATAAGTGTGGACTGAAATTTGCGCCCTCTTCAAGGGCTATTGGCTGAAATAATTAGTGTGCATCTTCTTGGAGAGCCTTTTTATGGTGTATCTTGACTATTTTTCATGGTGGAAGATATTCAATTGGGGTTTGGCTTGATTATTCTTGGTGAAGTAAGTAGAAAACCTGCAATTTTTTCATGTAATAAATGCTCATGGTAAATTTTACTCATTTCATATCAAATATTATGAAATTGCTTGCCTAAACCCTAGGAGAGAAATATGAAGTGCTTCTTTCTCTCTCGAGCTTTTCTACTTATTTAAATTTATCAAGTACACCTTGTTTAGAAGTGACTACTAGAGCCCTAGAGTGGTAGAACTCTAGTAGATTCATTCCAATTACTTATTGCATAATATATTTTCAATAGTCTAAGGAAGGAAGGTTCACTATGGCCTAAAAGTGCTTACTCTCTAGTGAATTTGTCTTCATGATTTGGATGTTTGAGGGCTTGAAGTGCCAACACCTCTTGCATCCACCTCTTTTCCTTTGGCAAGTATTATCATTGCTATTTTCTCCAAGTTGTGTTGTTGTTGTTGTGGACTCCATAAGACCAAAAAGGTACTTGTCCACTTTCTTTAGTGAGTGATTGATCTCCTTGAAGATTTTGGTAACTTCTACAAACTCTAAACTAGATTAATTCACTAGTTAACTTGTTTTTGTTTCAAATAAATGCTACAACCATACTAATCCACACTAATATGTTGCATACACCTACATAACTCACAACTAACTCACTCAGAAATTGTCTGTGACAATTGCTAAACAATCTACTTGATAAATGCTAAGTTTCCATGACATTTTCTTGCAATTTTGAGCATTAATACTTGTTGTTTCTACAAACTATTTCTACATCCATCTAATTGCAACAAATTTTTCGCAAAACTGACCTTTAATGCTAGCTAGACACTGCAGAAAATTCTTGTGACAATTGATTATCATTTTTCCTAGTTAAAGCTACTTTTTCATTGTCTTTTAAAGCAATTCTAAGGCATATTTCTTGTAGTTGTTATAAAATACTTATTGTTGTTGTAAACTTTCATATCACTGCAATTTTATGTCACCCAACTTATATTTCAAAGGTTCATTATATTATTGGAGCACTAACATCATTTTGTACTTTAAAGTTGCCATATTTTTTCTTTGATCTCTTGTTTTGGGTAAGTACACTTCATCTTCTCTTTTGCTTCATCTCCTAAAATACATAACAAACCTTTTGAATTGACTGACCAGTGAGAGGGGGGGTATTCTTGCATCCTTTTCTTAGTTTCATCATGCCTTTAGGTCACTAGGGACATCTCCCTTGGGGAAATCTCAACATACTCCAAAATAGAAAGGGGTTTCCTATTAAGGTGATAGTGATAGGTCACCCCCTTGTTATGCCAATCTTGCCTCACTTACCTTGGGCTTTGGGAAAGTACAGATTGTGCGATAACAGTCCTAATTGAAGTCAGATTAACAACATGAGAAAATATTTCATCAAAATCTATATCTTTCTTTTATGCAAACCCCTTTACAACAAGTCTAGCCTTGTACCACTTTTTTCATCCATCTTCTTCCTTAAACTTGTAAAACCATTTATTCTGCAATGTTCTTTTTCCTGCAAGAAACTAAACCAAGTCCCAAGTCTGTTTATTTACCAAGGAATTCATTTCCTCTTTCATGCCTTTCTCCCACTTATTTTTGGGGTCTACCTGCATTTCCTCTTCATAAAATTTTGGTTCACTAGAATCAATCAACAATAAATAATACAATGAAGGAGAGTATCATTCAGGGGGTCTACTTAACCTGATAGATATTCTAACAATGCTTGTAGGATTTTGAGGTACTTGTTTCTCATGTTGTTGTAAATTTTGATTTTTTGGTACCTTTGGAATTTATTTTTTAGTGATATCCTCAAGAACTGTGTATTATTGTTTCTCTTTTTCTTGTTTCTTTCCCTACAAATGATCTTTGTACATGAACTTCTCATTGAATATGATATTTTTACTCCTAATAATTTTGTGATTTTCATAATCCCATAAGGGATAACCAAAATCATTAACACCATATCCAATAAAGGTACATTTCTTGGATTTTTCCTCAATCTTTGTTCTATTTTCTTTATCAATATGGACAAAGGCTTCACAACTAAAAGTCTTCAAAAAAGAATAGTTTACCTTTTTACATGTCCATTCCTCCTCTAGAATTCCACCATACAAAGAGCTTTAAGGTCCTTTTTTTATTAAGTAAACAAAAATATCTACAACATCTTCCCATAACTTTAAGGGCAACCCAACATGAAATCTCATACTCTTTGCACACTCCATGATTGTCCTATTCATCCTTTCTAACACACTATTTTCTTGTGGTGTTCCTGGAACTGTTTTCTCTCTACAAATACCATGGTATGAATAGTAATCATAAAACTACTTGCTTCAATATTCACCTCCATTGTCTGATCTAAGACACTTCAACATTTTTCCTGTCTCATTCTCAACCAAAGCTTTCCATTTCTTAAAAGTATCATAAACATTAGTTTTTTTTTCGAATGCAATAAACCCAAGTTTTTTTAGTTTCATCATCAATAAAAGTAACATAATAATGAGAGCCACCAAGAGATGATACTTGAGATAGTCCCCATACATTTGTGTGCACAAGATCTAACCTTTCACTCTTCTTTTCTTTTCCGACTCTAAGAAATCAAACTCTCTTCTATTTTCCATAAACACAATGCTCACAGAAATCCAAATAAATTTTCTTAAGATATGGAAACAAATTTATTTTGTGAAGTATATGAATCTCCTTCTCACTCATGTGTCCAAGCCTATGATGCCACAATACTATATCCACTCCTGTAGAAAATAAAGAGATAGAAGAGTTAGTATTACTAGTACATAAATACAATGTACCTACCTTCTCTCCTTTTTCTATCAGCATTGATCCTTTGGTGACCTTCAATGCCTTATCTGTAAATATAGATATACAACCTTCACTTTCCAACTTCCCTGTTGAAATTATATTTTTCCTTAGATCCAGTACATGTCTTACCTCTTTCAACAACTATTGGTTTCCACTCTTTTGCTTTATGTGTACCTTACCCATTCCAAAAATTTTGCATGGTGCATCATCACCCAAATGAACCTATCCAAAATCTCCTTGAACATAATCTAGAAGATGTTTTCTATGGGGTGTGGCCTGAAATGAAGCCCCTAAATCTACTACCCAAGAATAAGAAATATTATCTACAGAAAGAATCAAATCATCTTGTAACACATCACCTGTTACATTTGCTTCTTTATTTTTATCCTGTTGTCCATCTCTTTGTTTCTTTGGAGTTCTATAGTCTTTCTTTAGATGTCCTTTCTTCCCACAATTCTAGCACTCTATCTTTCTCAGTATGAATTTGGATCTTCCCTTCCTAGAATTCTTGCGGTTCCCTAAGCCCTTTCCAATATCCTTTTTGTATTCCCCTGTTCTCCATGTTTAACGCATTACATGATGTCTCACATTTTCTTTTCCATCACATTTCCTCGCTAAGGATAACCCTGACAACATCATAAAATTTTAGAGTGTTTGAACCAGAGACATAGTTACTTACAACCATGATCAATCCATTCCATATTTCTGGAAATGAGCACATGATTAGAATATCCATGACCTCATCATCAAATTCCACTTTTACAGAACTTAGTTGATTAGTAATCGTATTAAATTCATTTATGATCTGCAATAGACCCACCTTCTGACATCTTCATATTAAATAATCTCTTCATTATAAATACCTTATTGGACATCGAAGATTTTTCATATAGTTTATCCAATGTGTCCATAAACTCCTTCGTTGTCTTTTCTTTTGAAATATTGAAATCCACAGATGCTGTCAGGCTCAACTGTATTGTTCCTAGTGTCTTTCTGTCAAGAACCTTCCATTCTTCGTCCTTCATGGTCATCAAATTCTTTGTTATTCAACCTAATGGTAAGAATAGATCCTTCTGATATTAATAATCTTCCATATGCATCTTCCATAACTATTAGTTTTGGCCCTTAAATTTCTCGACCCTAAAATTTCCATATTCTATGATTTCTCCCACTCGAACCAGGAACCCTCTTTTCCTATGAGTTACCTTTCGCTGTGATACCAGTTGTTAGAAAAACATGATTGTGGAGAAATAAAATAAAAAAAATGTGGAAATAAAACACAAAAGATACACAATACAATAGAGACACAGATATACATGGTTCACCCATTTTGGACTACGTCCACTAGAGAAATTGTCAGGTCCCCTATTATTATCCAAGAAAATGAAGGGATACAACCTACAACACACCCGTTGTAACTTCCTCTTCTTTCTCTCACAATATCCTCTCTCCTAATACAATATCCACAATAATACACAACCGCAATAAAATTCCCTCATAAAATAGAGTTTCCTTCTAGGCAAACAAATCCTAAAAAATAACTTCTACCCTTAGATCTACAACCTTATAATGAATGGTCCAGAAACAAACCGTTTGAATCAAGAAGATAATCAAGCTCCATAACCAACAAACTTGTGAATAATCAAGCTTTAATTAGAATACCAAATTAAAATTGTAGATATGAATCCTTAACCCAAACACCAAACTAGGTTGGGGATTGGAAATCTAATTATGGATAATATTGATGCTTAAAAAAAACTTACATATATTTGAATCTATATAGGTGGTATGTACACCTCCATAAACTAAGTAGTGAAATTGTTTTGGGAAGGGGTCCATTTTCCCATAATTAAAGGGGTCTCATATATGATTTTGGTGTTTGAGGAGATTGTGATCTTACAAATAGATTATCATTATTATTATAAACTCTTTAGTTTGTAGATATGAATCCTTAAGTGTTACTTAACCAAAACAACAAACCTTATAAACACCAAGTTAATATACTCAACAAGATCAATGGATATTGACCCTTAACCAAAATATTTTTACTCATAGATTGGATCAAATTAGAAATAGAGAGATAATAAAGACCCCGAAAAGGATTAGAGGAAAGAGATCGAAAAAGAGATTCCAAGTTCCAATTCCATTACCCCTTCACAATATTTATTGAAAATGGAATTTAAAGTGAATATGAAGCCATACCAAGGTGAGACCGATGCATTAAATTTGAATCATTGGTTGTAACAATTAGAGGTATATTACAGTGTTCACAATATATATGGGGAGCAAAAGATTTCATTTTCTTGACTAGAATTAGAGGTCCATCCATTAACTTGGTGGAAAATACACACAAACACACTTAGGCTAGAGGGTGATCCACCAGTAACTAAGTGGGATGATTTCAAAACCTTCATTAAGCCCCAGTTCTACCCTGTTGGGTATGTAGAGTACCGATGGATCTATTGGTATTACTTCAAGAAATGGAAAGGGTATATTGTCCATGACTACACCACCAAATTTAGAAAGATGGATATTGAGCTCAGTATCTCTCCAAGAACTCATATTCCCTCCTCAAGTATCTAGGGGGTATACACAATCATCTATGAAAGTAAGTGATTCTATTCAATCCCAAGACAATTGATGAGGCCTCTTTGAATGCACAATATCTGGAAAAAATAATCTAGAAGAAAGGACAACCTATTTGTTACAAATATAAAGAGCATCGAGATGCTTCTAACGAGGGTAATAAGAATTGGAAATGGAAATACAATAATATGAAAACCATTGCACATCAGTGCAAGGCTCCAAGTAACCACAGTAACCACTACAATATTGATGGTCAAACTGAGTAAAAGTGTTGGAAAAGCCATCTAGAGATAAACCCCAAGAACTGTAAGAAAGATTCCAAGAAGAAGAACCTTCTAGCCATAGATTCAAGAAATTAGGTAGAGAGAAATTAAGATTTGGATGAGAATATTTCCAACACTTCAATGAAGAGGGAGGTGAACCTAAATATCCTTCATCACAAGGAAGAGAAGGAGATAAAAAATCTCTTCCATATCAAGATCTAGGTCAAGAATACCAAGGTAGGTGCTTTATTCGATTATGATTTGCAATCCAATATCATAGAATCTAATATAGTCAACAAGATTGGGTTGGAGGTTCATGATCATCCTAACCCATATCCATTGGGTTGGGTAAACAATGATTTAAATATCAAGGTCATAGAAAAATGTAAGATCAATTATTGTGTAAGTGAATATTTTATTGATGAAGTCGATTTAGATGTAGTACCCCTTAATGTTTGTGGTGTAGTGTTTGGAAGCCCCTACATGTATATGAGGGATGCAATATTTATGCAGAGAGTGAACCAATACTAACTGATCAAGGATGGGAATTATTTCATTGTCAATGCACATAGAGGTAAATCTAAGTTCTCATTGGTAAGTGCCAACCAAGCCAAAAATTTTATTAGTTCAAGTAAGAAGTATTCTTGTCTTTTCTTATAAGAGAATCATTTGGGTGATGAATTAGTAAGAGTAAAGACCTCCCTAGAGGGATGTACTAAAACGTAGAAACAACAGTTGGAGGATTGGTTGCAGGAATACAATGGAGTTTTCTAGGATCCTAAAGGACTACCACTTAAGATGGAAGTGGAGCATGAGATACGGTTGTTTCCTGACTCCCCATTACCAAATATTAGGTTGTACATGAAGCCTATTATAGAAGCAGATGAAGTGAAGAATTAGTTGCAGTAATTATTGGAGAAGGGAGTAATTTGACCAAGAAACTCACCTTGTGGGTCACCTATCATTATAATAACCAAGAAGGATGGGACTTGGTGAATGTGTATTGACTACAAATATTTCAACAAGATTATACTCAAGAATTGATACTCTCTACCTAGGATTGATGATTTGTTAAACTAATTGTATAATTCCAAGTACTTCACCAAGTTAGATCTCAAATAAGGACACCACCAGGTGAGGATCAAAAAAGAAGACACCTAGAATACCTCCTTCAAGACAAGGAAATATTTGTATGAATGGTTGTTCATGTCTTTTGGTTTATGTAATGCATCACCTACATTTATGATGTATTGCGCCCATATTTAGATTCATTTGTTAGAGTGCATTTGGATGATATATTGGTTTATATCTCTACATGGGAGGAGTACATATCACATCTCATGCAAGTGTTAGAGACTCTAAAAAAGAACCAGTTGCTAGCCAACCTCAAGAAATGTGACTTTTCTTAGTAGGCATTGGTGTATTTGGGGTATGTGATTGGTGGAGGGGAGATTGAGATAGATCATGAAAAGATGGAGGCCATCATAAAATGGCCAGTTCCTACTAATGTAAGTGAATTTAGGATATTTTTTGGGGCAACACAATACGTAAGGAATTTCATAACATATTTTTTAGCGGTAATTGCACCACCCCATGCCATAACAACCAATGGTAAGGTTTTTTATTGGGGAAAGAATCAGCAAAAATATTTCGACAACCTAAAATAAAAGATTAGTCAATCAACAATTATCGCATTGCATAAATGGTAAGTGGGTATGCTATGGGAGAAGTTTTGATGCAAGGAGGTAAGCCAATATGCTATCATTCTGAAATGTTTCGTGGGGGAGTCTTAAACTACCCTACATATGATAAGGAACTCTATGCCCCAGTTCAAGTTGTTAAGAGGTGGAAGCACTATCTAATGGGAAAGGAAACCATTATCCACACAAATCACTAGCCATTGTAGTATTTGTAATTCTAAAGCAATAATAAACAAACTAAACATTATAAGTGGATGGGGCTTTTGTAGAAATATCATATAGTCATCAAGTATAAGAATGGAAACACTAATAATTTGGCAGACATGCTTTCAAGGATAGCCACATTGAAGATTACATATTTTGGAATTATTGTGCACATGGATCCTTTTACCCATGATGCATACAAAGAGACATACATAGAAGATGAAGACTTCAAGGAGGTGTTTTAGTAGCTATAGGGATAAATTCATGTATAATAAGGTGACAGTAAGGTTGACTATCATATCCGTAATGAGTTTCTCTACATGATAGAAAATATATGCATTCCTAAAGGTGAAAGATTGCATCTTATCATAGAGGCTCACAGCTCCAAATTTGTAGGAAATTTTGTTATTTGAAAGACCATTGCTAACTTACAAAGGTATGCATGTTGGCCCAAACTGCAAGCATATGTATCATGGTATATTATAGGATGATCCAAATTATGTTGAGGACTAAATGAGATAAAAAATAAAATATAACAGAGAGAACATAAATATAGTGAAACTCAACTTATATTAATGAATAAGATAGAAAAGAATTATAGAACACAAACTGGCATAAAGGGGTAGCTTATATAGATTATGCACTTATCTGGATTATGTTGAGAATGAAATGAGATACAAACAAAAGTAGAGAAGAGAACATAGAAAAACAATGAAACCCAACTTCTATTAATGAATAAGATAGAAAAGCAATGTAGAACACAAACTAGTAGAATGGGGTAGCTTATCTCTAAAGAGAAAATGATTTTGGCTACACTCCATTCACAACAAGATTTGCATCACACTTCATTGCATTATTAAAGGGCCTCCTTCACGTCAATTATATATGAGAGAGTCAGAGGATAATAATTCTCATGATGCATGTGGGATAAATTGGTATAAGTTTATAAAATGTTATAGGCATGTAAAACACTAGGAATTCCTGAGCAGTCACCCATCCCAGTACTACTCTATCCCAAGCATGCTTAATCACAAAGTTTTAATGGGATATGGTGCATTAAATTTCTGTTGTATACATGTACATAAGAGCACTACGAAATCATTACATGATGTATGTAATTAACAAATGGATATGGCATTACATTACATTCCCCATTGCTAGTGGGAAACCCCCCCCCCCCTATGACTACACCAAGGTTTAGAATGTAGGTAGATAAATTAACCGTATAAAATTCAACTACTTCTCTAACTACCCAAAACATACCAAAACTCATACAAGAAAATCAAAGATGAGAGGGATCGGGTAACTACACCTCTACTCCGCATCCGGTGATGACCCCCTCACGCTTGAAAGCTTCGCTAATTGCACTCCTCCTCCCATGGCTGACCTGCATTCAAATATAGACAAACATAAAGCTAAAATCATGTTATTTCATGTACAAATTAGGATTAGATGTTAGAATGTCAAAACATAATCCATTAAAATCATCCATTACACCATGATTTGGGATAGGAAAAGTAATTATTTTATTAATAACTCAATGATTATACCTTTATAACCAAAGCCGGTTATTGCTCCACGAACCTGGTCTAGGCTCCTCTTCAACAAGCTCCAAGTGAAACTTTTTATGACTTCTCCTCTCAACCTTCTGACCTCTTCTTGGGAAGTGAATGGGTTCTGATGGAGGAAGAAGGGCTAATTGGGGAATGCTAAGGCAATTCTCACAAAAGGGATGCAATAACTTGGGCAAGGAGGGGATGTGAAACATGAATATTTTCACTATTCTTATGTATAGATGTGCAATGAGACACAAACACCTCCTTTATATGACAAAAGGATGTTTATTCGGTAGGGTGACAGACTATAGGCGGTGGATTAGTTGGGAAACTACCCAATAGCCCGTAATCTCAATGAATTCCTTGCAAATTTTTATTTTTTTCAACTTTTGCAAGTATACGTAGGCTATAGTGGTGCAAAAAGAATATGTACATGGGAAATATTGGTGCAGGGCATGTGCATCTTCAAAAAATGGGTTTTTTAGAAGAACAACTCAGTAGTGCTTTGGAAAAAAAATGCAAGTAAGAGGGCCAAAGGCCAGGTATGCATGTGTAGATAAATTTAGGGTTATAACAGATGCCCCATAATGTGTGAGGTAAAAAGAACATTTGATGGCTGAAATGCATTAAAAAATATTCACCACTGTATGAAACAAGTGAGTCTGGGACTAGAGTTCAGGAGGTGCCATCTGCAAAAATAGAAATTGTCTCTCTGAGGCAGGCATACCCATGCTCGGGATGAAATAAATCATGGTTTCCAATGAAATACATTGCAGATATATGTCATATAACTATATAAAGTGTAGCCACAAGCAATACACAACAGATCTACATCTCAAAATCAAATATATACAAGTATAGTATCCATCTTCAAGAAGCCAATACCACCCAATGGATGGAGATGAGGTCTTCATAGCTCGAGCAACAACTTCAAGATATTAAAAACTCGGGTAAGAGTACAGTGTGAGTGTATGACTTCACTACCCAAAGGTCTTCGACAACTCATCAGGAAAATACAAGAGGATCTTGATGATCAGGCAGAGAACTTCATTGATTTTGAACAAGGACTTGATTGGACTTTTGGGATGGCCAAGTCATGAGGTCAAGAGAAAAAATACAGAAAGGCCAAATCAGGTTGTCTAAAACTTCCCTTGCAAAAAATCATGAAAGATGATCAGACTTAGGCAACATGACATTGACATAAGTTCACGATGCAAGAGGCAACACAAACTCTCCATGTGTTTGGAAGAGTAACCAAACAGAGGAGGACACATCTCTATGTAGCGAGAACAAATTCCTAAGGTCATATTAGATCCTAATGCTTGAAAAACAAATGGAAGGATGTGCTTTTTCCAAGGGCAACTCATTGTTTTTCCAAAAAAAGAATATATATTTCCCATCCCCTCTTTTTGGGTTTTTGGATTTTTTTGTATTTTTCAAATTTTTAAAGAGATTTGAAAAAGAATAAAATAATGCTACATTAAAAAGGAGGAATGAGTGTCACAAGAAAGCATACTATTTCCAGATGCAAGGAACACACTAATACTCATATCAAGGAGACATGTGTAGGAAAAGGACACTCAAGGAAAATTCCTCCATGGGTCAAGGTGTCAGGTCACAGAGGCAAAGTGCCACAAGGATTTTGTATAAGGCATGCTTAAAAGGTTCAGTTGAGAGAAACATGGAGTTGTAATTAGGTCAAATACATAGAGATGCAAATGCGATTAAAAAGACACAATGAAACCCCCTTCAATGTAATTTTAACAATCCCAGAGAAGGTAAGCTCGGTATTTTTTTACGTTTAGAGAGTCTGAAAAAATGTAAAATAAGAATCCAATGAGTGCCTTTTTCGGAGATAGTCTAGTCGGTTCAAAAAAGGGGTAAAATGGCATCGAAAAGACATCTATTCAAAATCGTTTTAATGAGTGTGACAAAGACAAGATCACTCAACAATATTTTCAATTTTAAGGAGTATGAAAAGAGCTCAAGTATAGAGTCACAACCTTTTTTTGGATTTAGTCTCCTTAGCCCGAAAAAGTATAAAATTTACTAAGGAGAAATCTCCAGGAGAGACAAATCTCTCGAGGTGTACCTTTTTCCTCTATAATCTATAGGTCGTTAAAAAGGGTAAACTCATGCCAGTAGATTTTCTTCTGGACCAATTTAACGAGTGTGAAGGGACAAGGTCACTCAACGATATTTTCAATTTTAGGGAGTCTGAAAAGAGCTTAACTATGGAATCTGTGGGGGTTCCTTTTTCATAAGTAATATCCAAGGCCCGAAAAAGGTGATAAACCAAAACCAAGGAGAATGTTCCTTTTTCATAAATTTAGTTCCTCGGGCCCGAAAAAGAGTTAAAATTATACATGAGAATACTCTTCTAGCGAACCGAAGTCCCTAGAGTATACCTTTTTTCATACAATTGACCATCCGGACTGAAAAGGGGGTAAACTAACACTGGATAGACATGCCTTCAAATTTTATTTTGGCAAGCGTGAAGGACAATAAGATCGCTCGACAATATTTTTATGTTTAGAGAGTCTGAAAAGGGCTTAAACAAGACTCCAGAAGGTTACTTTTTCCAGTTAATCCAAACAAGTTCGAAAAGCATAAATACAGTATCGTCAGATGTTTCTTTCGGATTTCAAAGGGTGAGGCCAAGAGTGATGGTGAATCAAACAAATGAGTCTCAATCTCGTAATCATTATAGGATTAAAAAGGAATCCCAAGCCTAAAGTCATTATAGACAGCACAAACGCCAAAATGCAACAAGGATCTGTCTAGGGCATCCATGTAAAGGTAGGCTCTAACACCTAATCATGATACTTCTAAAGAAACAATAATGGTCCTGTGTCACACATCAGTGGGATCGATCCCATGGAAAATAGAAAGTGGAGGTGGAATCCTAACTTATATGCAAAAATTTGGAAAAAATGACTTTTACCAAAGGACCTTTAAAAGTGACCAATCTCCCAAAAAGTTACCAAACCAAAAAGGTAAAGTGTATCGTAACATCCAATAAGAAACTCAAGAATGGAATTAAATGATTTCCAAGCCAGAAAAAATGACAAAGGGGGTCAAAAAAGTGGCAAAAGGGACCAAAAAAGTCTATAAATAGAAGGTGACAACTCATTTTCACCATTGCAATTTGAAAATTAACCAAAAGGTAAAAAGACCCCTTTTCTAAAGAAGTTGATTCCGAGAGATTCAGAGGATGAAACAAACTTCTTCTCAGACCAAGTAAGTACAAACACATTCCTCCTGCATTCCCATTCTTCCTTTTTGAATTTATTTTTGTTTTTTTGGGGGTGCACTCCCATAAAAAGGAGTGGCCCTATGTGTATGCAGGTTGTCTAAGTACAACCCGTGTATGTACTCGGGTATAAAACAATATGCATGTGTACATACATGACTTTGACCAAAACAACCCATGTACACCCTCAAAAGAATGGAAAAATTAAGGATGCAAGAGATAAATCCCCTTTAAACTGTCATGGAATAGGATGTATGTCCACTTGAGGGAGAGGGAACATAAGGATATCGATATATTGGTCGATGAGGACCCTGCTGCCATTGCCACATTGAAACAATGTGGGTTGTGGAAGTTATTCTAGTGTCTGTTTATTAGGGCATAACCCAGGTTATTGAACACCTTGGTTTATTACTAGAATCCAGATGCAGAGGCGTTTATGATAGAGGGGAATTCATTGACTCCAATGATGGAGGGCATATACTTCTTGACTGGGCTCTTGAGGAGAGGGGAACCAATCAATCTCCTCACTTTTCCCCCTGGTCCTTTGAACATTGAAGACTACATTAGGATGCATTGTAAGGCCGACACTGAGAAGGTAGGTTCTCAAGTGCCCATTAACAAGATCACCAACTTGTCACTGAAGGTGATCCTATTACTTATTGGGTGGATGACTAGATATGTGGCCCTACACCAGGCTTCCTGGGCACACATGCATTGTGAAATTTAGTTCCTAGAGGCACATATTTATGACTGGAGCATGATCATAATCACTTGCATAAAGAGGCAACTGACAAAGTGTCAAGCGCATAAGAACAAGAACTTAGGGTTTAGCACCATCCTATGATCATTCTTCTTGGAGAGGGTGCCTAGTCTGAGTCCTAGAGAGATTGTATGAGGGCATGTGGCCTCCTTCCCAACAGAATGAAGATGGGCAGCACTGCTACCACAACAAGGGGGAGGGAGGACCATAGAGGCCGTCGACAAAACATTCTTCAACTGGTGGGCACGATAGATTCCAGCCATAGAGGAATACCCCTATGCTAGAATCAACTTCTCTAGAGATATAGACATGCCTGTACCTCCCGGAGAGGAGCGAGGAGAGCTAGGTACATGTTTTTAAAGTTATTTATTTTTTAATTTATTTTATATATATCATTTTTATATGCATAAGAGTATTGACATATATGTATATGTTATGTACATATGTGGGACCAGTGCACCCGACAGACTTCATGAGGAATCGACGACGTCCTTGACCAGATGTGGGACCAACAGTAGTAGGTGGAACAACAATTGCAGGGGGACCTCCAACTGGAGAGGCTGAGAAAGGTTTGAGACAGGTGGAGCGGAACCTCACCATGCTCAATCGCATAGTACCTATGGTCAAGATTGAGGATCTCCCAACTTCTATGCAGCCTCATGTAATGGGGCTGCCATGGAATTGGGTCCAACTTTTTAGGCATTTGGCCAATGCTGTAGTTCACTACGGCAGGGTCAATAGGCCTCGAGCTTAGATAAGTTGGACTATTATGTGTCGAGAGAAATTTTTGTATATTTTTTAGGGCATAAGCCATGTGATGTATACCAAATCTTATTTTTTGAGGCATTCGTGCCCACCTATGCACTCTGATATTTTTTGACATATATATATATATATATACATCTTTATCGTCTAATGGATCACATTTTTTTTACAAATGTATGTACATGTGTATGTGTGTTATTATTTTTATGTGTGTGCAACATGCCAATCTAATACTTGATTAGCTAGAGTATCTGACATTTGATTTAATCTCCTAGGAACATGGATATACGTAATGTAATCAAAGTAACGTTCTAAGAGACCTACCCTAAGGAAACGTCGGTGTAAAGTAGGATCATAAACGCAGTAAACTCTTTTTTAACTGGGACACAACCATCTAAGCATATAAGTAGACCCAAAGGTGAGAGATGCCATGTGACAAAGCATCATGAAGCAACTCTATCACTGCATTGTACTCGACGACATTGTTTGTGGCGTCACCTAGACAAATTAATATAACAAATATAGTATACTATATGTGTTATACCTCCAAAAGATAGCAACTGGCCTTCAGGTGTGGAAATCACCCAAGGTGCGGAAGCAAGCCTCTGAGTTTGTCAGCTAGTGTTGTCCATGAACCCAAAGAACACCTCTGATTCACTTGACATATTCCACAATGAAAAAGATGACATAAATAACGACACATCCATAAAACAAAAATACAAAAAAATGTATAAGAACTATACATATGTACAAGAAGTCACCCAGGTGACCAACCTAAGAGTAATACTTCTTAAGGTAGAGCCCATTTCTAGGCTCTGCCAAGGAATTTCCCTCAAATTCAATGAGACAATAAGCACCCTTATTTAAGACCTCTTTCATACTGAAAGGTATGAACCACATGGGTTTGAACTTTCCTTCCCATAGGGGATCCTTGTCTTGATCATAGACTAGAACAAGATCGCCTTCAAAGAAAATCTGAGGATGAACAAACTGATCATATTGACACTTGACTCGTTTCTTATGAGCCTCATTGGTTGAGGCTACATCACGACGTTTCTCATCGAGTTGCTCGATATATAATAGACATTCCTCAAGTGGTGAAGTGTATGGAAGTAACTCCACTGCCAACGTTAAAGAGGGGATCTGGCACTCAATAAGCAAGACTTCTTTTGTTAAGAACCAAATATCAATATAGCATAGAAAAACCTCAGAATAAGTACTCAATGCCTTGAAAAAGATATAATTTCAAATAATAAGCCTTTTTGAGGGGGTAACCTCCTTTCACCCCACATAAATGTTCAAGTACAAGATGATTCCAACTGAAAATGTCTCCTTGGTATATATAGGAGACTAGGAGGTATAATTACAACTAATGGAATAAAGAAGACATAAATAAAATAACATTATTAATGAAATATGCCCCAATTAAGGGGTAATGAGCCAATATCAGGGCTTAACATGCCCCTCCCCTTGAGACAAGTGTTGTCTACAACGCTTGAGTAACTCTGGATGCTTCTGTATAAAAGACTCATCTTCCCAAGTGGAATCTTCAGCCGGTAGTTTCCTCCATTTAATGAGATACTCTAAAATGGATCTATTCCTCAGATGGCGAATTCTTGTGTCAGTGATGGCTTCAGGCTCTAATATGATTTTTCCTTCCTCATCAAGTTCTGGAAATATAGTTTGAACTAGGATCTTGTTTCCTCTAACCTTCTTTAAGCATGAAACATGGAAAATTGGGTGTACTCGTGAAGATGCAAGCAACTCCAATTTGTATGCCATAGTACCAATCTTTTGCAACACCTTATAAGGGCCATATTACTTTGGTGATAATTTATTATCCTTCTTGGCTTTCTTAAGGGACATCTGTTTGTATGGTTGTAGTCTTAAAAATACCCAATCCCCTACTTCAAAAATTCTTTCACTACGATGTTGATCTGCTTGTTGTTTCATGTGATTTTGTGCCATGGTCAAGTTTTCCTTTAAGATTTGGAGAACTTGTTGTGGATTCTTGATGTGATCTTCCACTGCTTGAACTTTAGATTTTTCTTTTAGAGAAGAAGTGATGGAAGGAGGGTGGTATCTATAAAGTGCCATAAGTGGTGTCATTTTTGTTGCAGTATGAAAGGAAGTGTTATACCACCATTCTACCAAGGGTAACCATTTGAACCATTGTGTTTGTTTATCAGAGACAAAGCAACGAAGGTAGACTTCTAGACATTTTTTCACTATCTCGGTTTGTCCATCGGATTGAGGATGATAGGATGAGCTATGAGCCAATTGAGTACCCAAAAAAGAAAGTAATTATGTCCAAAAATGTCCAGTGAAGATGGGATATTTGTCATTTACAATAATCTTTGGGTTTCCATGTAGCTTTTGAACTGTCTCCATGAATGTGGTGGAAACTGTAATAGCTTTGAAGGGATGAGAGAGTGCATAAAAGTGTGCGTACTTGGTCAGTCTATCAACAATCACCATGATGACACTCTTTCCTTCAGACTTTGGTAACCATGTGATGAAATCCATGGAAATCTCCTCCCAACACTGACTTGGGATGGATAATGGTTGTAACAGACATGGGGTGTTAAGTGTCTCCACCTTATTTTGTTGGAAAACCAAACATTTTTCCACAAACCTTTGAACATCGGTCTTAAGGCCATCCAAAAAAAATCCTTCTTGACTCTATGGTAGGTTTTCAAAAATCCTGAGTGCCCTCCTACTAGAGAGGTGTGCAATTCCAATAGTAACTTTTGTTTGAGTTGGGAGTTCTTACATAAATATAAGCGATCTTTGTACCATAGTAAATCGTTTTTCCATGTAAATGTATCTGATGCACTAGAATCCTAGTGCAACATTTGAATGAGAGTCCACACTTTTTCATCATTCTTCCATTCATCCCTTGCTTCTATTATCCAATCGGGTTGGATGATAGAGATAGCATAGAGAAGGGCCTCAACATCTTCATCCTTTCTTGAGAGTGTGTCTTCCACAAAATTTTGCTTCCCCTTTTTATAGACGATTTCAAAATCATAACCTAATATCTTGGTTACCCATTTTTGTTGTTCTTCTAAAGATAGTCTTTGTTCCAAGAAGTATTTAAGACTATCATGATCTATTTTTACCTTAAAGTGCCTACCTATTAGGTAAGGATGCCATTTCTTCAATGCATGTATTATTTCCATCATTTCCTTCTCATAAATGGGTTTGTGTAAGTCCTTTCCCTTGAGTGGTAGAATTTCAAAAGCCAGGGGCCTAAGTCCTTCTTGCATTAGGATAGCATGAATTCCATTTCCCAAGGCATCACATTCCACAATAAAAGTTTTTGTGAAGTCTGGAGTGGTCAAGATAGGAGCTTTGAACATCACCTCTTTAAGTTGTTCAAAATATTTAGTTGCCTCTGGAGTCCATGAAAATGCATCCTTCTTTGTTAGTTCCGTTAAAGGTGTTGTTATTATTCTGTAGTTCTGAACAAACTTGCGGTAGTAACCTGTCAAACCCAAAAATCCTCTAAGATTCTTCAATGTTTTGGGAATCGGCCAGTCCATCATGGCCTTAATCTTGTTAGGGTATACCTTGACACCTTCATGAGATACAATATGACCCAAATACTCTACCTCCTTTACTCCAAAGAAACATTTGGATGGTTTGGCATATAGTTGTTGCTCCTTTACTAGTTGTAGCAACTTGTCAACATGTTGCACATGATCCTCCCAAGACTTTCTATAGATTAGTATACCATCAAAAAATACTAACACAAATTTTCGAAGGAAGGGATTTAAAATGGAATTCATTAACCCTTGGAATGTGGAAGGTGCATTTGTAAGGCCAAAAGGCATGACCAAAAATTCATAATGGCCTTCATGAGTTCAGAATGGTGTTTTTGGGATATCTTCTTCCTTCATTCTAATTTGATGATACCCTGAATGGAGATCCAATTTTGTGAAATAGATTGCTCCATGTAGTTCATCTAACAATTCATCAATGATGGGATTGGGAAACTTATCTTTAATAGTGATCTTTTTGAGCTCTCTATAATCTGGACACATACGCCATGAGCTATACTTCTTGAATACCATTACCAATGGTGTAGAGTAAGAACTTTGGATAGGTCTAATAATGCTAGCCTCTAACATTTCTTCAACCATGTGCTCAATTTCACTCTTCTGGGCGTAAGGGTATCTGTATGGCCTGATGTTAGGAGGAACACTCCCAGGAATTGGGTGAATTTCATGATCATGATTTCGAGTGGGTAGAATATCTTTGGGAATATCTTCAAATACTTTGGAATGCTTAACAATGATCCTTTGGAGATATTTAAGAATAGATGGCTTAGATTTTTGAACATCTATTGAGCATAGTTGTGCAATAACGCTTTGATGCCACTTTTTCAATAATTTTGTCATGCCATTAGAGCTTATCACCTTACTGGGTTTCCTTGTGATACCTCTTAACTCAATTTCTTTTCCTTCCAATGAAAATTTCATGAAAAGTTCTTGAAAATTAAAAGCCATTGTTCCTAATGATT
>ML795627.1:393498-417102 GCA_009831015.1 Picea engelmannii
ATTTCATGAAAAGTTCTTGAAAATTAAAAGCCATTGTTCCTAATGATTGTAACCATTGGATTCCTAGTACAACATCTGCACCACCCATGGGTACAACAATCATTGGACTATTCATTATATATTCCCCCATAATAAGATTGATCTTATTGCATTTTCCTGAGCAATTGATAGTTCCTCCATCTGCAATCATTACTTAAAACTATGGTGCTGGATATACAAAGAAATTGAGAGCTTTGGCTAATTTATAGTGAATGAAATTATGAGTACTGTCATAATCAATTAGGACTATTACCTTTTTCTTTTTTATGTATCCTTCAATCTTGAGGGTTTGAGGACTACTAATTCTGGCCAATGCATTACATGATATCATGGGAGTCAACTCTTCAGACGAAATTGCTTCTACGTTTTCATCTTGAGATGGTTCTTGTTCTTCTTCTTCTTCTTCTTCTTCCTCTTCACAATCTATGTAGAATAGTTTCTTCTCACCACACTTATGTCCCTTACTGTACTTGTTCTCACAATTAAAGCATAAACCTTTTTCTTTTCTTTCCTACAATTGTTGAGGTGTCAACCTTGTAGGTTGATGTGTTTTAGAACAAGGAGCATTGTTCTCTCTATAGATGTTAGGATTGGTCCTTCTATTAGACATATCCATATTTTTACTTTCAACATTTCTTGCCACCTTAAATTCATTCTCCAATGATTTGGGTTCCCAAAGGAAAACCTCATATTGAATGTTATCCTTTAAAGTTCCTATGAATACATCAATCACGTGCTCATCTAGAATATTCGTTACCTTTATATTCAATCTTTGGAAGTTCTCAATGTGCTCAGTAACTGAACCCTTTTGCTTGAGATTTGTCAATTGTCTAAAGAAGGTATTGCTCCTTGTATCCTCATAGTGTGCTATCATTTCTTTCATGAAAATTGTCCAAGTGACGAGTGATTTGCGAGAACAAAGCCATCGATACAATACAAATTGATTAGGTTCTAAATATAAAGAAGCAATTCATACCTTTTGTGTATGTGGCACATTATGTAGATCAAAGAATTGCTCCATCTGAAGTATCCATGTGATTGGGTCCTTGCCATCAAACTTCCTCATATTGATCTTAGGAACGTGGTTGGTCTTCAACCCAAAATTGGAGTTTCTCCATTCTTGATTCATCTTCCTTGTGTCCTCATAATGAATTTCATGGGATGCATTTTCACTTTCAGGTGTCTTCTCTATTATGAAATGTTTCAATACTTCCATGATCTCCTCTTTTAAACCATCCATCTTTGCCTCCAACTTAGCTTCCATCTCTTGTAGTTCATATTTTGTTACTATCTTCTTTTGTAAATCATTTATGTCCCTACACATTTCTTCACCTTCATCAAGAGTCCAAGTAGGATTGTCTGTAGGCTTATTTGGTGTAGAAGTTCCCTTTTTGGGTGGCATGTTGGCCAAGTATCACTTTTGAACCTTGATTTAGAGGTGGTTCTGCTAGACAATATTTCTTTTGTTGTATCTCCCAAGTTTTGGCCCTTCTGGGTATGAAAAATTATTTTATGTAGTTCTATGATATTTCTTCTCTGCAATGCCACAAGTCTAATCAAAATTGGATGTGCCAAGTGGAATTTATGGTAGCTTCCCCACAACTTGCCGATTTTTGTCCTTTCCAGGATATCTCACTTGTATAGTGTGCCCCGCACAAAATAATTGATGTAAAATTCTGAAACTCGTACCATAAATACTATAGACTATCCAAGATCTGATGAAACTAGTCCCACTCAATTTGGATACTCTAGTAAGAATTTATGATTGTTTTACCTGGAACACATTATTGAGACTAGTCAATAGGACTAGTCAGATACACTATATTACGCAGGGTGTATCTACAAATTTAAGATGAAACAGAAGCTAAAGTTTTTACCATAGATACCTTACTAATTTTTGTGAAAATTCTTCAGAGTTCATGGTCGGAAATGTTACATAAAAAATTTTATAGAGAAAATTCTGCAATGACTCAGTTCAGGATGATTCCATAACCCTATCTTGTAAAGGTTGTATCACAAAAAGTATAAGGCCTCAAGAGATGCAATTTTAACCCAACGTACCTTGATCCATCTACTAAATATCCTCCAAGTTGTTCCTTATGAAACGTTGTAGAAAAAAAAGGTTATAGAAAAAATTTCAAGGTGTCTCAGATGTAGCAGTGAAACCCCAAGACCTTGAGCTCTGATACCATATGTTAAAAACCAAATATCAATATAGCATAGAAAAACCTCAAAATAAGTACTCAATGCCTTGAAAAATATATTATTTCAGATAATAAGCGTCTTCGAGGGGGCAACCTCCTTTTACGCCACATAAATTTTCAAGTACAAGATGATTCCAAATGAAAATGTCTCCTTGGTATATATAGGAGACTAGGAGGTATAATTACAACTAATGGAATAAAGCCGACATAAATAAAATAACATTACTAATGTAATATGCCCCAATTAAGAGGTAATGAGCCAATATTAGGGCTTAACAGCTTCCAACCCGTATACGAGTTGAAAAGATGAGAAACAGGTGGAAGTCTTTATAGACGTTGATAGGCCCATAATTCTAAGTACAACATCAAATGCCAATTTGACTTGGCATAATTGATCGTTCGTTGAAGAATATTCTTGAGGGAATTATTCACAGCTTCCACCTCAGCATTCGTTTGTGGGTAGTAGGGTGATGAATTTTCTTTCCTCAACCCAAGATTTGATGTTAACTCAAACATAATTTTGTTCTATAAGTGACTCCCATGGTTAGTGAAAATCTCCTTCAGGATGTCGAACCTTGCTACTATCTGGCTAAAAATGAAGAGAGTTGTTGTTTATCCATCATTGTTAAACGTTGGCATAGCCTTGACCCACTTTGTGAAGTAGCTACCATTACAATGATATAATGATGCCCCCTGGATGAAGTTGGGTGACATGTAGTAAAATCAATCCCCCACTTAGTGAAGGGACAGACAACGATGATGGGAAACATGGGAGAAGGATGTGCCCTCATCTTCTGAGAGAAGATCTGACACGGGTGTCACTTCTTGACCGACTCAACGCAATCTTTGATTAACGTAGGCAAAAAGTAATTGTTTCGTAGAATATTTTGGGTTGTTTCCAACCCAGTCAAATGAACACCACATGCTGCAGTTTGGCAAACATTAAGAACAAGTTTTGCTTCCTCATGTATAAGACACCAAAGAAGAATGCAATCTACACCTCGACGATACAAAGTGTCATCGAGTATGAGATAGTTTCGCGTCTGATGGAGAATTCATCGATGCTCGTCATGGGAAGAAGAAGAAAGGCACTTCAATGTCTGGAGATAGACTAGTATATCTCCATACTAGGAGTCTGAAGATGTGATCAGAAAAAGATCTCCTTTGATAGGCGATTCTTCAGGCGTAACGTCATTTGATTCGACTGGAAGTTCCAAAATAAGTTCTGCAAAGACCAATGACTTTTTGGATTTTACGGAAATAAAATCCAAGTCAAATTCCTGGAGGATTACAATCCATATACTGATCTTTCCGCCAATGACCCATCATGTCAACACATATTGAAAGGGATTCACAATGGAAATGACGGTGGTCTTGCAAAGAAGAATGTAATGACGGAACCACTGGACAACATGCACTGCTGCCAAAGCAGGCTTCTCAACATGGGAATAGTTGAGATCTGGCCCAACTAGGCCATGACTTAGGTAATAAATAACATGTTCCTTGAGCATATCGTCCTCTTAAACAAATACCATGCTAATGGTCAACTCTGTAGAGGCCAAGTACAACAAGAAATATCTATTATAATCGGTAGGCCAGAGTAGAGTGGCAGATGCAAGGGCATGTTTTAACGCTTCAAAAGAGAAGTGAGCAGCTTTGTCCCAAAATAAAGGGACTCCATTTTTTAATAAACACATGAATCCTTTAGTGATATCAATGTAGTTCCCGAAAAAACGCCAAAGAAATTTTGCTTTCCCCTATAAGCTTTGAAGCTAGGGTATTGTGCATGGGGGAGGCAACTGAACTATCACCTCAACCTTAAGAGGATTTACCATGATCCCTATTGTTGAAACAATGAAACCCAAGAGATGACCCGACATCACACAAAAACTATATTTTTTAGGATTTAAGCGAATCTGATAGTAGCGACATCATTCAAAGATTAGTTGGAGGTCTGTCAGATGATCCGATCTCTTGAAAGAGCATGATGCTAGATCATCAAGATAAGCCTAGACTATATGTCTAAGGTTGTGGAAAGAAACATACATGGCCCACTGAAAAGGATCCAACATTCTTCATGCCAAAAGGCATCTTACGATAATAAAATGTGCCACAAGGACATATAAAAGTTCTTTTATGTTGGTCTTCGGGTTTGATCTAAATCTGGTTGTATCCCAAAAAACCATCCATGAATGAAAATACCTCATATTCTGTGCATTCATCAAAAATATGGTCAATGAATGGGGTGGGAAAATTATCTTTCAGACAGGCCTTGTTCAAGTCACAGAATTCCATGTACACGTGAATCATACCCTATTTTTTGTTAACCAAAACGGGATTTGACACCCATTTTGTCAACTGTACGGGGTAGATAAAACTGACTTTAATCAATTTCTCTACTTTTACCTTAATCACTACTTCTTTCTAAGGATTCACTGGATGAATCTTCTGTCGGACCGAATTAGCGTCAAGATATTTCATTATCTCATGTTCGATGATTCTTGGAACAATGCCTGGAATTTCCTTGTAAGACCAGGAAAAAACGTCGTGGAATTACTTAAATAAGTCTCTATAAATTTGAATATATTTGGGGGAGCAGTCCACTCTAATGAAAACATTCTCCATGATGCTAGGGGTTCTAGAGATATCTATAGGGATCGTTTCAGTGATACTTGCCATATTCTCCAATCATAGTCAACACAAATTCACCTTCCTCTATTCTTATTAACTCTAGGAGGAAGTATGATCTATGATGGAGATTATCCCAGGCTCTATCTAGACTAGTCAATTCCTCAAGAATCACCTCATTTGAGGGAAAGACAAGATCTAAAGAATATACAGTGGCAAGGGAACCTTTTTCCCAAATAGGCTCGACAACTGGATCTAACTCCTGTGTGGTAGTCGAATCAGGGTCAGCCAAAGCTTGTTGGACAATGTTGTACACAAATTCTTTCGTGGACAAGGGAATATCCATGCTAGAATTCCCTATCCCTTCCATCGAGGCTGATGGGGAAGGAATATTCCATGGATCATGAATGTAAGTCATTCAGAATGATGACATTTGAAAACTTTCATCCCTTGGCTGGTCGAGGGTAGTCAATATATGATTCACATCGCGAGAAGGACGTGGGTAATCAAAAGTACCCATCATTGAACCAACCCCTATGCTGATGGTGTCAAGATGAGCATTATCAATCATCGAGACCATGGATGCCCCTGATGAACGGTCAAGACAGGAGAAGGACAACTGGTCAATGGTTAATATTTGACCCTCGTGTGGAAAAAACAAGACCCAAGAAAATGTGGCAACCACTGCATGCATTACATAGGTCCAAATCCTTCCTAACATAATACTGTAGTTGATAGGTGCATCGACCACTTCAACTTCAATGCACACAATCTTCCCTCCTAACTGCATGGGGAAGGAAGGAATGATTCCATGTGGTCTGAATGAATGACCATCGAAAGCAGTAAGCAATGTGGGCAACGGAGACAAAACAGGTTAGTCAATGTCATTCCAACACGCCAAAGACATCACACAAGTCGAGGCGCCCTCATCAACCACCATACGTAAAATATTCCAAGTAAAATATTTCATGGCATAATCCACCACTATCTTAAACGCAACATGGTAATGAAGACGAGGTTTCAATTCGGTTGGATCGAGAACGATCTCTCCTTGGTTATAAGTCTCTGTAGATCCTAAGGGAGATAACACAACCTTTCTCTACAAAGGGAAGCTCTGGAGGACCTCCAAAGAGGACATCGCGCAAGGGGTGTGTGACAAATATTCCACCATAGAGTAGTTATTGGAAGCCCTCATGTTCGGATAATGAGAATCTTTATTGAATGCCCCTTTCGAGATGCGTGTCATTGTTTCTCCCATTGTCTTCTCAATCTGGATAAAAACTGGTGGGTTTGTGGCGTCTTTCCACTTTTCGGCAGATTCTAACATTTCGTAATATTGTTTCCTAGTCACTATATGAGTGTCACCTTTCAACATAAAAACATTCGTGACTGAGGTATTACTAGTAGACGCGGGGGGTCCCTGACTGCCCCCTTCCGTGCTCAAAGATACTGAGGCTTGAGCCATGTTTTCCCATGTGGAAATGGGTCTGTCAAAACTGCATGTTGTTTCTACACCAATATCTTTTGGGCCTCTTCAAGTCGAGGGCACAGATGAGTCGGGTGGTCTTCTATGCAATGGTTACATAAATACTTCAACTTTCTCTTCTATGTGTTTCCCTCACCAACATTTTTATTGGCCTTCTTATCCCCTTTACTCTTCTTGTTTCGTTGTTTTTTCTTTCCTTCAAGATGTTGGTTAGCCTTTGGTTTCATCGACTTCACACTATATACATTCGATGTTTGGGTAGGAGGAACAGCCGAACCAAAGGTCTGGCTAGCCGTTGTCTGTTGTATCGACAATTGTTGCAATTCATTTGACAACAGATCAATGGAATTTCCTTGTGCTAAACCAACTATATCATCAACATGTGGTCCAAACTTTTGTCTAGCCTTGTTAAGGATGGACCATGGCACATATGGAAAGATCTCATAGAGTAAGCCATACTGAGAGTAAATTAGTTCAAGTTGTTGCACTCTCATTATCACCTCCTCCTCTAAAAACACTCTCAAAGTTGCAACATCCTTGGATAAAACTGGCACCAAAGACTTAAGGAAACACTCCAGCAAGAAATCTGGTGGGACCTATACCTTAATCAATCTCTTCCTACACTGCCTTTATTAGATGTGATCTGAGATATGATCGGCCTTAGTCTTCTCAAAGTTGGCCAACAATTCCATCCCGACATCGTATCTCACGGGTCATTGGAAATGGTTTAGGAAGACTATCTCCAAGTTTCTAAAGTAAGAATACTTTGAGTGGTCCATATCAATATACCATTTCATGACACCCCTAATAAGACTGTGTTGAAACAAGAACAATTGTACGGAGTCGTCTCACAGCGAGTTTGAAAATCACCATAAGTGGAAATTTGTCACGTGATCACCTGGGTCTTCACCAAGATTGCGTTAAAATTTTGGAATATCCAAGAGAAACTTAGTCAGCATCGGGGGCCAACATGGATCATGAAAAATTAGGTTGTTAATAAACCTTGACAAGTCTATAAAATGTAACGTTTCCATAAACGGTAGTTTGGGTTTGGTACTATGTACAAGAAAAAGGGGGCCTAGAGTTTGATTTTTACCAGCTTGCTAGAAAAAGTTGGGTTGTTGGTTAGGGTTCTGGTAGACACCGTGGCCTTGACCATCATACAAAAACTATGTTTGTTGGGATATCATCAGTTGATTCCTTTATTTGGACGATGTGGGTTGAGAGGGGATTGCTCCCTACAGTTTGCTCCAAAGATTCTGGAAGGGGATACCCCCAGCCGATCCGACGGGCATAGGTACTGACCCTTTCTTGGGGTTCCATTGACCATGGAAGGGGTTTCCCCTGACCAACATCCCTTGCGAGGGAACTGATCCCTGCCAAGTATTCCAAAGTCCTTGTGAGGAGAAAAATCTTGTACTTTCCCCCTGTGTAGGAATAGTACCCTGCATAGAATCCTGTTGTCCAAAACCAAGGTTGCCCCCAATCAAGATGACAGTTGAAGAAAAAACATTATTACCAAACACGTCGAACAAAGAGAATGACATGGATCCCACCGGCGTAGTGTAACATGAAGGTCATAAACTTCCTTCTCCAAACAAGCTGTAGTTAGCATTTGACCCGATGGGTTGCTAGAAAGAACCATCGAGTGAGGGGGACAGACGAGGTATATGACCCCCACCGTAAGAGATAGCATTTAAGGGGATTGAAGTGCCCCTATTAGAACCTTTCACATGATCATTTGAGCTCCCTGCACCTAGACCCATGGTATGTAAAGTGGAGTAGGTAAGGACTGAGTTCGAATCAAATCCAAGCATCCTATATGAAAATGGAGGGCCTGTCGCACTCTGCGTAAATAGAGAAGTGGTCGTCACCGATGATGGTATCAGAACACTGCATGAGGTAGAGGGGTTTGATACCATTGTGGTCTAGACCAAAAAAGGTGGGTTAGGAGGCTACATACCTCCTATGGTAGTATCCTAAACGGGAGTATGAGGACTCCCTGACGAAGTAGCAACATTTGCCTCCATAGATTCTTGTAAAGCTATCTGATACTCGTAAGGTGTCACCCTCGGAGGGAAAACTTGTACCAAGTTTGGTGCCAACAAGTAGTGATCGGAGGGTTTTCTGTCCCAAGAGCTTCTGCTCCAAGGTCAGAAATAGTAGGTTCCTCTATATTTGAGTAATATCCCCTCAGAGCAGGCTTGGGCATAGTTTCCCGTAGCCCGATCGCTTCGAATGACCCTTGTTGGTCAAGTCTTCGCCATAACAATGGCAGTGGTGGCTCTAATGCAACTAGCGACATGCCCTAAAGCCTTCATGACCAGATGAGCCCTTGATCTTCCACTTTGTGAAAAAATCAATGACACAGTAAGGCTTTAACTAGCATTTAAAACCAAGCACACACTAGAAAAAATTCCTATAAGATAAACTAGTCAAACCACTATCTGGATGGAAGAATAGTTATGCCAGCCAACACTAGAGAAACTTACCGGTCCAAGTGCAACTCAAACACAGAATCACCCTCCGGGTATAATCTGCAAAGTGTGACTCGATGTCTACCCTAGGTACCATGGTATACCCCTGCAGTCACCTGTGTAAGTCCCTATAATACATGAAACTAGGTTTCCAACTCGCAAACAGTCACCATGTGGGTATAGTCAACAGTCGGGTGGACTGCAATGAGCAGGATAACAAGTCTGAAACCTATTGAGGTTATTGAAAGTAAGAGGTCTGAAAGACAACAGAGGATATCGAATGGATTAGAGGTCCACGAATCTCCATAGGAAAATGCGAGTGATAGTATTCCCATGACAGATCCTTAATATGTGTTCCCCACTACGTTTAGTCCGACTTTGGAGGGTTTATCTCCATTGCCTTTCTTCATGCGACCTCTTGTTTAGCCCCTCTGTTAGAGGGGGGTCCCGGATAAATTTCACGTAACTGGACTTTAACACTCCCTAGCTCTGATTCTGATGTTTGTTTAATGACCTTGAAGAGTTTCCTCTCCAACCTAATTCAAGGCCCTAACTCTAAACTAGTTGGTTGACCCTAAAAACATAAAAGTCTAATTAATTTTAGATTTAGCGTTCATTTTAATGGCTTGTTTAACTCAAAGGATATGGAAGTGAAACTAGTGATGTTTATGAGAGATGAAAAGAGGAGAATAAGATGAAACTCTGAAAGAAAAATTACTTCTAGTCAAAAGTAAAGATTCACAACTAACTCTTTGTAAGCAACTTTTCGATAGCTAACTTTTTTCAAGATATTTAAAAATAAGACCTAAAACAAAATTTCACTTGACTACAAGCTACTTAAGTTTCAAGAAATCAGTAAAGAACTTAAAAAACAAATTCTTTTTCCTTTCAAGTAAAATAAATAACTCCAACTACTTTACCAAACTAAGAATGAAAAATCTTTTTTTTGAAAATGCTTCAAACATGAAAAACTTGAAATAAATATTTTTTTTCTACTTTTTCAAAGAAAATGAAAGGGGGGAAAAGAACTACAAGACAAGACTGAAATAAACCTTTGTCCCACTATGGATTTCATGGAATCACTAAAGACACCAAATATGTTGATCAAAAATTCAAAGACTCGCTTAAAACCCTTTCAGAAGTAAACACAAGAAACTCCAAAAAAAATAAGTAAACTGAAATCTAACCCAAGCTATGGTTGTAAAAATAGAGACTTTGAACTCTGTCAAGAAACTTTGAGAAGTATAAACCTCAATCGAGAAAGAGCTTGGCTGCCTATTTTTCAAAAAACATTTTTTTGAACTAGGTACACTATTGGCGCTTCAACAGCCTGTGTATGTACACAGGTTGTTTACTTCATAGGGAATGTATGTTCGCGAGCATACCCAAAGTAGGGTATGTACACCTCTGTACTTCCTCAAAAAATAAATAAAACAGACAAACTTATAGGGCAGGGAGAACTGGTATGGCACCTGAAGGTGACAAAAATCCCTTAAAAGACTCAGAAGACTCAAAAGAAACTTGAAAGGCAGAAAAATCAATCAGACAACCAAAATCCCCTAAAAATCTAGAGGCTTCCCCATTATGTTTTCCAGTTCTTCTAGCGGGAAAACCCCCTATGACTACAATAGCATTCAAAATGTAGGCAGATCAATTAACCGTCTAAAATTCAACTACTTCTCTAACTAAACTAAACATACCAAAACTCATAAAAGAAAAACAAAGATGAGAGGGATCAGGTAACTATACCTCTACTCTGCGTCTGGTGATGAAACCCTCGTGCTTGAAAGCTTTGTTGACTGCACAAATCCTTCCAAGGTTGACCTGTATTCAAATATAGACAAATAGAAATGTACAAACATGTTATTTCATGTACAAATTAGGGTTAGATGTTAGAATGTAAAAACATAAACCATTAAAAGAATCCATTACACCATGATTTGGGACAGGAAAAGTAATGCTTTTATTAATAACTCAATGATTATACCTTTACAACCAAATCCGGTTACTGCTCCACAAACCTGGTCTGGGCTCCTCTTCACCAAGCTCCAAGTGAACCTTTATATGGATTCTTCTCTCAACCTTCTAATCTCTTCTTGGGAAGTGAATGGGTTTTGATGGAGGAAAAGGGATAATTGGGGAATGTTGAGGCAATTCTCACAAAAGGGCTTAAATAACTTGGGCAAGGAGGGGATGTGAAATAAGCAAAGTTTCATTGTTCTTATGTCTAGATGTGGAATGAGACCCCAACACCTCCTTTTATATGAAAAAAGGATGGTTATTTGGTTGGGTGATGGGCTATAGGCAATGGATTAGTTGGGAAAATACCCAATAGCCCGTAATCTCAACGAATTCCTTGCACCTTTTTATTTTTTCCAACTTTTGCAAGTGTTAGCGACATTTCTTGTCTTGGGACTAAGAGCATCCAGGTCTACAGGTTGCACGAAGAACGCCCAATCATAGCACGTAAAGCCCCATTTCAGGATAAAAATCAAGTGAGCGGGCGAAATTACATTGTCAACGGCCCAGATTCATCTATAAAAGCATATCGACAGACGATGGGAAATCACGGTTAGCGGAGTTGCACTGGGATTAGTGCAATAGGTAGCATCTATATTGCATGCAAGAAAGGATATCAATCATCCATCCAAAGGATGTGTGGCACAAGATCTAGTCACGTCGGCATTTCGGCATTCAAGAGTTCGAAGGGTGAGGGTTTCACGTCTTTCTACCTCTCAAAACCCCAAACCCCAAAATGCCGATAAGCACCTTTGAAGATAAGCCTATGGTCCTAGCACCCGGTCACGTCAAGAGAGCCTGATAATGGAGGCAACCCTCTTCTAACATCAAATTCCATCTCGATTGTTCCTCTAGAGGACATGCGGCGTACATCCATGCTTTCACAGTTTGGTCAATCGAGATTTTTAGAAACGTTGCATTGTGAACGCCCGGGGCCAGAAATCCTGAAAGAATCGAGACCGTCCATTCAAAGGACACACAGTGAAATATTTGAGCCATGAGTGCAGCCCTTTGGGATTTTCATGTTGAAAGCCCCAAGGTCATCTCAGTCATTCATCCATCAACAAGGCTTGGGAAAATTTAATTTAAAGAGGGCGCAGATCTGGACGGTTGTAATCCAGGCACTCAAATTCACGAATGAGGCTCCATTTTGCACCCCCTCCATCATTCTGGCTTTAATGAGAAGGGGGGGTCCGGAATCATAGATAATGTATGTGTGCATCTAGATGGCCCAAGTCTCGGCGTTTAGATCTACGGTCTGTATTGGATTCCAGACCCCCCCATCGGTTCTACCTTTAATGGAAGGGGGGGCTCTGGAATGGAATTTCACTCTAGCGGGCCCCCTATTTGTACGTGGCATGAATATACTGGTCCCAAGTCCTCACCGCCTACCATATGTCCCTTTTTCCCAGTCACCTCTACCTCAGCACCTCCCTCCATTCGTTGTCTCCTGTGTTTGCACCCAATTCATCACTAGGTGAGCAAATTAAGAGTGCTTACATGCCCAATTAGGCTCTGCTAGGCATGACAGTTGTAAAAGGAAAGGTTAGAAAGAAAAACAACAAAGTTATAAACAAGAATTACACTAAAACACATTACAACTAAAAGCATATGGGAAAATGAAAAACAAATACAAATGGACCAATATCACCAATGAATAAGCTGATCTATTGAAGAAATCCAAAGGCACAATGAAGAAAGGGGACTTGGGTCCCTTCTTTCTCCAATGGAAGGCTCTTGAGGCCCTCACAAGCTTGCTTCCCTTGCAAAGAAAAGATGAAAATGTGGGTGAAAGAACTCCAAGCTTATCCACTCAAGTGAGAGGTGGCAAGCCCTATGAAATGGTGTTGGTTATGTTTATTGCCAAAGAATGAGTCCTTAGCAATCTTAGCAGCACAACAATACATAGAATTCCTTGAGAAAGTGATGGTTATTCATGGCTTTTTATAGCCCAGCATTGGGTGATAATGTGACCTATTTGGAGTGTGAAAAGGGGCTCTTTAGGGCTCATTTAGGTCTTTGACCAGCCCACCATGTGGATTGAGCTCGGATTTGGTGTCAAACCGACTTGGGAGCTGATCCATTAGTGGTTGGGAGGCCGACCAATTTCAATAAATGCGTCGTTTAGCAGGTGCGCGGGTTTTTTTCCCAACAGTTGCGCATCGTGCACGCATGCGCGCCTTGTACATTGCTATTACGCGCATATGCGCGCGCACCCAGATTTTGTAAAGCGCCCTTCAATTTTTTGTCACTTGGTATAGTTTTTTACCCTTTTGCAATGCTGTGGAATTAATCATGTGCCATGAATGACTTCTATCCTGTTTTGACGATGCGGAGTTCTTGTCGCCATGTGCAGATGAAATTTCAGTGATAACAGATGCCCCCTGATGGATGAGGTTAGGAGCATACGTATAGCCGAAATCCATCAATGTTTCTTTTACTGAGAATGGTGTTTGTAAGGGAGAGCAAGAGTGGGACCGTGTAGAGAAATCCGTTGGAGAAGAAAGGAACCTGTAGAACCGACCTTCCACAAGGTGCATAACAATATACAACTGTGTACAAATGAGGCGGGCATGCCCCATGCTCGTATGATGTAACTCTGAAAAAAGATGACGGAAACGTTGGTGTAGACAGCTGCAGCGCCCTCGGGGGTGGAATGATAAAGGCAGAAGACAATTCTGTAAAGGAATATACTCGGAACTAGAGGTAAAGGTCACAGAAATAAACAACGACGGTGATGTGGGCATTCATGGCCCTACCAAGTTCAGAGGTCTTCGGAAACTGATAATAAAAAACTACAATAGTCGCAAAGTAAGACCCACCATAGCATGAGAAAGTGTTGGCATCGAATGTTATGGGGGTCAACGACATCAGGGAGCAATGGTGTTTCCCCCTGTGCCATCTGAGATCTCTCATTGAATGGAAAATCAGAATCAAGATATTATTGCCCTTCTGGAAAATTGTGTTGATGTCAACAAAAGGGGGACGCGACTCCCAGAAGCAAAGGGCTTCACGGAATCTACTGTGGTGAGGAAGTGGCAGAGGTACATGGATGAATTCAAGAAGTGGGAAGACTCAAGACTGCCCTTGGCTAGGGAATGTATGAGACAAACAGTGGCTGCAACCGTGTGACAAGGTCGAGGGTCAGGGGGATGCCAAGACCGAGGATAAGTTGTGCCAGAGGTGGGACAAGGTGAACAAATTCAGAGGGTACAGGTAAGTGATATGGGTAGTACTCTGAAGATATAGACGATGCCGGCGAGGGAAAATGAGAAGGAATGCTCCAACCAAGGGTGACATGGGTTGCGTGTGGCCAAAAGGAAAGCAGGTTGCCAACGGTGACGACAAAAGTAAATAATGGAAAATAAGGGCGTTTGTACAATAAATAATGAATAAATGTGGGAAAGATGTACAAATACAGAAACGGGTGCCCCAGTGTGAAATGAGTGCCCTAGGGAGGGCAGAAATTTCTTGGAAAACTGATGAAGGGGGGGGGGCATTGGTGAGTTTCTGTATGAGTTAGGTGAAACGAAGATAGGTTCGCAGATGGGCAAACTGATGGTGGGTGAAATGGTGGGTTCATGATCCTGCGGAGGTGCAGGTAAAAAAAGAACATAACCATAAAGCGATGATCTGGGAGTCCATATGGGAAGCTAGCAAAATGAGGAGAAGAAGTATGTGGTTGATGCGCAACATGATGAAAGACTACTGGGACTCCCATCCCTAAAGGGTAATGAAGAACAACATGAGTGTCGAAAGTGCAAAAAGGTGCTATGAATGAGACAACTCATGCGGGGAGAATGCTACCGGGTTACAGTACTGCAGATGCAACTGGAGGTGTGAGTACTGCAGAGCCGGGAACGGGTATCCTAAAGGCCAATATCAGAGGGTGTGACTGGAAATGTAAATGCAATACAGCGGGAGAGACTACATGCCAGTGCCGAGTATGTACCTGAAGGAATGATGTTGAGAGATGGTGATCAAGTACCTGCACACAGAACAATCAAATACCCGAAGTGAACAATATCTGAAGAGAATCAAAGATATGAGCAAGTATTAGATAAATGTGACAATGCGTGTGCGTACCTGGCCATGATATGAAAAAAAAGGTTCCCCGGGGGCTCAGGATGAAAAGTGGCCCAGGGACAACTGTGATGTAGGTGGCGGGATGTTGATCTCGTGGCTGAAGACGGCTCGAAAAACGGACGTCGTGGGCTCCCGAAATGGTGAGTGGAAGTTTGGCAAAAGGCCTATATATAGCTGTAGGGCCCACATTGCCACCTCATTTGTACCTGCTGCTACAGTGACTGGACGAGCATATTCAGAGGAGATTGAGTGATTCAGGGAGCACGAGGTACCTGATCGACGACGTGCGAGTTTTAGGTTAGTGGTCTGATCATCCTGCATAGAAATAGGTTTCCAATTCTTTGGGCAGGGTAGGTACGGGGGGTCGTACGAGGGTTTTTAGGGGAGTTTGTCTAGAGTGTGGGCCCATATGCATGGGCGATTCAGTGGAAGGCGCGCATATGTACGCACCTGTCCACTGAATACACGCGCAGTGGTGTGCGTAAGAGGGAAATTAAGGCGCGCCGTAGGGGCGCACCTGTGAGGTGGACAGGCGTGCATGAGTGCGTGCCTGTGGGGTGAAGCGCACTCCATAGCGCACCTGTGGGTGTGACAGGCACACCCTAGCACGCGCCTGTATTGTGAACAGGCGCGCCCACGAGCGCGCCTGTGAGAAAAACAGGCGCGCATACGTGCGCGCCTGTGCAGTGAACAGGTGCGTATGTGTGCGCGCCTGTGGGTGGTAAAACCGCGTCGTTGAGGCAAGGTTTCAGGGTAAAAAATGAACCTTTTTGAGGTATTAGATGGTTTCATAAGCTAATATAGGACTCTGGGTTGTGTGCAGGTGCCTAGAAGTGACCATGGATGTGCGGATGATCACGCAGCTGGACCGATGTCGGTCGACAAGTACCGGGGAGTTTGCGTTTGGCTCCATCCTGGTGGCCTATTTCTTGGAGAGGGTGTCGGTGTTGCACCCGAGGGTGTTACTAGAGGCACCAGGGGTACGAGAGCCGCGCTTGAGGTGGTGGTATCAGATTTGGGTTCGCCACAGTGGTGGCGAAGGCGGACATTACTTTACTACGCAGGCGACGCAGATATGGCGGTAGATGCCGCAGGTCATATTGCAGTACCCCTATGCTGGGGTGGACTTCCGGGGGGACCCGGACATGGTATTGCCTCCTGGGGAGGTTTTTGATCACCGAGGTATGTGGAGTACTGTATATGTTTTTTATTTATGTTATATTTTGATATATCGGTTCATATGATGATGTATAGACACTGATACAATCTGTTGTTATTTGTTTGGTGCATGTGCAGATTTGGCACCTCGCGGGCGTGAGGTGGAGTTGTATAGAGCGCTGGTTCAGCGAGAGCCAGAGAGACCTCCACGTGGAGGGAGGCGGCGATGGGATGAGGTTGTGGGGGCACCAGTAGAGCCCGAGAGACCGGCGAGGAGGCGCCGATTTGATGACCCTGGTGTGGGGCCATCACACGCTCCTCCGGCAGCTGCCGGAGTAGAGTTGGATGATATACGCCATCGTTTTGAGATGGTGTTGCAGGACGTGCCTGAGGGCATGTGGATCCATATCCAGGACGAGGGGTTCCTGGAACAATGCATAGGGTTACCACCACCATGGCGGGGCTTAGTGCGGCGAGCAGCTGTGCTCGCCGCGATGACTAGCGAACGCCTACCGCCTGGGCAAGGGGGTCCTGCGGATGTTCCACCACCACCGCCTAGGGCTGGTGGGGGTGGGCCACCACCTCCTTCTGAGGGAGGAGCAACGGGGGGTGCGATAGAGGCACCCTAATTTATATATGTATATGATATACCTTTTTGATAGGCTGGTGAGCCGATTTTTGTACCGAGATGTGGCACTGGCCTGCGGGCATATGTATTTTTGTATGTAAACATTCGGATGGCCTGGGAGGCCTTGATATATATATGAGTATACACCTTTTTGAGATCCAAATGTGTTTTACATGTGTTTTTTGTGTTGATGTTGATGATGTTGATGCTATCTATATGCTGTGAAAGGATATATGAGATGTTTATGTATGTGTAGCTTGATGTGATATATGCCAATATAGCACTATGTTAGCGATTTCATCTGTTGTTTGATTCAATTCTCTTGGAATATGTGTAAATGTAATGGAATCAAAATGTCGAGATAATAATATAACCTGTAGGTATTTGCGAAAGAGGCACGGATCGCGTACATGATACACATTGTTGAGCTGGAGAACAACTAGTTGAGAGTCGAGGAAAACGCTAAGGTGACGAACATGATGATGTTGGGCGTTGGTTAGGAGGCCAATGACAGCAGTGTATTCAGCTTGGTTATTGGTTGTTGGTCCTAAACAGATGTCGCTGGAATGTAGCATTTCATGTAAAGGGGTGTAGAGATCCCAAGCAGCCGAAGCGATATTTTGTGTCCAACGGCTGGCGTCGTCGGCGTAACCAATGTGGTAAGCTGGTGGAGGAGTCATCTGTCAATAGCACACGGGATAGTTTAGATGAGGGAGAAAAAGATTAAAAACGCTAGAAAAGAAAAGAACCTAAAGTAGTATGACTACATTTAAGCATAAAATTTCTTGAGGTATAACCCATTGACAGGTTCTTTGAGTGCGAGGCCTTCGGGGGAGGCCAGGATGTATGCGCCTTTGGTGAGGCAATGTTGGATGATGTAAGAGCCATGCCAAAGTGATTCGAATTTGCCGTGGCCAAAGGTATCATGAGAGATATCATAGGCTAGGACAAGTTCGCCTTCACGAAATGATCGAAGGTTGACATGGCGATCAAAGGTAGCCTTGGATCATTTTTTAGCTGCCTCATTGTTCTGTAATGAGGATCGATAGTCTTCATCCAGAGACTCCAAGTTCATCAAGTGCTGCTCCATAGGACCAGTGTCAGGTAAAATCTCAATTGCGGTGCGAAGGGTGGGAATTTCTCACTCGATGGGAAGAGTGGCCTCGACCCCATGGACTAAATGAAATGGCGTGAAACCCGTAGCAGTATTCACTACCATGCGATAAGCCCATAGCGCGGAAAATAACATATGATGCCAATTGGTTTTATGTTTATTAACCGTGTGTTGTAACATGGTCTTGAGGACTTTGTTGACTGCCTCGACCTGTCCATTTGACTGAGGGTAATATGGTGAGGTGAACTCGTGAGAGAAGCCTAACCGAGATGAGAGTTCGATGAAAATATCATTCTCAAAATGTTTCCCATGATCGAAAACGAGTTGGAGTGGTACTCCGAACTGGGATATGACGTGGTTAAAGAAAAAACGCACTGCTGTGTCAGCGGTGTTGTTGAAGGTGGGCATAGCTTCAGCCCATTTGGTGAAGTAATCGACAGTGACAACAATGTATTTGTGACCATTGCTGGAGGGGGGATTACAAGTCATAAAGTCAATGCCCCATTTACAAAAGGGGCCTGCAGTGATGACCGGGTGAAGAAGAGCGGGGGGAGCGTGGGCTTTGTTGGCATAGAGTTGACATTGCTCACATCGTTTCACGGCATGAATGCAATCATGAAACAGGGTAGGCCAAAAGTAACTGGCCCGGATAATCTTTTGAGTCGTGGCGATGCTCGAAAGATGGCCCCCACAGACGTCGCTGTGGCAGTCGTTTAAGACTCTGTCGGCCTCGTCAATAGTCAGGCAACGACGAAGAATGGTGTCGACACCCCATCGATATAGGATGTCACCGATGAGGAGATAGAGGGGGGCCTGATGGCGAATGTGCCGACGATCATCTCATGATAGGTGGTTACCGAACTTTTGAGTTCGTAGGTAGACGAGAAGGTCGCCATACCAAGGATCATCTGAAGCGATGTAGAAGAGATGTTCGTAAGGAAAGTCAGTATTGACGGGGGCACTAGGTGTGTCAGAGGGAAGGGCCGTGACAAGTTCAGCGAGAACGAGGGCCTTCTTACTCTTGGGTGTTGAGAAATCGAGGTCATACTCCTGAAGGATAACGATCCAGTGAGCGAATTTTCCATTAACTTGGCGACGACTGAGAAAATATTACATAGGGTGGGAATCTGCGACGACCTTGGTGGTACGAAGTAGAATGTAATGGAGCAGTTTCTGAACTGCAAGGACAACTGCCAGAGCAAGTTTCTCTTCATGTTTGTACTTCAGGGGTGGTCCTAAGAGGTTCTTACTGACGTAGTAAATGACGTGTTCACGATTGTCATCTCCGAGTTGGACGAGGACGCTGGCTATTGATACAGCTGATGCGGATACGTAGAGGATGTAGTCGCGATTGTAGTCAGGTGCACTAATCAAAGGTGCATTGGAAAGTGCTGCCTTAAGGTCGTCAAACGATTATTGGGCATAGTCGTCCCAATGAAAAGGGATGTCGTGACGCAGTAAGCGAAGGAAACCATGTGCGCGGATAACATAATTAGGAACAAAGCGTCTCAAAAAGTTGGCTTTTCCCTGTAGACTCTGTAGTTGTCTTAAATTTCGAGGAGGGGGAATTTTGATGATGGATTTGACTTTAAGGGGGTCCACGGTAATACCACTTTGGGAAACGATGAAACCGAGGAGGCGCCCTGCGGTGACGCAGAACACACACTTGAGAGGATTCAAGAAGATGTTGTACTGACGACACCATTGAAAGATGACTCATAAATCATCGAGGTGTTGGGTGCGTTTCTTGGATTGAGCGGTGAGGTTGTCCAAGTAGGTGAGAATGATTGCAGCCAGATCATGAAAAATGTATGTCATGGACCGCTGGAAAGTTGCGCCAGCATTTTTTAAGCTGAAAGGCATGACACGATATGCGAAACTGCCCCATGGGGTAATGAATGCGGTTTTGTATTGATCGGCTGGGTGGATTTGGATTTGGTTATAGCCAGAGAATCCGTCCATGAAGGAGAGAGCCTCGTGGCCTGCGCAATCATCAATAATATGATCGATGAAAGGTGTTGGGAAGTTTTCCTTTGGACATGCGTTATTGAGATCACGAAAGTCGGTGCAGATGCGAATAGAGCCCTGTTTTTTGTCGACGGGTACAGGGTTGGAAACCCATGAAGTATAAGCAATGGGGTAAATGAATCTGGCCATATGCAATTTTTCAATTTCGGCTTTGATAGCCGCGGCCTTGGATGGGTGTAGCGATCGCTGTTTCTGGTGAACTGGTGTGGTGTTGGGCCAGGTGTCGATGCAATGTTCGACGATAGAGGGGTCAAGGCCAGGCATCTTCATGTATGACCAGGCGAAGATATCCCTATATTCCTGGAAGAGGGCTTTGTATGCGGTGATTTCCTGAGGAGTGCAAGCAGCTCCAATGATGATTTCTTCGACGATTCCCGGTTTGATGGAAATGTCAATTTTGATGGTGGGGGAAATGTTGGCAAAATTACCTTCTTCAAAAGCATCGGGTGTAGGAATGGGATTGTTGAACCAATCGATAGTCCTAGGTGGGATAAAATCTTTGGTTTCGATCGTGTAAATGGAATTGTGGCTAGGAGGCATGAGGGCTTCCTGCAGAAGGAAGAGAGCACGATGATGTAGTGTGTCCCAGGGAGAATCTGGGCGTTGTAGCTCTTCCATTATTTCCTTGTCACAGTGGAAATGATGGGATATAATGGATCATGAGGAGTGATCTCAGTGATAGTGGGATTGCCCCTTGCTGAAGAAATAGAGGGGGTATTGCTAGGAGAGGGTGAGGGTTCACTCGACATAAACCATATATTGAGGTACTGAGGGGTACCCGTAGCGGTGGGTTGAGGAGTCTTCGCAGGGGGATGAGCGGGAGAGTTGGGTGGGTTATGGGGTAAATCCTCAGATACGTCATCGAAGAACCATGGAGGCATTGAGAGTGCTTCAGGTTCGGGAGAAATGACGTGAAGATCCTCCAGTGGCGAAGTAAGGTCAATTACCTCTACTATGGGATGGTGACGCAGGGCTAATTGACGTTGCCTATAGCCTATGATCATAGGACATTGGTATGTAAAATGAGCCAATGAATCGCAAAGAGAGCAAGGGAATCTCATGTGTTCATTGACTGAAGTAGTGACATAGCGAATGTCGGTGATTTTTGTTGTGGAGGACGTGGCAGGGCGTGGGTTGTTCTGAAAGTCTTGGCTTATGATAGCTAATGCCTACCGGAAATGAGGCAGTGTTGGACAATGATGAGTGTAATGGCCATACTCAGAACAGATGGAACATGCGAATTTGGTCCTCAACCCTTTACTACTGGAAGGTTGAGTGGTAGCAATAGTAATGGGTGGTGTGGGGGTTGGACTGGGGGGAATCAAATTTCGTAATTCCGGTAGTGATGGGCAGTTGTTGGTTTGGTGACCCTCTTTGTCACACAAGGCGCAAGGTGGTGGGATGCGCGGGGGAAGTGGAGCTGTGGGCTCCTTCTTCTGTCGCCTACCCCCGGCTGTACCAAGGGGGATAGGGAGTATGGGGGTAGTGGAGGTGGTGGGAGTGAGGACAGGAATCATCATGGGGAGTCCTTCCTGTGGGCGAGGGACCATCTCAGGTGGATGTAAGTACCACACTGGGATTGCTAACACCATATTGGGCAGTGTGAGCATTGCGGCTACCTGGAAAGCTTCTATACTGGGTGGAGGGTAAAAGAAGGGAATTTGAGTGAGGGGTTGGGGAACTATCTCCCAAATGGGACTAGGCCCTTGAGGGGGTGTGGATTCGTGGACCATAGGGGTCGACGAGTGCGCAGGAGGCTCCTGTGGGAGTGGTGCTGCGACTGTTGAGACGTCAGGAATGACTGAAGCCTCCTGAAGGGGATGAGAATCCTCTGTGTGAGTTGCGTTAGAGGATACAACGCATACTTGATTAGGGGGAAGGAATGGTGGTGCTCCATGGTACATCCATAACAAGGATGGATCTTTGAAAATACCAGGACCCATCTCGATGAGTGGATATACGTCTTTGTTAGTGTGAATGAGAGGAAGAATGTTATCGAGATTGACAGATGGGTTAGGCTCGTAATGCGAGACTTGGTCAATGGTCACAATATTTCCATTGTGGGGGAACATGATTGTCCTAAAGACTGATGATGCCACTGCCTTCATAGCATACATGTAGCTACGTCCAAACAAGATATTGTAATCGAGTTGAGCGTCGATAAATTCAATGTCAATGAGAATCGTTTTTCCCCCGAGTTCCACGGGGACATTTTGAAAGAGCCCTCCAGGAGATGATGGTCGTCCGTCATAAGCTCGTAATGTGATGGTGGAAGGTATGAGTTCCGGGGAACCAAGTTTCTGCCATACTGTTTTGGACATAATACATGTAGATTCCCCTTCATCGATGATACACCGATGGACGGTGATGTTTCATATTTTTACTGGTATTTGAATAGCAACGGTCACGGGAAGACGAGGTTCGCAGCTATCAAGGTCAAAAGTGATGAGTCGAGTATCGGCAGGGTCGACTGCCCCCAAGGAGGAAAGTAGTGATTTCTGTTGCATGGCACAAGTCTGGAGGACTTCCAGAACTGACATGGCAGTTGAGGATTGCGCTAAGTCATCTACCAAGCTGTAGTTATGTGCTGCCCTAGCCTGTGGATTGTGGACATTCCTGCATAATGGGATGCAAGGGATGCATAATGGTGGTTCGGCGGAAGGGCGAGGGATCACCAACAGAGGTCCCGTCAGTGTCAGGTTTGTTTCTGAAGATGTAGGAGTAGACTCAGCTGTTGTAGGATACTGACGATTGTGTGTTTGCAGAAGGATTTCTTCCTCACTGGTGAGGAGGATCGTCCGATCTGCAGGATTGTTGGGATTATGGTATTGGCCCACCTGAGGTGGGGGATGATGCGTGTCCTGCTGGGTGTTTATGACACCTTGATGTGGGATAGGATTTTGTAGTACGACGGGAGGGGGTTGTTGCGCGTATTTTTGTTGTGCCTGCTGCGGTGAAGGTTGCGCTGGGGAGGGGGGAAGGCTCCCAGAGTCTTTCAACCTTTTGAAATCAGCGATTTGGGGGAAATCGTGAGTGTAATGACCGTACACGCCATAAAGAGCACAAGGGTGGATGGTCTTAATAGTATTTAATCCTTGGAATTTGTTGTTATTGGCCCCTTGGGGGTTTTGGTTCCCTTGGTTCTGGTTGCCCCCAGTGGGTGGATGCTGTGGGGGTTGATTCCCGCCTTGACCATGATTGTTGTTATTCCTGTTCCTTCCTTTCTTCTTGGTATTGTTTGAAGGGTGAGTTGGGTTGGCTGTGTTCAACTGTTCAAAATTTTGGTATTGTTGAGCAGCAGAGGGTTGAACAAAGTTTACCCCCGCATGAGGATGTGGGGGAGCCATGGGTTGTGGAGGACCTGGAAAGGGAAAGTATGGATTTTGTGGTGGTACCAATCCATAGGGTACATAGGAAGGCGTCGTGCTTTCACTAGTACTATAAGCTGATGTTGAGGGGGTACCACTGTTTGTGGGAAGAGGTGGATGTATGGGAGGTGCCGGTGATGGTCCACTAATGGGTGGAGGTATAGCAACAGGGTACGGCTATTGATAAGGAGGTGGGGGGTAGTAAGAAGTGCCCCTATATGCCGGCGGGTATTGAGGTGTTCCATACATCGGTGGTGGTTGGGGTTGTGGACCATGGTGTGTGGTGGCACCTATTAGTCCGTCTGCTGAGTGAGACATCCCAGGTTTGTCCTGGCCAAATGGAACAGGTTTTGGAAGATCAGGAAGTAC
>ML795627.1:440934-510434 GCA_009831015.1 Picea engelmannii
TGTTATTTGATTTATGTTTTATCTCTAACCCCCTAGTAGATCAGTAGCATGCATGCATAGTGTTGTCTTGATTGCAGGAAGCTTTGTGGAAGGAGCAGTAGCAGCAAGGAGATAACAACTCAACGGAGGATCTACTTCAACCGCCAATAAAAATGTTAGTTCATTCTTCCCGTGTTTGCCTGAGAAAAGGGGTTGAGACTTTGGGTAGAAGGTTAAAAGTTAAATCTTAAGGGTCATGATCTGCGTATAAGTTTAGAGCCCTAGCTTATTAGTCCATAGGGTAGAATACCTCACAACACATGGAGAAAGAAGTGAAGAAATTGCTAGATGCCCAAATCATCGTCCCCTTGAGATATTCCGAATGGGTGGCCAATTTGGTCCCAGTAAGGAAGAAAAGTGGAGAAATCAAACTCTGTGTTGATTTCAGGAACCTGAATAGGAGTTCAAGGAAAGAAAATTATCCCCTACCCAACATGGAACAAATACTGCAGAGGGCAACTGGTGCATCTAGGATATCCATGATTGATGGTTTTTCTGGCTATAATCAAATATCAGTCATACCTGAGGACAGAGAAAAAAAGGCCTTCACCACTCCTTGGGGCACATTCATGTATGCCAAAATGCCTTTTGGATTGATGAATGCAGGGGCAACATTTCAGCGAGCCATGGACATAGCCTTCATCGGGGACAAAGATAAGTTTGTGGTGATCTATCTGGATGACATAATAGTCTTCTCCAGGTCTGACAGAGAGCACTGTTGTCATCTGAGAAAAGTTTTTTTGAAGTGTCGGAGGTTTGGCCTATCCTTAAACCCCAGGAAATCTTTGTTTGCTATGAAGGAGGGGAATCTATTAGGCCATATAGTATCAGCAAAAGGAGTGAGGATTGATCCTAGCAGGGTAGAGGCAATTCAAACCCTATCACTTCCTAGATCCAAGAAGGAAGTTCAGGCCTTTTTGGAGAAGATTAATTTCTTGAGGAGATTCGTCTCAAATTTTGTTGAGTTGGTGAAACACATCACAACCATGCTCAGGAAGGGAAATGAAGTGAAATGGACCGCTGAACCCAGGGAATATTTTATCCAAATAAAAAGGGCATTGACTGAGGTACCTGTGCTGATCAGTCCTAACTATTCCAAAGAGTTCCTAATTTTCTCTTTTGCTTCTTTTGATACAGTAGCAGTGGTCTTGTTGCAGAAAAATGAGGAAGGGCGAGAACAACCCATTGCCTTCTTCAGCAAGGCATTAAGAGATGCAGAGATCAGGTATGAAATCATGGAAAAACAGGCCTATGCCTTAGTGAAAGCTCTCAAATCTTTCAGAGTCTATGTCTTGCACTCAAAAGTGACCGCATACGTTCCTTCAGCCTCTTTGAAGGACATCCTTGTACATATCGACATAGATGGGAGAAGAGGTAAGTGGATTGCCAAGATCCTAGAGTTTGATCTGGATATTAAGCCCACCAAGTTGATAAAGGGGCAGGGTTTAGCCAAGCTATTGGCTGAATCCAATTGAAAAGCCTTGGGGATTAGCTTCATCAACGCCTTTTCAGAAAATCCGCAAGCTGAGTCATCCAATAAGAATTCTCAGGGTGCCTTATCACTAATAGCATGCACCTGGTACAAGGATATCTTGTACTTTCTGCAAGAATTGAAGCCTCCTGATGGAATGGGAAAAAGCAAGGCGAGAGCTTTAAATATCAAGGCGGTCAGATATTGCCTCATTGACCAAGCCTTGTACTGGAAAGACCCTTTAGGGGTATTTTTAAGATTCCTGGACCTGCAAGAAGCCCAGGAGGTTATGTTTGATTTCCATAACGGCCTTTGCAGGGGGAAACATTTCTGGAAGACCACAACTCATAAGATCCTCAAGGATGGATATTACTGGCCTACTTTATTCACTGATGTCTGCAGAGAAATCAGAGCTTGAATCAAATGCCAAAATTTCTCAGGAAAACAACAGCTCAAATCGATGCCATTAAAGCCTATAGTAGCTTCAACACCTTTTCAGCAGTGGGGGTTGGACTTCATTGGAGAAATTCATCCTCCCTCAAGTGGTCAACACAGATGGATCCTGACTGTGACAGACTATTTCACCAAGTGGATAGAAGTTACCCCTACCAGGAGTACTTCTCACAAAGTAATTATCAGCTTCCTAGAGGATATCATAGCCAGATTTGGCTATCCAAGCAAAATCATCACCGACAATGCCGCCTCTTTCAGGTCCGAGCCTCTGGTCAAGTTCTTTGAACAGTTTGAGATTTCGTTGATCCACTCTACTCCCTATTATCCTCAAGGAAATGGACTGGCAGAGTCTTCCAATAAAAGTTTGATCAAGCTCATTACAAAATTATTGGAAGACAATAAAAGGGCATGGGATTCAAAGCTCAAATTTTCTCTATGGGCCGATCGGGTGACAACAAAGAAGTCCCTGGGCATCTCACCGTTCCAACTTGTTTATGGAACAGAGGTTGTTTTCCCTACTCAGATCACTTTATCTGTGGCGAAATTCCTCTAGAACCTTGAAGGAGAGCCTGACCATATGGTCAGAAGGATTCATTAGATGATGGAAGTACAATAGATCAGGGAACAGGTCATGAATAGGGCCTACCATCATAAGCAGAAGATCAAGCAAACCTTTGACAGGAAGAGCAAAAAGAAATATTTTGAGCTGGGTGATCTGGTGCTCAAATGGGATGCACCCAAGCAGGATAGGGGAAAACACAGTAAGTTTGATGCCCTCTAGTTTGGGCCTCTCAAGATCTCTAAGGTATTTTCAAACAACACTTACAGGTTGCAGGATTTGGAAGGTGAAGAAGTCTTTGATGACCCAGTAAATGGGCATTTCTTAAAATAATGTTTTTGTAAGACGCAAGTAGTTTCTTTTGTTTTGTAAATATTGTTTTCTATTTTTTTCTTAATAAATGACTCCATAGCCCAACAACGAGTCACTGGATCTGCAAAAAGAGTCCTTAGAGCATCGCAGGGATGACTCTATCCCCCATGGAGCCTAATGTTAGCAACATTTCTTGTCTTGGGACTGAGAGCATCCAGGTCTATAGGTTGCATGAAGAACGCCCAAGCGTAGCACGTAAAGCCCCATTTCAGGCTAAAAATCAAGTGAGTGGGAGAAATTACATTGTCAACGACCCGAATTCATCTATAAAAGAAGATCGAAAGATGGCGGGAAATCGTGGTTAGCGGAGTTGCATCGGGATTAGCGTGATAGGTAGCGTCTATATTGCATGCAAGAAAGGATATTAGTCATCCATCCAAAGGATGTGTGGCACGAGATCTAGTCACGTCGGCATTTTGACATTCGAGAGTTCGAAGGGTGAGGGTTTCACATCTTTCTACATCTCAAAACCCCGAACCTTGAAATTTTGATAAGCGCCTTTGAAGCTAAGCCTATGGTCCTAGCACCCGGTCACATCAAGTGAGCCTGATAATGGAGGCAGCCCTCTTTTAACATCAAATTCCATCTCGACCATTCCTCTGGAGGACACGCGGAATACATTCGTGCTTTCGCGGTTTGTTCAATCGAGATTTTGAGAAACATTGCATTGTGAACCCCCGAGGCTAGAAATCCTGAAAGAATCAGGACCATCCATCTAAAGGACACACGATGCAATAGTTGAGCCATGAGTGGGGCCCTTTGGGATTTTCATGTTGAAAGCGCTGAGGTCATCTCAGTCGTTCATCCATCAACAAGGCTCAGGCAAATTTAATTTAAAGAGGGCGCAAATCTGGACGGTCATAATCCAGGCACTCAAATTCACAGACGAGGTTCCATTCCGCACCCCCTCCATCATTATGGCTTTAACAAGAAGGGGGGGTCTGGAATCGGAGATAATGTATGCGTGCATATGGATGGCCCAAGTCTCGACGTTTAGATCTACGGTATGTATTGGATTCTGGACCCCCCCATCGGTTCTGCCTTTAATGGAGGGGGGGTGGTCCGAAATGGAATTTCACTCTAGAGGGACCCCTATCTGTACATGGCACGGATATACTAGTCCCAAGTCCTCATCGCCTGCCATATGTCCCTTTCGCCCAGTCACCTCTACCTCAGCACCTCCCTCCATTCGTTGTCTCCTGTCCCCATATCACTTCCGCGAAAGAACCCCTTTTCCCCCGCCTCACCTTCACCATACTGGCACCTACAGCATCCTCGTCAAGCATGCCACATCTCCTACCTCTCATCCCGCGAACCGTTCTACTGGTCCAGTTGGCCCCTCAAAAATACCTCCACGTGCCCAAAAGGCAGAGTTGACCAGAACCGTTCCTGATCCCAAGAGGGAATTTATTGCAGTTGTTGGAGGTGGTTAGACATCGTCTCTGCCATAAAGGAAAGTCCGACGATGAATTAAAAGAACGTCGGTTCACCCACAGGACGGTCAGGAGTTTGATTGTGTCTGCCATAGGTGCACGATCTGCCAAAGTCTGCATGTGCAGATTGTCAGCGGGCATCCAGACGCAATGTTTTTAATGCAATGTCTTGGTTTCGTTGCTGGTTTCTTTTTGGAGTATATGTAGGCAATTTTTCCATTTTTGTAAGGGCTCGATGGTTGAGCAAGGCTCCCGGTTGTAAATCTTTAATGAAGCACTGTTATTCCTGGTTACGTGTGGACTTTTGAGACTTCTTGCCTTATGAATGTCAGTTTCTTTCACGTCTTTATTTACACAGTATTAGAGCAGCTCGGAATTGGAGGATCTAGTCGAGTTGTAACTGTTATAGGATGATGTAGGTTGGATCACTGTAACAGTTGCGTTGTTTCTAATCGGTCTCTGTGATTTTCTTAGCACTGAACGACTTGGAATTGGAGGATCCAGTCAAGTCCCCCTTTCAGTTTCTCGAAGCCCTAAACCAAGAGGATCTTGCATTCAGAGTTTTTCTTCTACAAACTACTGAAAGGTCTGTTGCCTGAGGTAGTTTGTTCACTTCTCTCACCAAGTCTTCAACCTGCTCATCTTTAAATCAACTCACTGACTGAAGTTAGATCAAGACCTCCTTTATTCCTTACATACCAGACCCAGTCCTCGAGTTAGAGTGATATCTCCCCGAGTCTTTACCCATTTGATCACCCATTAAAATCTATCGTGACATAAAACTGATGGGCATTGGGCTCTGCCCCTGCAAGAAATCCAGGAGTGACTTCTAACGCTAACAGCAAGTATATGCGGGTTGTAGTGGTGCAACAAGCATATGTATGTGGGCAGTATTAGTGTAGGGAACATACATCTTCAAAAAATGGGTTTTTTAGAAGAGAAACTCAATAGTTCTTTGGAAAAAAATGCAAGTAAGAGGGCCAAAGGCCAAGTATGCATGTGTAGAGAAATTTAGGGTTATAGCACCCATCAAAAGGGTGAATATCATGGTTTATCAAAACCAAAGGATTGAAAACATTGATTCAGTGAAAAAGGTGGATGGCTACCGAGATACACCTGGATTGTTCCTCCCCCGTTAGGAAGAAATGGTCCCCTTTGCATCAACTCCCCTCAGGAGATGGGAAAACATTTTTTGAATCTGAACCTTAGTGGACCATTTTCATTGTTGAAGTAGATGTCCTGCTTGTACTTGGTATTAGTTTGTTGAAGGATGTAATGAACCTATTTTTGGAGTTGTTGGATATGTTCAACAAATATGTCTACATGATATTCCTTGGTATGAGTGTGGGAGGACTATATCAGTGAAGATACAATAGGAGGAGATATATCAATGGCGGCTAATGGTTGGAACCCTAGGCATTCTTGAAAAGGGTTGTGGCCAATAGAGTTATGTTGAACATATGGAAGACTCTAATTCTCTGGAAGGAGCATCTATGGATTGGACCATTAGGTAAGGGAGTATTAATAACCAATTCAATGTAACTCTTCACTTGGTAACATAGACATTTTATATTTTTTCTCCTCTCCAATATTTTCAACCTACTTGTTCTATATATGTTACACCTCAAAATTACTCACTTCGATAGTGTTGCAATTGTCGTCATTACAAGTGTTGTAAGTGTCGCATCATGTCTGCAAGTGTCACATCTTGTCTACAAGTGTTTCAAGTGTCACAAACAGTATATTGCATATTTCTTAGGTCATGCCTCTAACGACATCACAAATACACTTAAGACACCCTAAAGACTAGTTTTGAAGAAGAGAAGTCACTTGACAGGGAGTACAAACCTTTTGCCATGGAAAAACACTCAAAAAATGGATTTTGGAGAGGACCGCTCCCCTACCCACTGTCAGGGATTGCCAGTGCTCCCTAAGCCTCTTTGGGGGAGTGTTTGAGTGCCTTATGCACCCTTTTGAGGGAGAACTACCCTTTTTTTGGAAAATTTTGGGTTTGTTGAGGCAAATCAGGGAAGAATCCCTCAACTCCTGAAGGTAGTTGGATTCGAATAGATGGTCAAGGCATGATCTTAGGGGAGATCCTCAACTAAAGGAGAGGAATCCTCAACTTATCCCAAATATCTCTTAAGTGGTTGGACCTATCCAAGGTTATATAAGGAGGCCTTCTCATGGTGAAAGGTACAAGGAAGTTTGAGAATTATAACTAACTTATGATCTCATAAGAAGGTATTGACAATGGAGATTGGAAATTACATCAAACGTATGATCCCATGAGGGAGATGCTATCAAATCAATCAATGGAAATTATTTGAGAAAAGGGGTTGGACAAGGAGAACTAGAAGAGGCTGCTACACCTTCATTCAAAGGATTGTAAGTACTTTTACTTGTTCTCATTAAATAATCAATGCTTGGCCTGTTTCTTTCAAACTTGTGCTTGTTCTATATGAGTTTGTCTACAGTATATGGATCTATGATTGAGCTAATCTCAGTAGAGTAGGAAGTCCATTGTATCTTTTTTTGTCTTACAAGATCTATCAGGGAGCTCAATATCGAAGCTCAACCATGACTTTGCAAGGTCCAACATTGCTAATAAGGTACATATATTTCTTCTTCTCTTTCATTCATTAGATTGATAGGATCTAAAAGGAATTCAGTGTCCATGTTAAGCACTTTCTGACTTGGCCTTATAAGTCTAGAGACCAAGAGGGAATCCACTTGTCCATAGGGGGATTCACCTTCAACGGAAATTGGCGACTCCACTGGGGAGGAAATCTTATTTTTGTTTCCATTCCTAGATCTTTTTTTGGCCCTTTTCCCACTGATTTGATCTTCTCCATATTGTCATGTTGATTCTTAGATTTGTTTGATTGCCTCATTATGTCATCAGGATCACCCTGATTGACCGAATTTCCTTCATTTTTTGAGTTTTTGGAGCAAAGCGCTCCCCTCCTGTTGTTGTCAGAGCGCTATCACTCCCTTGTAGCCTTACACAGAGCATTGGAATGTTCTGGTGCCCCTTACACCAAAGTGATACCCCATTTTGTGAGAAATTCTCCAGAATTTTCATCTTCTGAAGCTATTTATTGGTTTTGGATTTTTCCCAGGGTCCCATACTCTCAGTCCATCTTGATATTGGATTTCAAACACACTTATTTATGAGAATCCATCCTCTTTTGTTTGGATTTTTTGACATTTGTCCTTACTTTGCAATTTGTCCATCACACTTTGGAGTCAATTTGTCATTTTCTCCTCGTTTATCTGAATGAGTGAAACTTTTGTAAGGGGTTTCAAAGGTATTTTGTACTTTTATTTCTAATCTTTGAGTCATCTTGTCCAAGCTCTTTTCCCTTCATTTTGAGTTATTGTCTTTCTATTTCTTGTTTGATCACAACAAGGGTGTTTTTTGGTTTATGTGAATTTTGCTTCCAGGTTGCTTATATCTCACAACTCTTGAAGTCCGATTAGCATAAGAAGCTTTACATCTACTGGTTATCAGTCACATACAAACATTTTAGCATTGCATTGGATTCCTTATTGAGGAATATTGCATGAGGTCATTTCATCTTGGTGTTTGACAGTGAAAGGAAAATCCTTCTCCTTCCCTTAATTAGACATTCCTTGAAAGAAAATATTGCTTATCATTTCTTATGCATGTTTTGGGAACTGAGTCATAATATCATAAGTATTCACTCTCATACACCTCTGAGTAAACAACAACCACTAAAATCAAATCTTAACTAAAATTTATCATACTTTTTACATCTTTCTTAGCAAACCTACATTAATTTAAGGTGTAGGGCTTTGGAATAGGTTGAAAGGATAATTTTACAAAGCTATCAAAAAAACTTAGTATCTTTCAATAGGGAGAGAAAATCCAATTTTCATATAGGCTTTCTGGGATCCCCCTCTCACACAAGGGTTACACACGAGGTCGCATTCTAGAGAGTTACAAATATTATCCCTCTGTAGTTCAACCATTTGTAGTGGTCAGATCGTATATTGGGGGTCACTTGAGGGTATACCCACGATTATGTGTGGGAGCCTCTCAAGTTGATTTCAGACTTATTATATTGGCCATACGTTCGGATCGGACTGTTGACTGTACCCACCCAGGGGCTGAATGCGAGTTGGTGACCTTAGTATCCATAATCTTTAGGGTCTCTCACAAGGTGACGGTGAAGGGAAGTCTCACTGTACCTGGAATAGACATTGGTCAAACTCACTTAGGCTCCTTGGAGGGTAAATCTACAATTACTGCATGGAATCTTGCACCAAGGCGTAATTCTATTAAGCAAGTCTCCAACATAACTGATCCACCCACTCTATCCCCGCCTCTTCTTATTTTGATCTCACGACGTTGGATTTCATCACCAACTAGTGGTTTCATTGTGGGAAGGTTTTGTTGATTGTTTTCTTCTCATATTCATAGCATGTGTTTGTTGTGTTACTTAGTGGACCTTAGTTCGAGTTAGTGTTAATGGAATCAAATCTTGACAGTGCCAATGGACGAACCCCTTCTCCTAGGGAACCTTATACCTTTCCTTATTTTGGAAACTTTGGTCCTTCGTACATTGCCACACTGAGTCTTTCGGGACTCACCATCGGATTACCAGTTTGGTTTTTCCCCACTCCGGTGATCTCGAATCCTCCCAATGTTTCAACTACACCTAATACTTTAGATGTCAGTACAACACCCACATATCAATCTAGTTTCCTCCTCGATTGAACCACAAACCCAATTAGTTGATCTAGTTCTGTCATCGATCAATGCTACTCTTCATCAAAAGAGTATAACCCAAGTAGTCAATCCATTTTCATCCTCAGTTGACCCCATTCTCTTGTTAGAGAGTGACACCATAGCATTCGATCTGTTTCCACCCATCGACCCCATTCTCCCCTCGGAGAATGAAACCCAAGTAGTCGATCCAGTTCTGTCATCGATCAATCCCACTCCTCCTTTGATGAGTGCCAAAGTGGCTGATCCAGTCCCTTTCTTGGTCAGTCCCACCTTTCCTCTAAAGAGTTACAGCGTGGTCGATCCGATCCCATCATCGATCGATCCTACTCTCCCTCTAAAGAGTAAACCCAATATTGCCCATGTTTTTCTTGTTGATACAGAATCTACCATGCTGGGGGGCATTCCTCATTCTCCTGTGAAACCCCCTCCAAGAAATGAGGCCATCCTTTTTTATTGGGGTGCGCTAACTGGAGCTTGTCTTCCCTCTCACATTCCTTTCCAGATTACAGTACATGTTTATGGTTGGGACGTTCCCCAAACGTTGATAGATGAAGGTGCTTCCATTAGTATTTTTTCCTCTATTGCTTGCCATGCTTTGGGTTGTCCTCATCTTATGCCGGTTACATAGAATCTGTTAGCTTTTAAAAAAAGAACTAGTCAACCTTTAGGGACCCTTCCTTAGTTTCTAGTAACTTTGGGAGAGAAAATTGTCTTTATTGATGTCATGGTAGTCTGAGACCCCTTGGATTTTTCTTTACTCCTTGGGTGGGATTATGTCTATGCCATGAAATCTATTGTGTCCACTCTTTTTCGTGTGTTATCTTTCCCTCACGATGGAATAATTTTGACTATTAATCAACTTTCATTCATCAGTCCTGACTGGATTACCTCCCTAAATGGTTCCTATATGTAGACAGTATCACCCCCACCTCATATTCATTATGTGGAGTTATCTCCCATGACTTCAACTTTAGATGATTTGGATCCGGTAGTTGACATGGTGGTCTCTTCGGTAGGGTTATTGGAGCCTAATCTCCTTACCCCTAATGAGGCCCTAGACATGTGTTCCTTCTAGAGTGATTTTCTTCCATCCGGTGAAGATCTCTTGGAAGCCATGACTGAGTTTTGTCCCTTGACATGGTGTTCTTCTAGAGCATTATTCTCTTGGAAGCCATGACTGAGTTTTGTCCCTTGACATGGTTTTCTTCTAGAGCATTATTCTCTTGGAATCCATGATCAAGAAGAGTCCACGAGCATATTTTTTCTTCTCTGTGGAAAGATCGTTAAAAAATGAAATAGAGGTAATGAGTATAGTTTTTCTTCTCTATGGAAATCTCATTAAAAAATGAAACAAAGGTCACGAGCATAGTTTCTCTTCTCTGTGGCAAGATCATTAAAAAATGAAACAGAGGCCTTAAGCATATTTTTCCTCTCTGTAGCAATCTCGTTAAAAAATGAAACAACAATCTGGGGATTGAACCCGGAGCCCTGAGCATAGTTATTTTTCCTGTGTCAAGCTTGTTAAAAAATGAAACAATCACCTCTCTTGAATCTTCATTTCATACACTCGTATCCTTTTTCTCCATCTAGTAGAGAAATTGGTGACAACCTCAAAGTTGGTGAATGAATTGAAGCTTGGAGGGCATGTCTCCTACCTTTGATGATCATTCTAGAGTTAAGCCACTAGCTTTCAAGCTGGGGGCACACCGAGCGTAGTCTTTGTTCTTTCTCGTGCTCGTTGATACATGAGAATGCAACCAGGTAAAATTTTATGTCTTTTTGGGACTCGCATGGATAAATGAAAAAGGAACCCCTTGGAGTCATCTTTGAGCTCTTTTTCAGACTCTCTAAACAGAAAAATATTGTTGAGTGATCTTTCTTCCTTTCCCACTCGTTAAAAGGTTTGAAAGGGCATATTTCGAGTGATAATTTATCTCTTTTTCAACCTTGCGAGACTAACATTACAAAAAAGGACAATATTGGAGTCATATTTAAGTTTTTTTCAAACTCTCTAAATATGAAAACCACCGAGTTTACCTTCTTTGGACTCATTAAACAATCATACATTGAAGGGCCCATATGGAACCGAACCCTTACTTCTTACAGTTCACTAAACAAAGGAAGAGGGACCTACCAAAGGTGAGTTACATCGAGCATGTGTTACCCTCCTTGAGCTCGTTAAATTAAAAAGAGGTACTTGTCTATCCAGATGGGGAAAAATTTGAAAGAAGCAAGCCAAACAGTTTTTGAGAACACTACCAGTAACTCTTATGATCTCCCTTGAACACAACACTTTGTCTTTTCATGCATTTTAATCCACTGAACCTATGCACTGAGCCAATCCTATGAGTTTTATTTACTCCTTTGGGTCACCCAAAGAAAATCACAACATCCACTGCATCATCAACTTTTGGTCCATGTCAAGTTTCTGTTGATGTGCCTCAGTGTTCAAGGGAAGTATCTGCCTTGAGAGTCAACCATCACAAATATCATGTTTCCATACCTTTTTCAGTCCATGTTCATTCGATATACCCATTACATCTATGTGTTTTCTTTGTGTCATTGATGGGATATACATCAAGGCCCTTCTTCGACGAGTCTATTCCTGTCGACTTGAACACATTATCAAGGGACTCAGACTTAGAAACCAGTTAGTACCTTGGGACCTGCATGCCTCAATGGTAGGCCTCCTCATGTCCGACAATGAGTTTACATCATTGACCTCTAATTGGATTATTCCACAGATGTTTGACTTTATCTCATCTATTCACATTCATCGAAATGTACTAGAGTACCTTGGGAATCATTGACATCAAGAGTGATTTCCCTTGCGCTTGTTAACGGTTTACATCATTGATCGGTAATCAAGTGGTTTCTACCATGTTTGACATCAAGACATCTATTCACATGGTTAGATTCATACTGCATTAGGATCGGTAAGAAGGACCTAGGTTGAGTGTCATCACTCTTATGCATACTTTGCCTAGGTTGCGAAGGAGTTCCCTTGAACTATGACACATATATTGTTACATAGATCCACTTTGTATTTCTCGTGGCTATGTCTTGTCATTTCATGGATCCATTGTGTATTCTTCGTGGCTATGATCAGTTCAGGTCATGAGAGTATATATCCACATTGTATATTAAGTGGCTATACCTTTTGTCAATATAATTGTGGGTCCACAACGTATTTTATGGCGGCCATACCTAAAAATTCTTTATCACTAAAGAATAGGTATGTCTGCCTTGGGTTTGAAACATGTCATAATATTTGTTTGATGGTTCTGTGCATATTTTTCCGGTTTCTCTATGTCCATACCCTTTCTCGAAAAATTATACAAATTACTTCAGTCATCATCGTCTTCTAACTTTGTACTTTGGGGGGCAATCTGTTACACCTCAAAATTACTCACTTCAATAGTGTCGCAAGTGTCGTCAATACAAGTGTTGTAAGTGTCACATCTTGTCCGCAAGTGTCACATATTAACTACAAGTGTTGAGAGTGTCACAAATAGTATGCTTCCATATTTCCTATGTCGTTCCTCTAACGCCATCACAAAGACACTTAAGACACCCCAAATACTAGTTTTGAAGAAGAGAAGTCACTTGACAGGAAGTACAAACCTTTTTCCATGGAAAAAACACTCAAAAAATGGATTTTGGAGAGGACCGCTCCCATACCCACTGTCAAGGAGTGCTGACACTCCCTGAGCCTCTTTAGGGGAGTTATTGAGTGCCCTGTGAAACCTTTTGGGGGAGCACTACCCTTTTTTTGGCAAATTCTGGGTTTGTTGAGGCAAATCAGGAAAGAATCCCTCAACTCCTGAAGGTAGTTGGATTCGAATAGATGGTAAGGACATGATCTTAGGGGAGATCCTCAACTGAAGGAGAGGAATCCTCAACTTATCCCAAATATCTCTCAAGTGGTTGGACCTCTCCAAGGTTATATAAGGAGGCCTTCTCATGGTGAAAGGTACAAGGAAGATTGAGAATTATACATAACTTATGATCTCATAAGAAGGTATTAACAATGGAGATTGGAAATTACATCAAACTTATGATCTCATGAGGGAGATGCCATCAAAGAAATCAATGGAGATTATTTGAGCAAAGGGGTTGGACAAGGAGAACTAAAAGAGGCTTCTACACCTTCATTCAAAGGATTGTAGGTACTTTTACTTGTTCTCATTAAATAATCAATGCTTGGCCTGTTTCTTTCAAACTTGTGCTTGTTCTATATGAGTTTGTCTGCAGTAGATGGATTTATGATTGAGATAATATCAGTAGAGTAGGAAGTCCATTGTATATTTGTTTTTCTTACAGGATCTATCAGGGATCTCAAGGTCAAATCTCAACCGGGACTTTGCAAGGACAAACATCGCTAATAAGGTACATATCTTTCTCCTTCTCTTTCATTCATTAGCTTGATAGAATCTAAAAGGAAGTCAGTGTCCATGTTAATCACTTTCTGTCTTGGCCTTAGAAGTCTAGATACCAAGAGGGAATCCACTTGTCTGCGGGGAGATTCACCTTCAACAATATAGAAAGTTCTTCAGTTGATGCGGTAGTGGTCACAGTGACATTTTGTTCATTGTTTGACTAGATCATGAAGAGGGAAAATTTTATGGTCTGAGAGATTTCTTTGTGACATTGTTTTTCCAAGATCAATGAAGTGGTAGTAGTCAAAGCTACCTTTGGTACCTTGTAGAGATAACCTCCCAGAGTAACAATGACATTTTGGGGACAAGACTCATAGATAGCATGACATTTCCACATGTTTTTCCTAAAATGACATCACATAATTTAATTGGGGAAACATCACATAGTGCCTCATCCTTGAAGGGATTGATGTCATAAGACAAGTGACATTGTTGGTTGAAATGGATGTCTCATCGCCGACTCAACCATCCAATGGTTTATGGTTGGGGGTGTGGCATTATTGGCAGATTCAATCTCTTAACAACCTTGACTAATATTAGGTCCTTATGACTCCTTATATCAATAATGAAATGCAGTGGGGTCCCTTTACCCACATCTATGAGTGGAATAGGTGCTCTTGAGGTTGTCCTTCTTTTCTTTGTCCTTCATTATGTGATTTAGGGTTTCCTTTTCCATACTTATGTTGTGACGTATTTTCAAACTCGAACTCATGCTTACTCTATTGCTTGAATTTTTTCTCAAATTTGACTACATGTCGATAAGAAACTCCTAGTGAGGAGATATCCAAGAAATCCATCTCTGTTTGGATGTACCTATCCAAACCATTGTGGTACGTCAAAACCAGGTTCCTCTCGATGCCTTTGATGCCCATATTTGAGCGCAAGGTATGAAATATGTTAGTGTATTCTGACACCATCTCGTCTCTTTTTTGATGCAAAGTCATCCATCTCATGCACTAGTCATCATAGTTTATGACAGGGTAGAAATACTCCTTGAGGGAATATACAAAGGCTTCTCAAGTGGGTTATCTCTCAAATGACATAAATTCATTCATAGTGTATCTCTCACAGTAACCTTCCGACCAAGCTCTGACATGGGGATGGGATTTAAGGAGCGTGAAGGTGATATTTTCACTCTCCTTTGGTATGACAATATCCATCGTTATGTGGGCTCGATTGATACTAAATAAATAGATTTATATCCAAGGAGAGTCTTGTTCATTTAAATTAGACTAATTCCTAAATGTTTTCCTATTCTAATATGAAAATGTAGTATTATCCTAACAGTAATAGAGAAATCAATTGTGGGAATACAATTTTACTTATGGAAACATAAATAGTTCATATTTCTAAATAAGAAACTACACTAGAATACCAATACACATATAGATGAAAATGAATATTTCCGTATAATTGAGCTCACAATCCATTCAAAATTATTTCCCATAGGAACAATTGACAATAGTGACAAATTGCTAACATCTGCGGAAAACAACCAAAGAACAGTGCACTATTGAATGAACAAATCATGAATAAGCTTTCCATTATATTCATTCACATAAATATTTCATATGATTTAGATACAAGTACAAGAAAAGAGCCTTACAATCCATCCACAAGCCTAATAAATAGTTATACAAGACCTAATTCTGGGTTATCCAACTCTCTCCCTCACGGAGGGAAAATTGCATTTATAATATTTTTCATCACTGCCCCTGGGACTGTTCCTCTTTTGGACTCCTCAATTATTCTCTATATCATGTAGTTACATCCATTCCTCTACCTAGAATCCTAATTTTCTTAGAATTTTTGTCTTCGTTGGGCCTCTTCGCCTCCTCATGCATTCCTGTCAAAATGACAATAATGAAAAAATATATAAATTTGTTTATATGTGGAAAAAAATAAAAAATATTGACAACTATATAAATAAATTAAAATCTAATAATTTGTTGATGCCAATTAGGTAAGAGAGACTATTTAAAAATATCCTTTAAGTTATTATCTTTCCAACGAGCCCTCATTTTCTTGAATTGGCTTTCAAAAACCTGAGTTGTGAGTTTTGAAACATTGCACTATCAATACCCAAGCAAATTAGTGCCTCCTTTTTCCCTAAATTTTTGGGGCATTTCTATTATTAATCTAGTGAAAATTCTTCTTCTAGCATATTCTACCCTCCTTTAGATTTCTAATGATCCATCTCGCGCCTATTTGGTCTTATGAAAATCGATATATGACACTCTAAAGTTAGCACTCAACAGATGTTGATCTCATCTTATGATAAATCTCTACCGTTGATCTCATAAGCCTAAATATTTATCCCATGTGTAATGTTTAAAGTGATTCAAAGTTATTTATATTGTTTTTCCCTTCAAATATAGTTTATATTGGGATATAAGAGAGGTATAAAGTGTGGAACCTACATTAATGTTTTGACCATACCCACATCCGAAAAATAAAATAACTAATAAAAAAGGAAAATTAAATTAAATTAAATTAAATCAAAATAAATGCCATGCACAAATGGGTAATTGGGTTTCGAAAAAAAATAGAAAATATTTCCTAATGTGAAAAATCGATAGCCCAAGTTTGATAACCCAATAGAAATTCCGGATGGAGTGAAATCTCGATAACAGATCACCCAATGGCGTATCACCCAATCGGTCTATTGGATTGGAAAATTAGAAGAACATGTGAACTATGTTAAGGTGAAATCTTGAGTACGATAGCTCGATAGAAATTCCCAATGGAGTGAAATACCGATAACAGATCACCCCACATGCCAATGGATTCTCACCTGGCAGGTCTATATAAATTTTCAATGGAGTGAAATCCCAATAATAGATCACCCAATGTACCGATGGCTTATCACCCGATAGGTCTATCCTATCGAGAAAAATAGAAGAACATGTGAACTATGTCAAGGTGAAATGCGCATTCATAAACTTGGGACTATGGAATAAAATAATGTATTCAATATTTGGGAAAATGCATAACAAATTCAAAAAATAAACATGAATAAACATGAATAAAAAATAAAAATAAAATAAAGTGAAATAAATAAAATGGATCTACGGGGAATTTAGGAAAACAAAATAATAAAAATATCCCAAAATAAATAATAAAATAAAAATTGTGGACTTTGGGATTTTAAAATGTATGATGGTAGAATCAATGTAAAATTAATTCCCTCAAATAAATTCCCCAATGGTAATTCCTGGAAAATAATAAAATATACATCACATGGTGCATGTTGATAAAGTCCCAATTTGGAAAGTTTCCGATCTAGAAACTCTGATGATAAAGTATCAATATGGAAAGTTCATGATATAGTAAATTCTCAATAGAATAAAATAATAATAATAAAATATACATGGGAAGTGGGAAATTTAAAACCATGTCGGGATTTAGAAACCTGTAAGTAAAAAAAAAATAAAAAAAAATAAAATAGGAATAAAATAATAAAAATGAAATATAAAAACAAAATAAATAAAACTATACAAACTTATATATAAAAAATAAAATATGTATGTGATAAGGGGAAAATGAGGCTTGGCTCCAATTTTGGGTCAAGGTTCCACACTTAGGTTACGGTTCCGCACCTAAAAATCAAAATATAAAACAAATAATATCATGAGAATGTATGGATATCTAGATATTGGGATTTCTGAGAGTCACATAAAGTGCATGCCCTTGAAGAAATATAGATGTCCAAATCCCATTTCAAATGGTCCAGGTCATCCTGACACAAAGGGGTTCACATAGGATAACACAAGATAACACGGAACCTGAATGACACATTATATACCCTATCATATGAAAAGTACATGCCACATCAGGTGCCATGTAAGGTAAGACTGACTTGTCCAACTCGTGGTCATTGGAGGAAGAAAATAGAATGGACAAGTGACATGTTTTGATTGGATTTCACAAAGGCATGGATCTAGAATTTTAGATTTGAATGAAGGTACTTGTTAAAATAATGGTTGGATTCGAATACTCCATGGGATATAACACCTAGGAAGCCATACCAGATGAAAAGTCAAATTAAGGCTCATTTTAGAGGATTCTGGTGCCACATGAAATGGGACAAAAAAGATGACACATTACACACAACATCAAGTTATATGACATACTCATAAATAGAATAGGCCCTTTGTCAGGGTGACAACTGACAGACTCTGGTTGGGTATTCAAAAAGGTACTACAACCGATATCCGGGATTCGAATGATTTGAGAGACAAAGTTAAAGTAAGATCTAGATGGGAAGAAATTTGGGGTTTTTAATAATAATTATATATATTTGAGGCTTAAGATAGGATCAACATGTAGGGATTTGAAGGTTTCTACATGCATAGGAAAATTGAGGAAAAAATCTCCATCTCTTTCAAACACTTGGAGGCTCTACAGTTGAGTTTCCTATACTCTATGACCAAATTCACATGATCATTCTTCCTTACTATGGAATATATTGATCTTTTGTTTAGGCATGATTATTAGAAACATAAGTATCTTGCATAGGAAGGAATTCTACAACCATGTCACTGCAACCACATGAAGAATTGACTTTGTTATACAAAGAAGAAGACACTTGCTAATAGGTTATAAAATCTACATTCTTTCCCCTTGCCATTTTACTAACAAATTTATGAAAAAGAGTTGGGCATGTCCAAAAATGAAAACGAGGAATTTCTTAGAATAAATCATCTATAATATTGTCCTTTTATGAACAAACTACTACTGTAACCAAATGTCATTAAAGATCATTAGAAAGTTTTGACGTATTTGCATCTAATAAAAATTAATATCTCAAACCCTTGGAAAAGATTTAACATCCTCTGATTCTAGTTATGGATTTTAAACTTAGGACTCTAATTAACATGTGAGATCTTGAGCATGAATATGACCAAAATAGGTACAAGATGAAAAGTAACAATATGCTCTTCATTCAAACCAACCATTCACTTCTCCATGATGTAGTTAGATGGAAATATAATTTGATGCATAAGGAAACAACAAACCCTTAAAATCAAATTCTCTTCAAGTCATAAAATAGAGAATCAAAACCTACAATCGGATAGGATCATCATACATACTTAAATCCATTAAAACTAATTAATGCAAAAGGATCAAAAGACAACCTATAGATCTCGTCACAAACGGATCAAAGAAGTATAATAAATCAAAGGTATTATGAAGAACATCTCAGAGTACAAGACCAAAGATATTATTGGTCATGGAAAACCTCCTCAAAATCAAAGAATCAATAAATATCTGAACCCATAATATCCTCCAAGATAGATAAATTATATTCAGTGGGCTCATAACAGTAGTGGATTAGGAATTAAATCTCAAGTTTAATAGGGGGGGGGGGGTTCATTTTGCTCATAAAAGAAAAATAAAAATGGGGTTGTTGTGGCCACAACAAATGGTGACACACTAGAAGAACCAATTGTCTCTATCAACAAAAATCTAGGGCCTTTACTTCCAATCTGAATGTTAAGGATAAGATTGAAAACTGTAGACAATTTCCCAAAGGTTATGTTTACCGAAATGATTCCATATTTCAAAAAGCTATAACCCAATATTTCAATTACTTGCCACCTAACATACCCTTTTCAAAGAGCCAATTAGCGAGGTAATTTATCTAACGAGATACAAACTTCTAAGAGGTTTTGGTTTAACCATGGATTTTCACTTTTATAACAAGCCAACATCTACATAAGTGTGTTACTCCTCTCTCTTTTCCCATCATTGCTTTGTTGCTAGCGAGTTTCCATATCCCAACGAATATGTTGAAACACACACTAACTCTGAGAGGGGGGGTGAATCGGTGTCTGGAACTTTTATCTACTTTTCACACTTTCATAGATTAACTAAATTAACTAAATAAGACATATGTAGTTCAATTAATTATTCATAAAAATGTACAACACAAACTATATGAAGTAGATAAAATATCATTATTTTATTTATTTAACTTGAATGAATACAAATAAAATAAATCCTTTAAGATATTCAACTTCAACTGAATATGAGAGATCCAACTCCCTGATACAAGACCCAGCCTATAGTTCTCATATTCAATTGAGAAATGAGGAATCCAACCCTCATAACAAGACCCGTCTTATTTTTTTTTATCTCATATCCAACTAAGATATGAGGAATCCAATCCTCCTGACAAGACTCATCTTGTAAATAGGCACCAACCTGATAGAATGAAATTTCATTCAATACATTATATATATATATATATATATACACACACACACACACACTTCTCTTCATATTCTTTTACTTATATAGTCCTCCAAAAGGTGCCACTTTGAAACAATGTGTCTTTTTGGAATGAAACACTGCAATGACATGGTTTTTTTGCATAAAATTCCCAATTAGCTGACTAGCGAGAAATTTACCTAGAAAGTGTGCAAGGTGGCTGGTATAGGTGGTTCTTTGAAGGAAAATTGCCCATAGTTTCATTTTTCGTCGAATGTCAGATCAAATTTAGTACATATTACCTTTTCATGAATGTTTAAATCGACCTCCACATATCTCCTCTGTTGGTGATTATTTAAACTCAACTTGTAAACATTTTACTTGATGGTTATATTAAAATAAGTTCCCTCTTAGCTGCTAGTCACTAAAGATTTGACTTGGTCTCACCCTTTTTTGTATTTTCTTTCTCATTCGACAGAAAAACATATTTTTGGTCGACTCAACTAGGAGAAATTTCGACATGAATATTTCAATTCTAGTCGACCCATCTTGTTTTAGCCTCGAACCAATTTGTATTTAAGTTTTCTTCAACTTCAACCTTTAGGTTACTTCTTTCTTGGATTGACTCAACTTGGAAGAAAACTGACTTGAGAATTTTGACTTTGTTCATCTTGACTTTCTTTGGATGACTTGTATTTCCCAACTCAAATTTCCTTCGAATTTGACCTTCAGTTGGTCAACTTGTCTTCTAATCATCTTGAAATCGATCGACTTGTCTTCTCCAACTTCCATCAATCTGCAGGCTTGCAGTAAAGTTGTTAATGCACTCATAAGAAGAGCACATATCATGCATTATACATCCATTAGTATGCATCAATCATATTTAAAGAGAAGAATTTATATGCTATTATTACATACCAACATTACATATAGGTAAAATAAAGCTTACAACAAGAATATAACATAAATGTAAAGAGTACAAGATGAGAGAATATGAAATACTTATGCATAAAAAAATAATTTATATTCATAATTCTGGAGAACAAAGGAAGTTGGTGTTAAAAGAAATGCATAATGTTCCATATGTCGAACATCCTAGTTATGTTGAAAATCTCTTACCTCAACACCTAGGTATCTTGTTATCTAGTTATTTCCTTACTGCAAATTAGATTAGCAACTCACAAAACAAAAATACATTGCTGAAATATTCAACTCAAATCAATCTAGCAAAAGCAAAATAGGAAACCAAATCATGCACACATAAACACCAATATTTTTGTGTAGATACCCTTGAAAAAACCACAGAGGGAAAACCAGTGTTGTGAATTATTTTATTATTCTAAAATCAGGGCTCACGTAATAGGGATAGTGGCCCATTGAGATAAATAAAAATGTAGAAAAACTTGTCAAATTTTGTTCTAATGTACGACCCAAATCTGCATGTTATTCAAGGTATACACGACTGTCCCTTCTTCATACCAGTGTATATGTGATTTTATCCATTGGCACTTGTGTACACATATAGAAATATTGTATGGTAGTCTTTGTATGACACAAACCCTTTCTTGTGGATTTGATTGACTAAAACCCACTTGTGGTTGCCTATCTTATCTCTTCTCCTTGACTTGATCTCTAGATGGAATTCCTTCTCAACCTATCCAAGATCTCCTTGAATCACAATCCTTCATGATCCAACCCTCTATGTGTTGACTCTCTCAAAAAAAGTCTTGTCAAGTGCATTATCCTTTAACATATCCTTGACTTTATAATCTTGAGTTATAATCTAACCCTAATCTCCAAAGTTATTAACAATATAGATTACTTCTCGCCTCACTTGATATTAATGGCTAAATTTAAAATTCTAACTTTTAGCATTTGCTTAAATAACTCAAATAATTCAAATAATTAATTAATTAAATAAATTTACTTTTGTAAGTCCTTTAACTAAAGTAAATTCAAGGATAGAAGGATTTGGATGATTTCCATGCATCTAGACACATATAACTATGTTGAAATACATGTATGATGCTACCATGTATCAACACTCTCTCTTAGTGAGGAAGGTATTCTGTACCACTCCAATCTTGTCTCTAAAGTACACAAACTTCCTTTTCTCTAAGGGTTTGGTCAAAATATCTAAAGCATGCTCATCTATGGAAATGTATTGAAGCTTCACTACTCCCTTCTTAATCGTATCCTGAATGAAGTGGTATATGATCTCAATATGCTTGGACCATGGAATACTGGATTCTCTGAGAGTTTGATACAATGTTGATTATCACAGTATATCACTGTAAGCTCCAAGTTCTGATCAAATAAACCTATAAGAAATTTATGAATCCAAATGACTTCACATATATCCATACTCATTTCCAAATACTCTATCTCTACTGAAATGAGTGCTACAGAAGTTTTCTTTCAGCTAAACCAAGTAATCATCGTTGATCCCAAGTTGAAGAAACACCCCAAGGTGCTCTTTCTATCTACTGCACTCCCTTCCTAGTATGAGTTTGTATATCCCTACAACTCCACTCAATATCCTCCAAGATACCTTAATACATACTCCAGTATACCTCTCAAATACTTGAGCACATGTTTCTTTGTTGTCCAAAGCACCTGCCTTGGCTACACCATGAACTAACTCAAGATGTTCACAACAAAAAATAATTTTGGCCTGGTGTTGACCAAATACATCAAGGACCCTATCAGCTTCATGTATATCCTAGGATCCATGTAACACCCCCAATTTTGATCTCTATGAACTAGACTGTATTATGTAAATGTGACTTAGGCTACTGAGCCGATATATTGAAAGGTTGGGGTGCCTATATATATATATATATATATATATATATATATATATATATATATATATATATATATTGTTGGCCACAAGATAGAAAAGGATAGGAGATAGGGGGCCATGATTCCATGAGAGAGGGGTATAAAAGGGATAATTATTTTATTATTATTTCTATTTTCCCATCTTGGTTTTGGTTGGGAAAAGGGGTTACATGAGCTTCTTGGGGAGGCCATGTGGTTCTTTATTTCATATAACTATATGAACCCCTCTTTGGGTTGTTTGGGGGTTCACTCTTTTCACTATTTCCTTTGGTTTTTCATTCATTGTTAATCATTCATTCACTCTTGATAATTAGTGTGCTCTTGGTATGAGCATGGAAACAAATGGATGGAGGAGGAGAGACATTGCTAGATGGATGTGAGGAATTACTTATCATTCCAGGTGGGAATAAATTCCTGTGTGCATGAGATTGATGGAATTATGGAGAGGATTGTCCACAACTAAAAATACTTGGGGTTTCCAACATTGATATTTCTTGACCAATAGTACTAGATCCCTGGAAAGAAATGGAACAACCTGAGGGACTGCATGGCAAAGAAAGGGGTTCATTTCTTTAGGTTGTCCAAGGTGAAGGGAGAAGGGATATGGAAATTAGGATTTTCATGTGGTTGGGAAAACTTGAGAGCCTAATAGCTAACTATTGTGTGTAAAGTCAACCTAGGACCCATCCTTGTGGATTCAGAGCCCTAGCTTGGTGGTGACCTGCTATTGATATTTGGAGCAACATGTTCTATGGTTGGGAGGAACATCATTGGTGTGTAGCCAGTTGGTGAATGGTGTGATTAATGATAAGTTCTCTCTGAGTTTTCTTGCATATGTATATTTTTGTTGTGTATTAATTTATCCCTGAGATGTATTTCCATGTGCATTCTTGCTAATTATTTCTTGTGCATGGCACATTGTTCCTTTATTGGATGGTTTAGCATGTTCTTGTTAATTGCATGTATTGAATCTATGTTTCTTGGTTTTAAAGAATGGAACAAAAATTTGTAATTAGTCTAAGAGGGATAATATGGAAAAACGCAGGAAATGGGTACGTTTCAAATCAATATCTGGGAAAATCATTTTGGTATTTGTTATATCGTGTATGTTACAAGTTTTCCTCAGAGAATTCTTGGTGGGATTTTTTGAGGTAGCCTGGCCCAGCTTAGTGGCTAGAAAAATCACAAATTGGTATCATATATGTTGGTTTATAGCACCATTCCTTCAAGGGATTGCTACAAGATAGAGATTTCTTGGATGAGTTTCTTTATAGTGAGATTAATTAATTGCTTGGGATAGCGTCATAGTGGAGATTTTATGGTTAAATGTTGTTATTACTACCATGGAAACTGTATTCAAAATATCCTCCATGGTCCTAACCTCCTTGGGATCTCTTCCTTCATGATTTTGGAAGTCAAAGCGATGATTATTCCACTTAGAAAACCATTTCTCAGGAGCCATTGATCTGTGATGGGAATTCTCTCCTCTATCCCACATGCATGGGGAAATACTTGATAGAGTGGTTTATAAAAAAAAAAATACACTTGGTTACTTGTGCATGAAGCACGAAAGAGTCACAAAACCCTACAGCGATACGTGTGATGCAAAATTTTGGTGATGATACCGATGGGCCAATACCCCAGATACTGGGAATAATAAAATTCTTAAGTTGTGTCGTGTGTGGGAGAGCTGATATCCAGTGGGTCGATGGGTAGGTGGGCCCATATCAAACCCCCGTATCCACAAGAGTTTCAATTTTTTTCCCTCAATGATATCCTAGTATCCCAATACATCAGTGGGTCAATAACCACATCCAGCCCACATGGAATCGTCCATGTGGAAGTCATGTAAAAAAAGAAACATTAGCAGAAGGAAAAGGGGTGATAGGTGATCAATGCCACATCATATGCATTGTTAGAACAATGCAAGTGTCACATGTATATCTATGGTTATCCCATGTGTCATGAAGATGAAGTGTCATGTTTCTAGGTGTCAGTTGGACCCCCACCTCAGAACCTTAAATATCGACCGCTAGATATTGAACCTTAGAGATCTCAACCACTGAGCAAGCTTAGGAGGAATTTATGCCTTGAATATTATAGTATCATGCCCTATAAGATTCCAAACCCATTCTTTCAGAAGTTCCAATAAGCTAATGTATGATAGGGCATGGTTTCAGGGACAAGGCTCAAAGCCTTGTGGATTGCAAGTAGATGGAGCATGTGTCGATGCCATCAAGATGATTTCATGATGATGTTAGTGAGCCAATGTGAAGTTGATAGGTGGCAGCATAAGAGTGGAGGATCTCTATGCATATGATGACGTGTCAAGAGAATATTGTGCCATGTGTCAGGATAGGTGGGAGGTTGAGCTTGTGCCACGAGTCCAGGGTGCCAAATGGACTATTTCCTATCAGATATCAGGTGCTCAGGGGTATAATGGAATGAATTACCAGGGGGTTTTGATATGTCAATAGGACGATATGTCAATGGACCAATATTCGGTGGGCCAACACCAGATATCAAGATATTGGTGAGAAATGTTGAATGTGGAAGAGATGAAGGCCCATTGGGTTGATATTATGTGGGTTCCATGTGGGTGCCATGCTAGCATTAAAATGTGTTCCAGATAGTTCCATATGAATGCCACATGGATGTGAGGTGGTCTTGGAAAAGGAAGTCCCAAAAAATTTAAAAGGGAATAACTTTTTTCTCTGAGCTTGTAATTGAGAAAATGAATAATCGTTGGAAAGATCTTAGAGAAAGGAATCCAATTATGCACCCCAAAAATTGTTCTAAGTAGTAGAGGTTACAGTAAACTCAGATGAAGATGACTCATGGCCTGAAGAAAATATATATATATATATATATATATATATATATATATATATATATATATATATATATATATATATATATATATATATATATATACATGTCCTTTGTTTGTTTATCTAACAAAAATTATGTTGCATGCACCACTTTCTTGTAGAATTAGGGGTATAAACATGTCATTTCAAGCTAATAATGTAGATTTGGGAGATGGAGGAAGGAGAGGGAGCCTTCAGTCATGAAAGAGAATCCAAAGGTCATAATATCAATGTTGGGAATGCATAGATAGAATATAATGGTCACAAGAGAAGATTGGAACAAAAGAATTATTAGTCAACTACTACAAAGTCTGAATTAATTGCAAGAACAATAGCAAGAATCCTCACATAGGACATGAATTCAGTGGGAGAAGAATGTCATTAATGGTCAGAGAAAGGAAAAGTAAGTCTCCATAGCCTTAAAGCTAGAGATGTGTATATAACTGCAAAACTTGAGGTGAAAGAGAAAAAGGAGCTTAAGATATTATGTGTAAATCATCTCTATGTGCCAAGAATAGAAGTTAATAGGAAGGATTTTATAGCTATGACTTAGCTACCTTATCTAAAATTACTTAGAGAAAAAAAACCACTTATGACATCAAAGTTCACAGTGGAAGCAAGATAACAATGCAGAGGAATCAGGGGTAGAACAATGAAGGTTCTTTCACTTCAAAAGTGCCATTGAATGAAAATAGAGCTCAATTGGGAATGGTTTTGAGTGGGGAAAGTATGGCTTCAAAAGGAATTGTTAAATGAAGTGAAGAGAAATGTTATAGCAAGATTTGCCTCACCATTGCTATCTTGCACAGAGGGCCTTTTTCCATTTCCCTATGCAGACTTATCAACCCCTTTTTGATAAATCCAGAGCAAAAATATATATTTTTCCACATATACGCTCCCTAACTACTTTGCAATATGAGTATACACTTGTTGCTCCACTACAACTTGCGTATATCAGGATTTGTGCCAGAAAATAAAAAATGAGGTTGGGTTTCCATGTCACAATAGAAGATCTCTGATCTTTGACCTTCCATATACTAGAAACGTTCCGACTTGGCCCTTCAGTTGCATTCTGGAGGCTATAAGAGAAAAATTTTGAGCTATGGAAAAAGAGGAGAAAGCATTCAACTTTGAGAGCAAGAGAAATTACTTCATATTGAATCTACATCCATTTGTCCCTCAAGTCTGAACATAGTGTTCAGCCCCCAAGCTCTTTCCTTATTGTCGAGAGGACCTCATTACCTCTTTTCTATGAGCTTGCCTTTGGTGGAGGATTGAAGTGGTGGAGAACTAGTTGGAAGGAACTTGGTTTCTTGGTTTCAAATCGTGTTGACACAGAAGTCTGTAATGTTGATACTTCTGTTGATCAATTATTAATAGAAATACTCCTTTCTTGTCCTATCAATATATTGCAAATATATGATTATTATCCATGGGCATGTTTGTAATGTTTATTAATGGATTGTGCTATCTGATTTGCTAACTCATTTTATATATTGTCAATAAATACTTGCATCGCTTGTTTGTTGAGAACTTCTTACAGGTGTAAATCTTTGGGTCAAAGTGCTCAACGGTGGAACGACATCAAGCGATTGGATCGAAGTAGGATTCTTCCTTGTATTGCACATTAGTTTATATAGCAGATGTTGGAATTGAGTTGATTTTTGCAGTCATACCTGTATGTTGTGGTTTACCCTTGGCCATAGAGATGTTTTCCCTTGTAACAGATTTGGCAACTCCACTGGGGATAGATCTTCCTTCTAAGGGTTGAAGTATTGTTTCTTCTTACATTTCTCTTTTTCCTTTGTGTTTCTTGTCGTATCACAGTTGGACAAAGTATGTTCGCTCTGGGTCTAAGTTTTTCAGCCTTTTACCCTTGCCTAGCCTTGTTTTAAAAGATATACACCCTTTTTTCCCTGACAACCACGTATACATGCTTGTTGTACCACTGCGAGAGGTATATATACGCCCTTTTCTCTTGAACAGTCACGTATATGACTTCCCCTTGCTTGCTTTCTTGGTTTAGTGACTATTGGGTAGGTTTTGAGGATCACTGAGCTTTCTTAGGTCTATATGGTGCCTATTGAGATTATCTAGGATGACAGGAAACCTGTTTGGAGTTGAATTTTTGGGCAGGGTCTTTCTCTTTGTTTTCCATTTTTTATTTGTCCTTGGTAGTTTGGTTGTCTGCTTAGCTGCTTGGTATTCTGCTCGAGTGATTTATTTTATACACAGTAGAATTTATATATCAAGTCATTTATCATTCCATGCATTTTCTTTTTAATACATTGAAAATACAAAAAAAATAGGTATTTTGCATTGGTTGGTATTTTTGTCTTGGAACCTTTATCATTAGCTTAGCACATTTAGCGAAATATTGTATTTTACTTCTAAGTTGCAAAGTTGAAATTGAAGATAGCACTGTTTTTATTTAGCATATCATTCACTGAAAAGTTAAAGTTAGGCTTTGCATTATATCTATTTTTATTTTCATGCAGAGTCATAACACCATGAGTTTCATTTCCATACCTTTTTGAGTAATCACAGCCAATAAAATTTATGCTTTAAACTAAAATTGATTAGTAGCAATTTTATTATTTAGGGTGCACAAAAAAGCCTAGGATTTAGTGCCTTGGAATAGGATTTTGTGAGTAAACTTCTCCAATGCAATTAAATCAACATATGTGTCTGAGACAGGGAGTTGAGAAATCCATTGTATAATTGGTAATATCAGGAGGCTTCGCTCACACCAGAGCTAAGAACAAGGTCGCACAAAGTTTGTTGAAGGGATAACCCCTAGATACTCACCTAGCGTCAGAGATATTTATGTGGATTTATTCGTATTGGGGATCTTGCTAGTATCCATACCTCTTTGAGAGGCGGTACTTTCAAGGTTTCAGGCTTTCCTACCCTGCCCATACAGTAATCCAAACTTACGACTATTCACCTATGCATCGGTTATACAATGGTTGATTAGTTTCTTGACTTAGGTTTCTCATAGGTTACTTGCAGGGGTTATTCTGCTTGTATCCTGAGTTAGATAGGGGTTGGACAACACACAACCTTTATGGACGATTACCTCTCTGGGGGGGATCTGATCGACTAGTTGTTAAGCCTATGAGGGCCCTTATAACTGATTATGTTACCTCCAAACTTTAGCGGGGAGTCTCAAGTCCCTCCTGGACGAGGCATACCTTCTTTAGCGAGGGAGGTTTCTCAACCACTTTAGCTAGTTTGCATGCATATTGGTCATTTGGATTTTTGGTATGCTCTTTGATTACTAGTTGGCCTTAGGATATCTTTTTATTTGTTGAGAGTCATAAGTCATCGTGGAGTCGGACTATCTTCCTCGCAGGTCCCATCGATTTTTACAGTTACCATCGGTTTTCGAGCTATTGCCTTCTAAAAGGCATAGAGTTATCGAGAGTGGTACACACACATCCACTTTTCAAACTTATGATTCCATAAGGATGAGTACTGAGTCTAGTCTTTAGAACAATGGGAGTTCATCAACTCCCATCCCACTATAGTTAATTGCACTCCTTCGACACCTGCAACCGCTACAATTGCAGTGACGGAGGCCTACACCGGTACTATGGCTCGACCCGTAGTCAATGCTTCATATCTTTCCTCTAACCCTTTTGGAGGTTTTTCCCACTCACCGGTTTAGAATGTTCAGACCATCCCCATGGCTACTAGTCCATTTTCTTATGGTATGCCAAGTTTCACTTCACAGTTTTTGACTGTCATCCTAGTTGTTGGCCATAACGCTAGCCTTGGACTTGGGGGAACTACACCTCCTTACACTCCTTTTCCATTTGGTGTCTCTCATGTTCCCCAAGTGAATCCTAATGTAGGAAGTGTCCCCTTCCTTAACCTCGAGTCTAATCCTTTTATGGTTGGATGGAACAACCAAGCTAGAAGACAAGTTCTGCCCTATATCCCAATCCCCTCGGTGCCAAATTCGACCAATAATTTTGGCATAATGAATCCACTTCAATCCTCCAAATTTCCACACGGAGGAGGTTAGTCTTATGTCTTGGGGACCCCCGAACCTAGATATAATCCAGTTGGGGGCAGTTTTAACAACCCTCAGTTTGGAGCTAATCCAACTGGGGGCAATTTTCATAACCCTTATCAAAACATTCTTGTTGGAATGATGCCCAATCCATCTTTCACAAATACACCCAAATGAGGGTCTTTTAATTTTGGACAAGGTTCTGGTCCTTACCAAAATCCTGGATGGAACACAACTCCTAATACTCAGTCTTTTGCAGGAGGATGGGATCAAGTGTCGCAACCCAGTATTCCCTTTCTGGCCACGCTTAATCTACCGGATTTTTCTAAACTAATGAATGAGCCGGTGAGTCATGATCCCACATGGTGCCCTATCCCCACCAAGCTTCCGTCAGACATTCCAAAGTTTGAGGGTAGGAATGGCGAGGATCCTAGTGATCACGTCACTACTTTTTAGCTCTAGTGCTCAACGAATTCTTTGAATCCCAATTCTATTAGATTATGATTGTTTCAGTGCACTCTTATCAGGATTGCATCACAATGGTATATTGAGATACCTAGGGGGACATATGGGTCTTTTCAACAGTTAGTGATAGTGTTTCTTAACCATTTTCAACTACTCGTTCGTTACGATGTTGGCCTTGAACTTTTTTTAACTTTACGTCAGGGTACCGACACTCATATTTTAGACCATATCCAGGAATGACATAGGCGAAGGCGGTTAGTTAAGACTCCCATACCCCCAGTGTTTATTTTAGAATGGTTTTTAAAGTCTTTGCACGCTCCTATTTCAAAGGACGTTGCTACTTCTAGGGTCTTCAGTGAGTAAGAGGCCATTTTTAGAGCCCAATAATTCGATTTGATCTATGCTCAGTCTGGGATGTTATACCACCTTCTTCCCGACACACCGCGGTCGACTCATGATCCTAGACAGAGTCATGGGCCCAATGTTGATGGCATTGTGGGGTCCACTAATGCAAAGTCCACAGACTTGGAAACAAAGTCTGTCAGAGGACCAGCTTCATCTGGATCCTCCAAACCCACCCAATCGACGGATGTACATTCTATGCAGTCATCAAAAAACCCAAATGGTGACCAGCAACCAGATGGGAATAAATGAAAAGGTCAAAATAATCATAGAGGTGGGAAGAATAAACCCAAGGATAAGAATAATAATGGAAAATAGAACAATAATGTTGGAGAGGGTAAGAAAGAAAAGTGCAAGGTTAAGTTTCCTTGTAAACTTTGTACTGATGATCACCTTAAACATTTATGCCCCAAACTTGCAGAGGCTACGAGGCTTTTAAATCGTCCGCCCACTATGCTAACGAATCCTTTTCCTCATAACCAACACTTAGCCTCGAGTTCTTCAAACGCCGAAAATGTGCCTGGTGGGAGTCAAAACCCACCATTGCAAGATGGCGACCATGTTTTTATCAATATGGTAGACGTAAAAATTGATATAGACACTCGCTCTCGAGATTATGGATCTTCAAAAACTAGTACCAGCCTAGAAGCTCCTCCTCCAACCCCAGAGATGAATTTATAGATCGATAAACCAGATCCACCGCCTCATATTTCGAAAGGAGTATTCAAGTGCTATACCCATAACCCTAATGCTAGAGCTGCCTAGAACTAATCTATTGTTGAGGATCTAGGCCAAACACCTTGTGCGATGTCTTCTTTGGAGGTACTCCATATGTGTCCATCACAAAGGAATGCCTTACTCTCTACCTTAGGAGCTCTAGAACCTAGTGGCTTGAAGATCATCAAGTTTGATGTCACGGATATGAAGCCTCTCTTACCCTACCATGTGGCTTTCCAAATCCACATCGAGTATTCTAAATATACCATCAAACGAGCGGTTATTGATGAAGGTGTTGCCACTTGTGTGATGTCCTTAGTCTGTTGGAAAGATATCAGTTCTCCAATCCTTTCAAAGTCGTCGACCATGTTGACCGCATTCGACTGTCATTCCTTCCACCCTCATGGTATTCTCCCCGCCTTTACGGTTTAGTTAGGTGGGAATATGGTAGAGGTGGAAGTAGAGGTAGTTGATGCACCTCTCGATTATAACCTATTACTATGTCGCAATTGGACTTATGCTATGGTCTTCATCGTATTGTTCGTTTTCTGCATGCTTTGTTTTCCTCATTAGGGGGAGATTGTGACGATCAACTAGTTATCCTTTGTGTATTCTAGCCCTAACACATCTGTTGGACCATTGATCCCTATGGTCAACAATTCTCAACCGACAACTGAGAATATCGGTGTCAGAATGTATTCTTCCCTCATGGGTATTTTCAACTTCTCGGCATTGACTCACCATGTTTACGCCATGTCTAGTACGCTCGCTTTAGTAGAGAGATCCATCCCTTTCCGCACTTCTTATTTTAGTGACCCTTGGACCCTACCTTCTCTGACTTCGTCGCTTGAAGGTCAGTCACATGTTGGCATGGCTATGCCACTATTGCCAACAGAGATTGCATATCAAGCTATCCTTGACTCTTCTGTCAATATCGATCTTGTTCCCTCATAGACGGTCGAGGAGGATCCAGTTCTTAGGCCCATGTAGGCCACTTCATTGTCTTGTTCACATGATTTATTGAATGAGACTTTTCCTTTGGACAAATCCATCCTTGAAGCCATGAATGTTTCCAAGAGACCTTGGGATGATATGCATCATCGATCTTATTTTCTCCTAAGGCTTGAAAGAATTGAGAAAGATGGTTTTAGATCTACCCTGAGTGAGATAGTTGGTCACATCATAGTTCCACTTGATACACATGGAATTTACGCCGAAGGGAATATGGCGAGTATTTCTCCTACCATCCAGATCGATATCTCTCATACCCTTGGCAAGATAGAAAATGTAAATATAGGTGCAGATTGTTCACCATAAGAGATTCTGATCTACACCAACCTTTTCAAAGAATTTCAAGATGTATTCACTTGGTCATATGAAGAGATGTCAGGGATCGACCCCTGTATTATCGATCATGAGATTAGGACTTACCCGAATGCTAAACCCATTCAACAACATCTTAGAGTTGTTAATCTTAGGAAGGCACCTGCTATTAAGGAAGAGGTAGAGAAGCTACTTAATGTCGGCTTTATCTACCCAGTTACCTTGAGCGAATGGGTATCCAACCCCATTCCCGTGAATAAAAATCAAGGAACCATCCACATGTGTATGGAATTTCACTACCTGAACAAGGCATGTCCTAAAGATAACTTCCCCACACCTTTCATTGATCAGATTCTTGATGAGTGTGTGGGAAGTGAAATATTTTATTTTATGGACAGATTTTCAGGCTATAACCAAATCCAGATCGAACCCAAAGACCAAAATAAGACATCATTAATATGTCCTTGGGGCATGTTTGCATACCGAAAAATGCCTTTCGTCCTGAAAAACGCCAGAGCAAACTTCAACGAGCCATGACTTTTTCTTTTCATGATCTCAAACACATAGTCGAAGCTTACCTCGATGATCTTGCTGCTCACTCTCGCAAGAGAGTGGATCATGATATGCACCTTCGACTGGTTTTTGAAAGATGTCGCTACTATAGAATCCGACTCAATCCTCATAAATGCATCTTTTGCGTTAGATCTGGCCGTCTCTTAGGATTCTTAGTCTCTGAGATAGAGATCATGGTAGATCCACTTAAGGATGAGGAAATTCTTTAGTTTCATCCCCTGCGCACGATTAGACAACTTCAAGGTTTACAAGGGAAAGATAACTTTTTGCATCGGTTTACTGTGAATTATGCCAATATCACAAAGGGTTTCATGCACCTATTGAAGAAAGACACCCCGTTTATCTGGGATGAGTGAGCCCAACAATATTTTGACACTTTAAAGAAAGCCTTAGTATCGGCCCCTCTGTTGAAATCTCCTGATTACAATAGAGATTACTTGTTGTATATCACCATGTCTGAAGAGACCATTAGTATGGTTCTAGTTCAGGAGGATGATGAGCTCCGCGAGCACATAATCTACTATCTCAGTCGAAATTTAGTTGGTCCTGAACGTAATTACTCGCATGTTGAAAAGCTATCTTTGGTTGTCATCCACGTAGTCCAACATTTACAACACTATAGATTGCTTTGAAAAACTACTATGGTTGTAGATGATTATCCATTTCAATACGTCCTCACTAGACGTATCATAGGCAGAAAATATAATAAATGTATTGTCATCTTACAAGAATTTGATCTCGACTTTGCTTCAGCCAAGTCTAAGAAATCACTAGTTTTTGCAGAGTTAATATATGATTTCCCATGATTAGATGAAGATGTTATTCATGTCAATTCGTTTGTAGATGAACACATTTTCCTCGTCTCATCGTCCGACCCCTAGTATGGAGATATTGTTTTATATCTTCAAACCTTGAAGTTCACTCAACATCTCTCATGAGATGATCGACGACATGTTAGATACCAAGACAAAAAGTATACAATCTTCAGTGACACTTTGTATCGTCGAGGAATAGATAGTATCTTACGTAGTTTATTAACTCACAAGGAAGCCGAGTTAGTCCTTAATGATTACCACAAAGGGGATTGTGGTGGTCATCTATCCAGGCTTCCGACAACCCAAAAAATATTGCGAGCCAATTACTTCTGGCCCGCCATCTTTAAAGATTGTATTGAAGTGGTTAAGAAGTGTCACCCCTGCCAGGTTTTCACTCGAAAAATGCACTCACACCCAGCCCCTCTTCATCCAGTCATTACCATCGGTCCCTTCACTAAGTGGGGAGTAGATTTCATTGATTGCAACCCATCTTCGGTTGGGGGGCATCAACACATTATCGTGGTTGTTGACTACTTCACCAAGTGGGTCGAAGCCATGCCTACCATGAAATCCGATGGGAAGACTGCATCTTTTTACATATTCAACCAAATTATCGCCCGGTTTGGTATCCCGAGTGAGATTGTCACTGATCATGGCAGTCATTTTCAAAATGAAATGATGATATAACTAGCGTCTAAGCTGGGGTTTAAACATGATCACTTGTCTCCTTATTACCCCCAGGAAAATGGGAAAGTAGAGGCCATCAATAATTCTCTCAAGACCATCTTGCAAAAAACTATCAGTCAGAGCAATTCCAACTGGCACATCATGTTATATCCCTCACTTTGGGCATACCGAACCTTGGTTAAGACTGTCACTGGTTTTTCTCCTTTTTAGTTAGTACATGGTGTGGAGTCAATACTTCCCATTGAATGCAAAATCCCTTCTCTCAAATTGGTAGTTGAGCTCCTACCTAACACTTCATATTTAGAGCGATGCCTTGTACACCTAGAGAGTCTTGACGAGCATCGTCGAGGTGCCTTTATGGCTATCGAAGCAAATAAGAAACATGTCAAGGTTCAATATGATAAGTCTATCTATCCTCGGTTGTATGCTAAGGGTGACTTGGTCCTCTTGTATGACCAAGCCAAAGAACCACTAGGGGTAGGCAATTTTAAACCCATGTGGCATGGTCCTTACATCATGCAATGTGTTCTAGAAAAAAGAGCCTACAAGTTGGAATATTATGAAGGGAATAAATTGGTTGAGCCTAGAAATGGGCTCTACTTAAAAGTATTACGCTTGAGCCCTGGGCTTGGGTGAAACACTTTGTAAACTAATGTAAATTTAGTGCATATATGCCTTTTCCCCTTTTGTGTCTTTGGCTTGCTTATCGAGTTTTCCCTCTTGTTGGCAAATGTCAACGTAGTCTTTGGTCTACGTAGGATTTGCAGACGGAGCCAATCATCATACATGGAACTTAGCTTCCACCTCTTGGGTGATTTACTCACCCGAGGGTCTGTTGGTGTCTTCAGGTGGCATATGCCTAGATCCATTCACGAATAATGTGGTCGAATACAACGTCGTCATAGAATTATTGCGCAATGCTATCTCACATGGTATTCTCTCTATATAGGTGCACCTGGATTCTCAGTTAGTCGTATGTTAGTTGAATGGTTGTTACCGCGTGTGTGATCCGACGTTACTCCGTCGATTCCTACGGGTACATCTTTTAGAATGACAATTTGATTTTATTATATACTTTCACATTCCTAGAAGTTCTAATCATGTATCTAATTCCTACGCTAATTATGTTTTGAATTGGCATTTGTCACATTAATAAAGAAAAGAAAACCATTAAATCAATGTACACATTGTAAGATATAAGTACATTCGAAGATCCCTCTTTATATATTTCCAAAAAATATGGTGTTTTATATTACAAAATTGAGGCCAAAACCCTCAAAAATACATATACAACCGATATACATGTCCCATGACATCTATGCCTGTGGCACCGGATGAGTCTCATGATAGAAAACCATAGCATTGGAAATATTCCAGAAGAGTCGTACCCATGCTCTAGGTACACTGACAACCTACCTCTGCATGGCTTCAGGTAGATCCTCCACCTGAAACATAGGAATCCTCTGTGTCAAATGCAACAAGTTGACCTACACATTCTGAAGGAATCTCTCCGCCTCTCCTCCCACTACCTCATCTCCTCGGTGCCTCTGCCTATGTCGTAGGAATCTTGTTGGTCGTTGCAGACCCACGTCTGCAACCACACAAATATCGAGTTAATTGTTAAAAACACCATCTAAAAAATATTTTTGTTCTTTTAAATACAAAAATACAAAAAATGAAATATATAAAAAATATTGTTTACCTATGGCATTGTAGGCGGCTCCTGGTGGAAGTGGTATATCAGGATCACCTCTGAAATCAATTCCCGCATAGGGTTAGTCATCCAGAGCTATAATTTTTCTCCACCAGAAGAAAAAATCATTGTTGTAGGGTGTCGCCACCCTACCTCCCCCCTACCGTCTCATGACCTTGATCCATCACGCCATAGTTGGATCACCTGGCCCTCTAGGAATGATCTCCACTATAGGTCCCAGGCTTGGGATCCACTCAAAAAAGAAGCTACAAAGGATAGAGGCAAACCCAAAGTTTCTCTTTGCCCCCTGCTTGCACTCTGTCATCTGACCTTTCAAATTGTTCAGTAGTGAGGTACACCAATCGTACATGGTATGTATCGCACACTCTAGTGCGTGAAACATAAGCGATCTCAATTATTGATGCAATGAGGTCAACCCTATGATCCTAGTAAGCACGAGCACAATAATCTTAGGGATCAATAATGGTGACTGAATAGGGATTTGAATTCCCACCATGGGAGTCCCTGCAACACAATGGGCCTTGATGTATTCTTCGACCTTCATCCCACTCCCAGCCCTACGTGACTTGAGGTCCATGACCTCTCCTCAGTGTGAAAGTTGTGTCAAGAAATAGATGTCCTCTACTTCGATCCTTAATGGTTGTCCATCAAGTATAAAGCTCTCACTATTTGGATCCCAATATCCCACCAGCATTTCCAATAACCTCACTTGGGTCCTCATTCCTTTGAGATCCCAAACTTGTATAGACCACATCTTTTTAATGTCACTTGAGCCACCGAATCACGATCCACTACTGCATCTACCTCCTCATGCTCTCTCTCTCTCTCTCCACTCCAACACCATTCTGCAAAAACCAAATCAATTTTTGAGTTAGAAGCTTATTTTTTGCCACTTTTCGCAAGTATACGCAAGTTATCCAAGAACAGTCGCAGGTAGGGCCTAATATACGCTCCTTGTAGTTCACATAGGGGCATATATCTAGTTGTATAAGTGACATATTGGTAGAAAAATGTGTATACTGAAAAACTCAATTTGCGCCCTTAAAAACTAAAAAAATGGAGCCTAATTCAAAATTGTAAACCATTAAATTTGAAGAGGATGGGATGAAGAGTTACCCAGTCCAGACGGTTTGCGATTTCGTTTCTTATTGCTCCTACGATCGTCATTTGAATTATGGCGGTATGTTAGTCCAAATTGCACTATTTTGGGTGAAAATGAAAATGACATAGTAAATTTTGATTTTATTACTATTTATAAAACATTTTCACCCATTTCATATAGTTTACTGCTATTATTTTGTCTAATGGACTAATTCAAAAATGGTTTTAAGCTGGTTTTTGTAATTTTGACTCAATTTTATTACAGATTTCAACATCATGGTTGGTCGTTCGTCTCCTCAGGCAGGTATATTCATAACCTAGCATATAGTATAGGTATTCAATACATCGTGTAGTTTTGCATTATCCTTCAATTACCACTTTTTACGCCTTAGGTACGAACCCATTTATTGCGATGCATTAACCTCATTCTGCTATCATAACATCGTTAATAAATGGTAGAGACTTACCAAACATGGGTACCCTAGTTAGAACCTCTTTTTCATTTGGTGCCCATGCCGAGATTTTTCCTTAGGACCGGGAGTCCATTAGATTTCGATACATGACTTTACAATGAGCCTCATTTCTCATTCATGCACATGCGGCCTTATTACCCATGGACTCCCAAAAAATGAGTCTTAGTTAAGCTCTTTTCCGACTTGTTATTAAAAATTGAAAATATCATCAAGCAATTTGTCCCTTTCACACTCGTTAAAATTGGATTTGAAAGATCACGAGTCTTAGTTAATCTCTTTTCTAACTCGCTATCAAAAAATGGAAAAGATCGTCGAGTGAACTTGTCTTTTTCACACTCATAAATTGGATTTGAAAAGACGTCTATTTGACACAAGTTTACCCCTTTTTCACACCAAGTAGACTAAAATATATAAAAAAGGACATTTTTTGGTGTTAAATTGTGATTGCATCTCATGCCCTTGCTTGCAGTATTGAGCCTTTATCTGGTTCTCGCTTTGTGTTATAAACCATGGTCCAAGCAGTTTTCATCCTCAACCAAGCAAAGCCTTGTTTATATCCTTCGCAATTTGACACCCTATACCCTAGAACGAACATCACCTCGAGTGTCCATCTCCCGCATGCATTTCCTTGTATTGATCATAGGTACGTTCCACTATTGGAACTAGTTTTGCTTACTTGTGACACTCGTTCCCTCCTCTGTATCATAGCATTCACTTGTTATGAAAAAACAAAAAAAAGACAGGCGGGAAGGGAGTACTATATTGTAATTGGCATCAGTCGTGTCACCTTTGAACAGAGCACAAAGTTATTGAGTCCTTGCATCATCATAATTTTGGGTTTAGCATGGCCTTAGGAATTTGATCTCGTTACATAATTTTCTCTATCGACTAGTTAATCTTCTAGTCACTATAGAGAACATTATGGATGCCTCCTGCATCTAGTTGTCACATCATTAAGTCTATGCTGTCGGAATCCACTGTATGTCTCATGCTCTTGTTCAAAGGAAGTCTATCAACCTGTGTCATCCACTCCTTAGAAATATTGATTTTGCATGTCATCCATACCCTCACTTTGTCTCAGAATCACATGATACTTTGGTCTTATGATGCACCCTAGCCCTACTTTCATCATTGGTAGGTCACCTTGAACCCAACAATCGACATTTCATCATGGGTCATTAGATGGGTGGTTTCCCTTGTGTTCGATGGCAAGACATCTATTCACACTTTGGGATTCGTGCAGTGTCTTGGATTCCATTAGCCTTATTGGTGGTTTCCTCTCCTTTGTCTTCATCGTTGGCTACTATTCAGAGGGTTTTTTTCGTGTATCGCTTGCATTTGGCACACGCAAAAGACACACAGGGTCATTAGTTCATGAACATGTTCTTTGTCCAATCTCCACCAAATCATGAAGCTCTTTCTTTGTTCCTTGTGATGACTGATGAGATATGCCTTAATGATCTCCTTTCAGCGGGTCTCTTTCCATCGACTTTAGCTCATGTATTCTAGATACGGGACCTAGAGTTTTATGAGTACCTTGAGGCTTGCAGTCATTAGTGGCAGGCTCTCTTGCCATTGACACATGGGAATACATAAATGTCTCCTAATCAATGGATCTCTCAAGTGTTCAACACCATCTCCTTTATTCACATTTGTAGAGATGTACTTGGTGCCTTGATACCTACTTTCATCATTGGTAGGTTGTCTCGCGTTTGTTAATGGGATACCTCAATGACCAGTAATCAAATGATGTCCCACCGTGGTCGACCTCAACGCATTTATTCACATGATGTAGACTTGCACCATTGGCGGATTGTATTGAAGACTTGAATACATCACTTTGTGGACTCTTTCCTGAGCTATTGCTTCCATTTCATTGGACCAATACCTATTTGACTCCAGTGATCATGGGAGATTAGATTGTACTCCATGGTATACAAATATCTTTAGATTGATTTTGAGACTGGTTTCACTGGGCCTTGTTCGTGAATATGAAAACTATTGGCATGTAACCACATTTATAGTTGCCTACTCATGGCCATGAACACTTGTTGGTATATTTTCCACAAGGATATGCATTGTATTCTTGGTAGCCATGTATGCAAAGTCAGTACATAATGTAATGAGAAATTGAGTTCATCCAATTGGTTCTCTACCACTCCACTTATGGGTTATTTATAATGTATTTCGGCCATCACAGATACTCCTCTGATCTCACACATTAGGGGGCATCTATTATAGCAAGATTTTCCTCACCATTTCTATCTTGCACAGAGGGCCTTTTTCCATTTCCCTATGCAGACTTATCAACCCCTTTTTGATAAATCCAGAGCCAAAAATATATATTTTTCCACATATACGCTCCCTAACTTCTTTGCAAGATGCATATACACTTGTTGCTCCACTACAGCTCACGTATATTGGGATTTGTGCTAGAAAATAAAAAATGAGGTTGGGTTTCCATGTCACAACAAAGATCTTTGATATTTGGCCTTCCATATACTAGAAACGTTATGAATCAGCCCTTTATTTGCATTTTGGAGGCTATAAGAGCACAATTTCGAGCTATGGAAAAAGAGGAGAAAGCATTCAACTTTGAGAGAAAAGTTACTCTGGAGAAATTACTTCATATTGAATCTGCATCCCTTTGTCCCTCAAGTCTGAACACAATGTTCATCCCCCAAGCTCTTTCCTTATTGTCGAGAGGACCTCATTACCTCTTTTCTATGAGCTTGCCTTTGGTGGAGGATTGAAGTGGTGGAGACCTAGTTGGAAGGAACTTGGTTTCTTGGTTTTGAACCATGCCGACATGGAAGTCTGTAATGTTAATACTTTTTTTGATCAATTATTAATAGAAATACTCCTTTCCCATCCTATCGATATCTTGCAAATATATGATTATTATTCATGGTCATGTTTGTATTGTTTATTAATGGATTGTGCTATCTGATGTGCTAACCCATTTTATATATTGTCACTATATACTTGCATCGCTTGTTTGTTGAGAACTTCTTGCAGGTGTAAAGCTTTCAGTCAAAGTGCTCAATGGTGGAATGACATCAAACGATTGGATCAAGGTAGGCTTCTTCCTTGTATTGAAAATTAGTTTATATAGCACATGTTGGAATTGAGTTGATTTCTGCAGTCATACCTGTCTGTTGTGGTTTACCCTTGGCCATAGAGAGTTTTTCCCTTGTAACAAGAAATATGGAATGACTATGGGTAATTTGATTCAAGGATATTGTGGTTGTAGAGTGACAGAATGTTGTGCATATGGATGTGCATTTGTGCATATGTACATGCTTGGATATGCATATGGCATGCTTATGGAATTAGAATAGTCTATTGTTATATACATGCAATACTGATGTTATGGAAATTTATTATGACTAATGATGGATTATGTATTCAAGAAAAATGATATATCATTGTTAAAGATGTGGATGTTGCTACTACTTATGAATTCCATCTATGTGAAGACCCGCAAGGGTGGTAGGAATGGTGATTAAAAGGATGGAGGAGGAAGCCTATGAGTTTCTACAAATACTAGTTGATCAGGTAGAAGTAGGTTGATAACAACCATGCAGGTATGAATTGTATTGCTTCTGATGCTTAAATACTGAAGGGAATTGAGGTAAGAATTCCCCTAGTTAATTTTTTTCAAGATTTAAATTGATATGTTATGGCCAAATGCCTAGAGTATATAAATATTGTTGATGATATAATGCATTTAAGTAAAATTTAGTTTCATATTGTGTTATGATTGTTTATGGGATCATAATTGGGTCAAATCAGGAGGCATACTCTTGCTATAGCAATGAATACCCATATGGATAGTCATGTGTTAGACCATGATATGGTTGGATATGGAAGGTGTTGAAATTGTTGTCGTTGATGTCAAGGGAAGATAATATTATGATAGTCATTAATGTCAAAGATAGGGGGAGACTATGAATGCCAAGATGGGTTGATGAGCTTCTATGTGTTTAGTTGTCATTAATGTTAAAGAGGTGGACCAAGGAAATGTCTCATTTAATGAATTGAACCAAAAAGAGGAGGTAGAGAATTCCTCTATGCATTGATGATTCTTTAAGTGCAAAGATGATTGTGCATTGTTGAATTTCTGAAAGAGCCTTGTTTGTTTACCCTGAATTAAGAACAAAGATGTCTATCCATGAAAGAGATTAGGGGATGCATAAGAATAAGAAGGAGTTGAGAGAAATAAAGTTGGATGAATCCCACTACATGTATGAACAACAATGAAGGAGTTGGAGTTTAAGTCTGAGGGCACAGAGGAAGAAATATCCCACATTCACAAGGCAATTTGATTTCAAAGAGATTATATTGCAAAAGCACTTTTAGGTAATTTGAATATGAATGAAAGAGATATCGAACCCTATGCAAAGAATTAACTTTTGTTGTAGAAAAATATGGACCAAGAACTGGATAAACCTTGACCATTTATCTCCAGAGATCAATGGTTAATATTAAAGGATTGGGGGCCAATACCTAGTGGGCAAGCTTAGATTGCACATCATTTCCATCTGTTCAGTAAGATGAGTTCCACATCATAGGGGTTCCATGCCAGTACCACGCCAGTGCCATAACAAGCATCTTTGCATATGCCATGTGCAGTTCCACATGTGAGGACATGTATTGATGCCATGTCATCTAGTATACAAATAGAATAATTCTATGTGGAATCCACCTCATCTGCAACATTGGCACAATGGATCAAAACAATAATTTTTAGGTGTATCTATAGAAGAATCATATAGTTATTGCAGCCCATGGTGAGATTTTTAAAAAATTGACTAAGTATCAAGACAAATGTGGATTGTCATGGGGCGATGGAGAATCAGGAGTATGTGAAGAAATAATGAAATGAGTGCAGAACCATGGTGAGATCTAGAAAATTTTCTAAGAATGAGGAATCAATCGAATAGACAGGGTTGCAAGTATAGATAAGTGAATCAGGAAAATGCCTTAGGCTCACAATGAAATTCTTGGAAAATATTCTAAGTATGGGAAAAAAATAAGTGTGACAGAACGTGAAGCATATTCTGGAGGCTATGGAAGTTTGAATGCAAATTCCTTAGACGCGCGGTGAAATTCTTGAAAATTTTCTATGGGTGCAAAACAAGTGTGACAGGACACGAAGGTGTATTTTGGAGGCTGCAAAAGTTTGAATGCAAATGCCTCAAATCAATGATAACATATCTACTGTTGACATTCAATCCAAGTATTGATCAGATCGAGGTGGTGCATTGTGATTTCATGGTGTGTTTTGGTGGACAATAAATAGACCAATGGTCAAGATTAAATCTGAAGGAATGGTCGAACCGTCATTGAGTGTTGAAGCTATGTTGCATGTGTTGATGGATGATGACTTAAATCAATGGATGAGATTTAGTTGAGAAAACGATATGATGGTTGTTGATCATTGAGGATGTACTATTTGTTTTCGTGGATAGTAAACATATTAATGGTCAAGATTAAATCCAAAGATGGATCGAATGGTGGCTGAGTGTTGAGGTTGTGTTGCATGTTTTAATAGGTAGAGAATGGATCAACAACCATGATCGATTCAAGGGACTACATACGATGGGTGTTGAGAGTCAAGGTTTATCGTCTATCTAGTGAGTATATAGTTTTCAAATCAGGAGGAATTTAGGACCAGTTTCAAAGGATTTATGAAGTCCAAATTTTAAAGAAGATCCAAGTGATCTAGATTCAACCTCATGAGAAATATTTTTTTTATGTGGAAAAATATATGGAAGCATGGGTGATATAAATATCATTTCCCAAATCTATTTTCAATGTGTAATATGAGTGAGTGTGAAGAGAAAATTTGAGACTCTAAGGTCTGAGGACACCAAAGAATGAAAGGAAGATAATGTAATTGTTTAAGGGTGGTAGAGAGGTGCAAGGTCTAAGGAACTTTTGAAATCAAGAAAATTGTGAACTGAAGAATGTGTTGTGATAGTAAAGACAAAGCAACAGTTTTATGCAAGTGAAGGCTTGAGGAAAAGAGAATATTTGACATTATTGAAAGATTGAGGAGATTAGTGTCTCTAGTAGGTTGGATCCAACATATTGTTGAGTTGGTTCTCAACTAAAGGTATCAATGTCTCCTACAAGTTGGTACCTGCAAATATTGCAGCTATAAGTTGGTTCCTATAGGCACTACTAAGTTGGTGTTTAGCTAAGGGGATTGGTGTCTCCTGTAGGTTGGTGCATGCAAACATTGTAATAGCAGTTTGGTGCCTACATGATTTTATAAAACAATCATTTTTTGGTTTTCTCCCATTTGGGTTTCCATGTTAAATATTTGTCTACTGTGGATTGTATGGTTGTCTAAATTTATCATCAATTTCTTATAGTTGGTAAAGTAATAAATTGATAAATATTGTAAGAAAAGAAAACAATCTCATACTAATTCACCCCCCCTCTCAGTATAAGTGTGTCAATAGAAGGGATATAGTGCTATGTGAGTGATCAATGGTATCCCCTATACAGTTGATGTTTGGATTGCAAACTCTTTTCCAACATTGAAGAGCACTTAGGAATTATGTTTACTCGTGTTGTGTATGGGTTTAAGAGGAGGGTATCCAAATAGTCGGGAAGTATTGGGAATTGTTCGGATGATGTGTTGAGGTGTTGGCCAAACCTTCCAACTCACCATGGTGGAATGTAGGACATAGATATCTAGTATTATGTATTCAATGCATGGATGCATTGTGTAGATGTAGCCATGAATATTGACACCTCAATTTTGTTATTTTATTGGTAATTACTTGTTTCATTATGAAAATTTTGTGGTGTTGAAATTGCATAATGATGATAGTTTCATTATACTTAATATGAATACTAGTTGAAGGTGATTGAATTGTTGTTTGTTACAATTCTAAGATCATTTTCGGAGTTGGATGATAATACATGTGTAGAGAATGATGGGTGCATTCCAGTTAATAGTTGGATTAATGGAAGTGATCGAATTGTAACTGTAAACAATTCTGAGATCACTTTGAGAATTTTTGTAATTGTTTCCATGAAAATATATATTGTACATGTGATACTGAGAATTTGTTTGGTTGCATGGAAATTAAGGAAATTACAGAAAGAATGGTATTGGATATGGAAAGGATGTAGGCCCATAAGCAATACCAATTCTTGCTACTACAAGAGCCAAACATTATGAGAAGAAACCCCATGCCTCGAAAAAATTATTTTCATGTATAAAACACATTTGAGAAATTAAAAATTATTATGATATGCTAACAGTTAGTTTGGTTGAGTGAAGGTTGATAAAATTGCAGGAAAAAAAATCTTGGGCATGCCACTATTGTAAGCCATAATAATGACTGATATATACCACAACAATAATAAAACAAACTATGAGCCAAAATCTCATGCTTGGGAAATTATGTTTTCATGTATAAGACAGATTTGACATTAATGATTGAAAAATTGTTATGATAATATCTCATGATGACTGTATGTGTGTAATAGAGATGAGATGTTGGCTATTGAAGATGGAAGCTCAGGAAGAAGAGCACCAAAAGTAAATCAGGCTCAATGACAAGGGCATGGAATGAATAAATTCCAATGGACTTGTTGCAGCTAGATTTCCTCGGGAAGAAACTCTGAGAATACGTGGCTGAGTGCACTGAAACCTTGAAGAGAAGTGGTACATATTGAAGGACTATAGATCAAAGAAGGGGGTACACTTCCTTGGGTTGTGAAAGATGATGGGGAATGAGATCTTGTTGGTTGGAACTACTACCAAAAATATAAAATTGTAGAATCCTTGTGTATGTTTTGGGATGAAGTGCCTATGTTTGCATGGTTTTTTAGGTCGAAGTGCCTTTGTATACAAGCATTTGGTTGGATTGCATGTGAAAATTAAAGTTCAAAGAACCTATCTTTGTAATATTAAGAACATCGATATGGTGTTGTGAACTGAGGACAATGCCAAAATAAGGGGAGGGGGATGTAACACCCTCGGTTTTGATCCCTATGAACTAGAATGTATTATGTAAATGTGGCTTAGGACTGTGAGCTAGTATGTTAAAAGGTCGGGGTGCCTAGAAATGTAATACTTCTATATATAATACATCGTTGGTTGCAATATGGGAAAGGACAAGAGATAGGGTTTATGTTTCTATGAGAGAGAAAACTAAAGGGGATAAGTATTTTATTATTATTTTTATTCACCCATGTTGGTTTTGGTTGGGAAAATGGATTACATGAGCTTCTTGGGGAGGCCATGTGGTTCTTGATTTCATGTAACTATATGAACCCCTATTTGGGTTGTTTGGGGGTTCATTATTTTCACTATTTCATGTGGTTCTTCATTCATCGTTAATCATTCATTCATTCTTGATCATTTGTGCTCTCTTGGTCTAAGCATGGAAACAAATGGATGGAGGAGGAGAGTCGTCACTAGATGGCTATGAGGAATTGATGATCATTCTAGGAGGGAATGGATTCTTGTATGCATGATATTAATGGTATTTCAAAAAGGAATGTCCACAACTAAGAACCCTTGGAATTTCTAGCATTGGTATTTCTTCATCAATAGAACTGGATCCCTAGAGAGAAATGGAACAACCTAAGGGACTACATGGTGGAGAAAGGGGTTCATTTCTTTGGGTTGTGTAGGATGAAGGGGGAAAAGAGAGCTGGAAATTAGAATTGTTGTGTGGTTGGGAAAACCTGAGAGCCTGTTAGTTAATTGTTGTGTGTAACGTCGGCCTAAGACTCATTCATGTGGTTTCATATCCCTGGATTGGGGTGACCTGCTGTTGAGATTTGGAATAGCAAGGTCTATGGTTGGGAGGAACAACCTTGGTTTGTAGCTAGTTTGTGAATGGTGTAATTAATTATAAGTGTTCTCTCATTTTTCTTGCATATGTATATCTCTACTATGAATTAATTTATCTCTAAGATGTACTTATATGTGCATGCTTGATAATTATTTGTTGTGCATGGCACATTGTTCCTTTGTTGGATGGTTTAGCATGTTATTGTTAATTGCATGTGTTGAATCCATGTTTCTTGGTTTTAAAGAATCAAATAGAAATTTGTGATCAGTCTGAGAGGGTGAATATAGAAGTACCTGGGCAATGGGTACATTTCAAATCAATATCCATGAAAATCATTTTGGTATTTGTTGTACTAGGTATGTTAAAAGTTATCCTGAGAGTGTTCTTGGTGGGCATTTTTGAGGTAGCGTGGCCCAACCTAGTGGTTGGGAACATCACAAGGGGTTAGGGGATTTAGTGGCTAGGGGATTAGCGGGGTTTAAGGATTAAGGGGGTTATATATAACTATATATAACATATTATTTATCAATTTAAATATAAATTATATTACAAAAAAATAACAATTAAAAAATAAACAAAACAAAACAAAAACTCAAAGATAAAAAACACACTATGGTGTCAAACCCCCAACCAAATAAGCTCACTCCAAACTCATTGACCATTGGACTGATGTAACCCACCTTCTAGTATGAAGAGTGCACAGAGGATAAACCCATTGACATTTTCATTGGATAGACCCCACCTGCCAGTAATGAGAGTGCACGGAGGAGTAGACCCATATAAGGAGAGAATGACCCCACATGTGCATCCAAGAAGGGATCAACCCCACAATTTCTTTGGTATGTAGTAGCGTTTATTATGTAGATAGAGAATGTAGATCCTATATTTGTTTTTCAATATGAAATTGTTTACAATGGATATGTTTGAGTTCCATTCACTTCAAATTTTTCCTATCATTCACTCCTAACTTTAGGTTCAATACCATGATTCCCTGTATATTGCAAATTTTTTCCATATTTTATTACATGCAACAGAGAACACACAGGGTTTGAAATGAAAATTCAACAGACATGATCAAACCGAAAATATAGATCCAAGATTAAAGGTCTTATTTTATTTTGTCTTGTGAAAGTGCATGCTACATAAAAATGGGTCGGAGGCCTAAATTATAAACCATTTTATTAATGACTAATAATGTGTCATAACCTTATTCATTTTGGTACATAGGGGTGGTATTATCAACCCAAATTAGCTCACCCTGAAATGCATGAATGGGTGAAAAGTGGCTCGATGATGTAAGCCAAAGCAAAAAGGAACATTATCGATGTAATTTAAAGTATTTAAAAAAAAAAACTAAAACAATAAACCTCGAAGATAAATGCACATGGTAAACATTGTTACGGGTATAGTAGACTAGACATTAAAAGTAGTCAAATTCTCCTTCGACAAATAAGTTCGGGTAGTGTTCTCATTTCCTTATTTCAAAATTGTTCTTATTGTTTAAAATAAGGATACATGGATAAAGGTAGTCAGTCTAGTCAGCCATTAGCCTTTGATGAAAAAGTCCTAATTGATCGTGATTGTGAAATTTTTGAAATTGTTTTGTCACAGTTTGATCCTTATGAGTTACGAAAGTTAGTCTATGATAGATTTAAGGATTTGTATGATTATTTACATATCTAGGAGTCAAACTTGGGTAAATTCTTAACTACCCAAACCTATTATTTTCCTGATTTTGTCTCCTGGTGTGCAAAAAACTATATTTCTTACAAAAGGGTCGTGGTATCTGAAAATGGGTCCATTATATTCTATATCAATGTCGGGCATATTAAAATAATGTTATATCTTACCAAAAAAATTTACTCTAAGGCTTGGAATCAATTAAAGGATTTGGTTGTCAATGATCATACTTCTATAACTATGGATGCTACAAAGGTATTAACACAAAATAATTTGGTTCAATATCCTCAAAATAAATGTATTTCTATTCAGAGAAGTGATAAAAAAAAATTCATGAAAATATACAAGGAATTAGTTGAAATGGGACTACCTTCATGTTGTAATAAAAATAGAAATTTTATTCAGTAGGAAACATATGAAGATGTGCTAATAAAAGCAAGGGATGAAATAACTAAATTTCAAGATATGGATGGTGTTTTGAAAGGTAAAACTATTTTTTGCAAGTTAATAGATGATTTTATTTTATTATGGAAAATCAAAACTTTATTTCTTATTATTCCATCATATGATAGATATACATATCTTTATATAGCTTCCACAAAAATGGTTAAATCTTGAAGAAAAAATGTTTGGAACTAACCAAACTCATACCTTGTTAGGAAATTGTGCCAAATGTATTGTGTTTTATACTTTGGTCTATACATGCATATACTCTCTTTATACATGTTTATATTATTTTATATAAAGGAAATGTAAATAGTGACTTGGTTTTAAAGACAAATATTCAGTTGTTGGCTATTTCATCATTACTTGTCCTTCTTGGCTTCATGGTTCATCATTATAATGGCGTACTGAGAATTTATGGAATAAAGAATGGCATATTTATGGAACAAAGAATTACAGATTAGGATGTTTATGGAATATATAATGATATATTAGGGTGTTTATGGAATAAAGAATGACATTTTTTTCTTTGATGAAAATATGGTATAGAAGAATTTTTTTAGCAGAGGTGTGTCTTTAGAAAAATTATGCACATATGAATGGTGTTTGTAGGAATATGAATGAAAATGGATGTTGATACATTATATAATATGGATTTTGACACCATAACTTCAACCACAGAAGAGAACAAAGAAAGATGCACATTGTTTATGGAAGATTTACAATGATATGGGGTAAGCGCCATATTTAAAAAGGTTGTTTATCACATATATAGTATTCGTTGCTACCTTCTTATGGATGAATGTTATATGTTTTGTATAAAACCACATATCCTCGCACACATTATTTCTTTCATTTACCTTTAAATTTTATTTTTCTATTTTCTATGCATGAATTGTACTATGTCACTTTCAATTATTTTCTAGTACATAGATTGTGTATGGGGAATTGAGAGTCATACAGGGTGGGGCAGGGAAAATGAGCTTACCCCTTCACATGGTTAGAATTGTCTGGTAGATAATAAATTATTATAGAAACCAAGAGAAGCTCATTCAGGTATTCCATTTTAGTCTTTCTAGAGTCTCGTACATGTTGATATGTCTACTTCTTTATTTAATTATTATTCAATTATATAAAATTTTATTCTCTAATGATTTATATAGTTCTTCGCAATGGAAATGCAACTAACAACTAGCCTATGTGTGTTGTGGTTGTACAAGCTGTTGCCTCATAGAAATAATGGAAACGGGTAGTTAGTACTCATTTTGACACTTTAGTTAGTGTGTGTGCACAGTTGCCAAAGATTCATGTATATTTCAACCCTTTACTAAATTCTAGGCATAAATACCCCTAGTATATAGTGTTTAGGGTTTACAAAGAATCCATGGTACTGTAACTTGTAACTTCTAAATTACCAACACCATGTATTTTTCTTCCTAGGGCATGCATTTTTCATCATGCCCTGTTTTCTATAATAACTTTTTTTTTTTTTTACAACAAAGGATAAGCAATACAAACATTAGTTATGATATCCATAGTAAATTGATCATATATTGTTCTTTTTATTTTCTTTTCTTTTTTAAATAAACACTTGCATTTTCAAGATAACAAATTCAGGGAATCTTACAATTTATCACAACTAGTTTTGTTTACCATCAATCATTAATTAAACATAATACATTGTTCAGTAATTCACAAGTTTTTCCTTTCAAGAAAACTCCTAGGATTGCTACTCTACGAGGTCTATCTACAACACATTGAGAAGCACGGGTTCTATCAACGTCCGACATTTAAGTTGCGCGATGACACATTCTGTAACATACCATTTTAAGCACAATAATAGTCAAGTCAAGAAACAATAATTATGGGGTAAATGTAAATTTTTATTCTCAAGGTAAAAATAACCAATAATTTATTTACTACAAAGATTATGCACTTAACCAAGTTTAACATATTAAGTGTGACATAAAAATTTCAGACAAAATTATAAGGGAAATAGTTAGAAACGAGAATTGTATATAACACAAGAAACAACTATATAGATATTTAATGTGAATTAGTGAATAAGATAATGTCTCCAACTCTCAAAGAATAAATGACTGTTAATAACTCCAAATCATGTGTTGATTAATTATCTTCATGCCCTCTTAATTTTCTTGAAATGTAAGCGATCACTCGATCGTCTTGCATCAACACTCCCCCTAAACATTCCTTGGATGCATCTGTGCATACCAACAATTCCTTGTCCATGTCAGGAACCTTCAGTATCGATGATGTTGTCAATAAATCCTTGAGCTTTTGAAATGCTTCCATGCATTTCTCTGACCATGCGAATTTCTTGTTTTTCTTCTGCAATTCCGTAATTGGATTTGCTATCTTCAAGAAACCTTCGACTAAACGTCGATAATAACATGATAACCCCATAAAGATACATATTTATTGCACATTCATCATTGTTGGCCATTCCATAATAGCCTCTACTTTCTTTGGATCCACAACAATACCTTCTCCATATATGATATGTCCCAAATAATGAATCTTCGACTAGTAAAAAGAACACTTTGGCAGTTTCTCGTACAACTTGTTTTCTCTTAGACACTATAAAAACAATATCAAGTGTTCATCATTCTCTTCTTTTGTATAATATTAAATCAGTATATCATCAATGAATACTTGTACAAACTTGTCCAAGTATTCGCAGAACACCCCATTCATCAAACTCATGAATACGCTTATGGTATTTGTCAGTCCAAACATTAAAACAATAAACTCATAGTGTTTGAATCTCAACTTAAATGTGGTATTAGGTATATATTCCTCCTTAATCCATAACTAATTGTATCCCGATCTCAATTCAATCTTGAAAACATCATTTCTCCCTTCATCTGATCAAACAAATTGTCAATCACTGGCAACAAATATTGGTTCTTGATCATATCTTTGTTCAATTGACGGTATTCAATGAAAATCCTCCACGATTCATCCTTCTTTATAGAAAAAATCACTGGCGCACCCCACAGTGACACACTTGGACTTATAAGTCCCAAGTCTAACAACTCCTTCAATTTCATTTTCAATTCGTGCATTTTTGGTGTCAAGATACAGTATGGCATTCTTGCAATAGGTTCAGTTCTATCTTTCAGATCTATGGTAAATTCCAATTCTTTTTTTGGTGTAAAACCTAGTAATTCCTCAAGAAATACATCGACAAACTCCGATACTATAGGAAGATTTTCTAACCCTTTTGTGTCCCCCTTTTCGTTAAGCGTTAATATGGCATATAACTTACACCCCTTGTGCATAATTTTATGTAATTGTAAGGAAGAAATAAACCTCAACAACACTCCCGAGTTTCTTCCTAAAATTACTCTACTATGTCCCAAATCATATGTTAAACTTAATTTTTTCATCTTGCCGTTAAGTACCACATCATGCGATTTTAACCAATTTTTGGTTACTTTCTTCTATTCTACTATGAGCTTCTTATTGACCCAGGTTTCATGTCTTTTAGGTTTCCAACAAAGCCTCTAAGACTATCGATCTTCCTAGTAAACCAAAAGGAAACATAGCACACAGAATGCGCTGCACAGTCTCACCTGAGATAGATTTAATGGGTGGTTGTAAGACTTAGGTGTTTACAGCCTAGGATTGAGTATGAGATATGAGATTTATATTCAGAGCCATTTACTATAACTTTTGATTGTAACCTATTGTTATTCATGACTGTGCATTACCTTCAACCACTTATTTCCTTAATAACGCAACCATATTTCATAGCAATATAATAACCCATTCATTAATTAAACACAATATGTAACTACTAAAAAGAGGATAAAGATATGCATGAATTCATCACATTACACATATATTACCATGGTTCAACCCCTCCTGGGATACCTCCACAAAGATTTGTCTCTCGACTCTTTTATTATGGTAGTTCTACATCTACAATGTCGCATGCTTACAATTCTCCTCAGATGGATAAGATATGTATGAGGTGAACTAGACTGCACTAGGCTCCTCAGCCTGTGATCTAATCCTCAAGCTCTGCCTTCTCTCCTCTCATATAGCTCAACAACTTACAAAATAGTTCATACATGAACATTACATATTGCATCAACTCATACATATTTATGATAATGTAAAGAGAACTACTAAATAAATCGAAACAACTACAAAATCCCTCAAAAATACAGAACTCATCCACAATACCTCAGTATCAATATTTATACATCTTTGTCTCTTTATCCATTACAATTCATTACCAAAACCCTAATCCTACCAACATTAGGTCTTCCTCCCATGTGCACATGTTGTTCCTCCATCCAGCTATCACTTTCCTTGTGAACGCTTTCTTGCATGCATGCATTCCGTGTTTCCTTCCAGCTGTCGCTTCAATTTATGCATGCTTTATTTCCCCACGATCATCCTTATTTCCACTTTGGCCTACTGCCAATAGGCCCCCAACACTGACATGTGTCTCGTCCCAATCCACATAATCCTTCTGAGCTTCCTTGATCTCCCTAGTGATTGTCTGGAAATTTTCCTTGAGCTCTGTTGCTTGTGTCAGCACCTGCATGGTCTTCTCCTTGATTGTGTCCACTACCTATACTGCCACTTCATTATTGATCAATACTGCACATTCTTCTTGGGTTTGTGATATATGTTTCTTAGCTTCCTCTTCCTATGCCAGTACTTCTGCTACCTTCTCCTGTAATGGCTCCATTTGAGCCTGACGCTCTTGTTTTTGTGTTTGCGCAGTGATGAGTTCTACCTGTAGCTTCTTCATCTCCTATGTCCCTTTGACTTGTTCTAGGATTGGTACTTTCTTCTTCTTCTTCTTGAGCTCTTGGATCATTGCATTGATCCTTTCCTCTTCCTTGTCCCATCGTTGGACCTGCGGATCCTCCTCCAACCTAGTCCAAAGCTGCGCTACTTTGTCGAATAAGTCATCTGCAATTCTAACCTGCTGCTCTATCTCCTGCAGTTGCATTGTTTCTTCCTACTTCCTTTTCTCCTTGATTGTTGGTGGAGTGGTTGGTATGAGCTGTTCCTGGAGATTCTCGATCTCCTTTTGGTATTGCTCGATTGCTTGCAAAATATGATCAATCTTTTTCTCTATTGCAAGTTCATTCCCCTATGCAATGTTTGGAAGCTTCTCAAAAATTCCTCCTACTCTTCGTTCCAGTTCATTCCTGTGTTCTCTTTCCTCTTGAGTTTTAGAATTGTCCTGCTCACAAAACTTTTCCAGCATCTCTCTCTTCTTTGTTGCTCATTGTATTTCGACTAAGTCTTTGTGTGTATGAGATTGTACCTCATGGTCAATGCTAACCTGCAACTTGTGTAGTGCCATGGATGGCATCCACGTCAAGACCATTTGGATGTGGATTAAATCCTTCAAGGGTGCATGCCCCATGACTTCGTCCATGTGCAACATACTAGGTGTGATGTAGAATTTTTCATTTATGTGTGGTAATGAGTGGATTGGATCTTATTCTTGTACCTCCACTCTTTCCTCGATCTATGGTGCTGATAGTTCTATTCCCTTGATGTTGCTTGTTATCTTCCCTTCCCTGATTTGTTCGATGAGTTGTTGTATGTCTACCAACTCCTCTTGGATATTGTCCCCATGATGTGAAGCATGGTCGAAGTCCTTAGCTAGACAATCCTAGACCATTATGTCGATCATCTCCCCATCGTCATCTATGATCGTATATTCTAGTAGTGTTTGTTGTGCCTTTGATTTCTTGCATGCACCTCCTGTCTATGTGGTTGGTCTCTTATTTCCCCCTAGTTCATGTGTGTTGGGATTTGAGGTGGTCTCCTACGCTCCATCAACTTGTTTCTGTTTTTCCTTATTCGATTGTGTATTCTACTTCTTCCCCTTATAGGTCCCTATCTTCTTTGGCCCTTCGCCTGCCTGTGTTGGCTTGGTTTGGCCCATTCTTGGTTTCTTGGGCACTTGGATTTCTAGAGGCTACATTTCTTCTTGCTCTGCCTCTTCCTCTGTTATTATTTTTGGAAATTCATGGGTAATGGGTGGAATCCTCCATTCATTGGGCCATTCTATGATGATCATGTCAATATCACCCTCTATGATGTAGTAGTGCATCTGTAGCCATTGTTTCATCAGATCATTCTTTGCCTATATACACATTGTTTGTCATGTTTCCTGGAATTTGGTGATGTCTGCATATCGCATGACAGCTTCTCATTTAATTCTCCACGTATTGGAGATGGATTCATGTAGGTCACGTAGGTATCCCTCAAAAATGTATATGTTCACCTTTTTTCTCCTCGAGTCTGGCTTGGCTCTGAGCAACAAGTACCTCGCTCCCTGTGGCTTTGGTCTAATACAAAAAACTACATACCTTGGCTCTTTCCATCCCATGAAGGTGTTGGAGCCGAAGGTCACTCCTGGATTGCTTGCAGGAGCAGAGCCCGACGCCCATCAGTTTTAATGTCACGGTTTGTTTAAAGGGGTGATCAAATGGAGGAAAACTCGGAACGATATCGTCTCAACTCAGAGACTAGGCCAGGCATGCATGAATGAGTGAGGTCTTGATAAACTTCAAACAGTGAGTTGCAGTAAAAGGGTGAGTAGGGAGAAGACTTGCATAAGAAGAGTGCACAGGTCTACCACAAACATCCAGTTTGTAATAGACTGGAGAAGAAGGCATTCGAATGAAAAATCCTTTTACATTCAAACACAGAAGACCAGAGGGCACAACAATGTCACAACAAATCCTTTATCATAACAAGATTGTTCAATCCACGCGAATCCTTCGACTGTGGACTCCCTGGCATGAGATAGAACATAGATGGAAAAAGAAAATTGTTTGTTATAAACCAAGAAATCTCAAACACAGAGGCATAACCAGGAAACCAGAATGCTTGCTGAAACTTTACAATTGGGAGCTTAGCTCTACCATCGATAGATACAAAAATGGTGAAAACGCCTACATATACTTAGAGCAGCAACAATAGCGGAACCAAGACATTGCATTGAAAGCTTTGTGTCTGCATGGATTCTGATAGTCAACCTCTGAAGGGTTGTGCAACTTAAGTCAGACACAATCTAATTCTTTGATAGTTTCAACGGAGAATCAACATATCTTTAATTCATGGTCGTTCTTTCCCATTATGGCAGAGGCGATATCTAACCACCACCAACTGCTTCAATAACTGCTTCACCGAGATCGAGGATAACCCGACCAACTCGACACTTCTGCAACGTGGAGGGCCTCCCGCGCTTCCACCTGGAATAGATGAATGATTTAAGGAATATGTGTGGAGGCTAGCGCAGAAGGTGGGGGCATGGGAATGGAGTGATGGGGCCGAAACAACGGGGGGGGTGGAGAGAAGCGAGGAGGTGTAAGAGAAGCAGCAAGAGGGAGACATGTGGCGGAAGGCGATACGTGTAAGGAGCGGGACACATGGCAGGCAGTGGATGGATGGTGAAATGGGAAAGGGACCAAGTGAACTAGAGAAGGGGAGAGTGACAGATGTCGGACGATGAGGAAAGGGTAAAAGGGAGCGAGCCTCATCGCACGACCAGGAAGAGGACAGATAGCGAGAGGGAGGATGGTCCACAAGCTGACATGACGGGAAGGGGGCCCACATTAGGCTAAGTATAGCGCAGCTGAGAAGGATGGGATTGTGCGAGCATCGTTGATCCGGGCGCTAAGATCTCAGTCGTTGGAAAGCTGCGCCCCCGATTCCAGACCCCCCCCCCCCTCCTCTTAAAGGTAGAAAGGCAGGGGGGGTCCGGAATCGTCTTCATCGCCGTTGATCCGGGCGCACCGATCTGGACCGTTGGAGAGGTGTGCCCCTGATTCCGTACCCCCACCCCCCGGCTTAAAGGTAGAAAGGCGGGGGGTGTCCGGAATTGCATATGTGCCGTTGATTTGGGCGCGCAGATGCACGCCGTCTAGATCCGTTCACTGTTTACCACGGGCACATTTACATTCAAAACTTAGGACAAGTAGGTTTTAACCCATTCTTTTACATTCTAACCCCCTTATAAGAAATATCACTAACATTTGGCTCCATGGGGGATAGATTCATTCCTGTGATGCTCTAAGAACTCTTTTGCAGATTCAGTGCCTTTGTTGTTGGGCTATGGAGTCATTTATTAGTCCGAAAAATAAAAACAGAAACAATATTTACAAAACAAAACAAAAGAGCTGACTGCGGCTCACAAAAAACACTTTTTTAAGAAATGCCCATTAATTGGGCTGCTAAAAACTTCTTTGCCTTCCAGATCCTACAACCTGTAAGTGTTGTTTGAAAATACTTCGAGGATCTTGAAAGGCCTGAAACAGAGGGCATCAAATTTACTGTGTTTGCCCTTTTCCTTCCTGGGTGCATCCCACTTGAGCACTAGATCACCCGGTTTGAATTCCTTCTTTATGTTCTTCCTGTCAAAAGCCTGCTTGATCTTCTGCTGATGATTGTAGGCCCTATCCAAGACCTATTCTCTAATCTGTTGCACTTCCACCATCTAGTGAATCCTCCTGATCACATGATTAGGTTCTCCTTCAAAGTCCTGGAGGAGATTTGCCACAGGTAAGGCGAGCTGAGTGGGGAAAACGACCTCTATTCCATAAACCAGTTGGAAGGGGGAGAGGCCCAGGGATTTCTTGGTTGTCACCCGATCATCCCAAAGAGAAAATTTGAGCTTTGAGTCCCAGGCCCTCTTATTGTCCTCCAGCAGCTTCTTGATGAGCTTGGTTAGGCTTTTATTGGAGGACTCTGCCAGTCTATTTCCTTGAGGATAGTAGGGGGTGGAGTGAATCAGCGAAATCCTGAATTGTTCACAAAACTTGACTAAAGGCTCAGACCTGAAGGGGGAGGCATTGTTAGTGACAATCCTGCTTGGGCAACCAAATCTGACTATGATGTCTTCTAAGAGGCTGATGATCACTTTGTGAGAAGTACTCCTGGTAGGGACAGCCTCTATCCACTTGGTGAAATAGTCGGTTGTAGTCAGAATCCATCTGTGTTGGCCACTTGAGGGAGGATGAATTTCTCCGATAAAGTCCAATCCCCACTGCTAAAAGGGTGCTGAAACTACCACAGGCTTTAATGGCAGAGATTTGAGCTGCTGCTTTCCTGAGAATTTCTGGCATTTAATGCAAGCTCTAATTTCCCTGCAGACATCAGGAAATAAGGTGGGCTAGTAATACCCAGCTCGGAGGATCTCGTGAGCTATGGTCTTCCAAAAATGATGACCTCCACAGAGACCACTATGGAATTCGAATATAACTTTCTGGGCCTGTTGCGGGTCCAGACACCTCAGTAATACCCCCTGGGGGTCTTTCCAATACAAGGCTTGGTTTATGAAGCAATACCTGACAGCTTTGAGATTTAAAGCTCTTTCCTTGCCTTTTTCCATCCCATCAGGAGGCCTCAACTCTTGCAAAAAATACAAGATATCTTGGTACCAGGGGCATGCTGCTAGTGGTACAGTATTTTGGGAACTGTTGTTGGATGACTCAGCTTGCTCATTGATGAAATTGATTCCCAAGGCTCTGCAATTGGATTCAGCCAGCAACTTGGCTAAACCTTTCCCCTTTATCAGCTTGGTGGTCTTAATCTCTAGATCAAACTCTAGGATCTTGGCGATCCATTTACCTCTCCTCCCGTCTATGTCAGGCTGTATAAGAATGTCCTTCACAGAGGTTGAAGGGACATATGCATTGATTTTTGAGTGCAAGACATAGACTCTGAAAGCTTTGAGAGCTTTCACCAAGGCATAGGCCTGCTTCTCCATGATCTCGTATCGGAGTTCTGCGTCTCTCAACACCTTGCTAAAGAAGGCGATAGGTTGTTCTTTCCCTTGATCATTTTTTTGCAGTAAGACTGCTGCTATTGTGTCACAAGAAGCAAAAGAAAATATCAAAAAATCTTTGGAATAATTGGGACTGATTAGCACAGGTGCCTCAGTCAACGCCTTCTTTATTCGGACAAAAGATTCCCTAGGTTCAGAGGTCCATTTTACTTCATTCCCCTTCCTGAGCATGGTTGTGATGTGTTTCACCAACTCGGAAAAATTTGAGACAAACATCCTCAGAAAATTAATTCTTCCCAAAAATGCCTGAACCTCTTTTTTAGATCTGGGAAGTGACAGGGCCTGAATTACTTCTACCCTGTCAGGGTCAATCCTCACTCCCTCTGCTGATACTATATGGCCTAACAGCTTCCCTTCTTGCATGGAAAACAATGATTTCTTGGGGTTTAAATATAGGCCATTCCTCTGACACTTCTGGAAAACCTTCTTCAAGTGGTAGTGGTGCTCTTTATCAGTCTTGGAAAAGACTGTTATGTCATCTAAGTAAATCACCATGAACTTGTATTTTTCTCTGATGAAGGCTATGTCCATGGCTCGCTGAAATGTTTCTCCTGCATTCATTAGTCCAAAAGGCATCTTGGAATACATGAATGTGCCCCAAGGAGTGGTGAAAGCTGTCTTTTCCCTGTCTTCAGGCATGACTGATATCTGATTGTAGCCAGAGAAACCATCAATCATGGATATTCTGGAAGCATCGGTGACCTTCTGCAATATGTGCTCCATGTTGGGCAAGGGATAATTATCCTTCCTTGAGCTCCTATTCAGGTTTCTGAAATCAACACAGAGTATGATTTCGCCACTTTTCTTTATTACTAGGACCAAGTTGGCCACCCAGTCAGAATATCTCAAGGGGACAATGATTTGCGCATCCAACAGCTTTTTCACTTCCCTCTCCATGACAGGTAGCAGCATGGGGTTTATCTGTCTCAGCTTCTGCTTGAATGGCTTAGCCTCTTCTTTCAGTGGGATCTTGTTCTCAATGACTGATGTGTCATATGTCTTGAGGTCTTCGTAGGTCCATGCGAACACATCAACAAACTCCCTTAGCAACTTAGTATATTCGGCCCTCTTCTCCTCAGTCAGATTCTTTGACAGCTTGACAAACTTGGTCTCCTCTGGTGTGCTTATGTTGCACTCAGTTGTGTCAGTGTCATCACCTGAAATTCTACCCTTCACTGCCACATCATTCACATCAAACAACCTTTCTAATGGGATTAGACCTTTCGGTATGTGGTTGCTTGGTAGCTGTATAATCTGGTGGTCAGCGATTTTATTCAACAACTCTCCAGGGTGACGGTCACCTTCCTCGTCAGGGTCTTCATCTATGTGTGACGCAGAAAATTCATCAATGGATTGGAGGAATTTCTCGATCTCCTGGATCATCTTCAAATACCTTCCAATGTTTGACATTGTCTGGTACAGAGGGTCTGTATCTTATTTCCACATCAGATTTGACAGCAGGAAGCACAGGAACTTCGAACAAACTAGCTGAGAAAGCTAGAAAATCGGCTGGAGCATTTTCTTCCCTTGGAATGAAAGAGATGTTGAAAGCCAAGAAGAAACTGTCAATTAGATCCCATACCTCATTCCTGTAATTCTTGAGATGAGGGTGCTTGGTCTGATAAACGTTTTTGACCTGCTGGACTATCAATTCTGCATCCCCAAACACAGATATCTCCTTTATTTCCATTTCTTTTGCAGCTCTCAATCCCAGAACCAGAGCTTCATACTCTGCCACATTGTTAGTGACTCTAAATTCCATCTTGTATGATAGGGATATGGTCTCTTGAGAAGGGGACACTAATAGTACCCCAGCACCCGCACCTATACTGGACGAAGCTCCATCAAAGAACATCTTCCAAACAGAGGTGGTAGGAGGGGGGGTCTCCTGATTAAGACTGAGTTGCTTTCTAATCTGCAAAGAAGCCTCAGGGGTGTGGGTGAGATGCAGTAGACTGGAGCCTAAATCAGTGTCCAAGGCATATATGGGGTGATTGGTAGGGTTGGCTTCGTCACTGATTATGTAGGCCAGTTGGGATTCTCTATATAGTCTCCTATGTTCCCCTCCAAAGACTGGAATGGTGGCATATGTGAGGTCCATCTGTAATGTTCCTCCAAGTCTCTTAATCCAAGATCTTGACAACATCATTCCAAACTTGGGGGGAACGTCAGCCACTACAATATCCATAACCATACTTTTCATGGGCAGTTGAAACAAGGAGACTACCATATCCTTAATGACTCCCAAACACTGAACCCTCCTAGAGTCAAAAGAATAGAGGTCATGATAGGCTCGGGTAACTTCTAGTCCCAACTCTTCCATAACAGTTTTGGGCATGAGGTTGTGAGATGCCCCTGAATCCATAAGGCAATTATGCAGCACTTTGTCATGTATGTTCAAGGAGGTGTAGAAGGGAGGGGATGAATCATCCCTGTCTTCTACCATGGGACCTAAGACGACTGCATGCCTTTCATCTTGGAGGTTTATGAGGTCTGTAGCAGGGCCTGAGGCTTCAGATTTCAAAATGTCAGAGAAACTCTTTTTGAATTCATCATGTTTGATAAGCTCAGTGAGGGGCATAGGGATTCTGATCTTTTGGATCTCATGCTCGAAATTAAAGGAAGATGTAATCTTTGGAAATTCTCTAATTTCAGGAACATGAATTTGGACAATGGGAGGGAGGGGTTGGACCTTCTTACCTCTATGATTGTCTACTGTTTCATTAGAAGGTTGTTCTACTCTGGAGGATTTATCTGGAACATCAGGTATTGTTGCCTTCTTGTCGGACCTCAAGTTGTACCTGCCTCGACCGCCACTAGCTTTGTCTCCCTTGCTCAATTCATTTAGCTGACTATTCATGAGAGACTCCTCGTATGCTGACCGGGTTAGATGAGGGAAAGGGGGAGTGACTTCTAAAGAGTGGATTTTAGGTTCAAGCTTATCTTCTTCCCCTTCTTGTTCCTAAGCTACAAAATTGTTTTGAAAAGGAGCCTAAATTCTTTGGTCGTATCTGTCCCTTTCCGTTTCTCTGTGCATAGTTGGAGGAGAGAAATTATTTGGCCTCCTGAAACCTGTTCTGTTCTTGGTGTTCTGAGGGCCCTTGTTCATTTGTTTTCTTTCCATTTTCAATCTCTCCATTTCTTCTTTCAAAAATTTCATCACCTGGGTCAGCTCATTTACTTGAGGATGGGGCAGAGATGGGCCAGAAGTTGAGGCTTCTGATTTTCCTTTTCTTCTATCTGTGTCGGCCTTGTTCCTCAGCCTGTCAGCTGCTAATATGTTGGATTCCACTTCTATAGCTACATCTTGCATCTGAGCTAAGGAGGTGGCTCTTCTTTCTCTTAATAAAAGACATAAATCAGGGTCAAATGCACCAGCGTAGGAAATCTGAGCAGAGGCTTCAGAGGGCTTTACCTCTGCGAGAATATTGTTATACATCTTATTGAATCTTTTGGAGAAGTCAGAGATCGACTCTCCTTCCTTCTTCTTCAGAGACCCAAACTCAGTCATGTAATATATGTAATCTTTTCTATCTCCCCATTGCCTCAGGAAAACAGTATCCAGGGCTTCAATTCCAGCAATAGATCCAGGGGCCAGTCCCCTAAACCATTTTCTAACCTCACCATCCAAGCTCTGAACAAAGACTCTCATCCAGACATCTTCATTTTCAATGTTCAGATTGTCTGCATATCTGTAGAAAGCAGTCAGGTGCTCTTCTGCAGTTACGTCCCCTTCCCCAATGAACTTGGGCATGTACTTCAAATAGTCTCCAGCAGGGAGAGGATTCATGGGATGAGGTAGGATTAAGGGATCATATCTAGAAGTGACTATGGCGTCCATTCTGGTCAGAGGGGGATTGGCACCAGCCATGGGAATATTGTGTGGAGGAGAACTAGGAGGAGGAGGAGTATGGACGAGAGAAGTTGGAAAATATCTTCTTGGAGGAGACAACGGAGAAAACAGAGAGAGAGCTAAGGGACTTGACTGTGCAGCTGCTTCTCTCCGTGCAGTAGTATCAATAAGAGGAGGGGTGGTGAAACCTTCATAGTTTTGAGATCTGTGTTGAGGCACAACTTCCAGGGAGGGGGGATTGACAAGGATCTCTCCTTTTGATACCAGATTAGGAGGAGAAAACTCAGCAGGAACACTCCCGAAATTCAGAAAATGGGAAACCTCAGAGGAAGGACGACTAGGAAGCTGAGAATAAGAAAATGGAGTTCTCACAGAAGGGGAAGGTGCATTACCTGTTTCGACGATGGAAACTTCTTTTGCAGAGATCTTTCCCTTTCTGCGCACCGCTTCCGAGTCATCTTCTGGTGTAGCTAAAGGCAAGTGCGTATTAGACCTCGTGTTTCTGCCTCTCGAAGCCACAATGACAGAGCAGGTTCTTCCCAACGGAGTCATCACAATGGAATCGCCAAGTGCACAGTAGAAATATTCAAGTTCTAATTCTTGATGCACCTTCAGAATCAGTTGATCTTTGTCGTTCAATCCCGGGGAAAATATTCAACTTCGTCCCCGGCAACGGCGCCGGAAATGTTGGAGCCGGAGGTCACTCCTGGATTGCTTGCAGGAGCAGAGCCCGACGCCCATCAGTTTTAATGTCACAGTTTGTTTTAAGGGGTGATCAAATGGAGGAAAACTCAGAACGATATCGTCTCAACTCAGAGACTAGGCCAAGCATGCATGAACGAGTGAGGTCTTGATAAACTTCAAACAGTGAGTTGCAGTAAAAGGGTGAGTAGGGGGAAGACTTGCATAAGAAGAGTGCGTAGGTCTACCACAAACATCCAGTTTGTAACAGACTGGAGAAGAAGGAATTCGAATGCAAAATCCTTTTACATTCAAACACAGAAGACTAGAGGGAACAACAATGTCACAACAAATCCTTTATCATAACAAGATTGTTCAATCCACGCGAATCCTTCGACTGTGGACTCCCTGGCATGAGATAGAACATAGATGGAAAAAGAAAACTGTTTGTTATAAACCAAGAAATCTCAAACACAGAGGCATAACCAGGAAACCAGAATGCTTGCTGAAACTTTACAGTCGGGAGCTTAGCTCTACCATCGATAGATACAAAAATGGTGAAAACACCTACATATACTCAGAGCAGCAACAACAGTGGAACCAAGACATTGCATTGAAAGCTTTGCGTCTGCATGGCTTCTGACAGTCAACCTCTGAAGGGTCATGCAACTTAAGTCAGACACAATCTAATTTTTTGACAGTTCCAACAGCGAATCGACGTGCCTTTAATTCATGGTCGTGCTTTCCCATTATGACGAAGGCGATATCTAACCACCACCAACTGCTTCAATAACTGCTTCACCGAGATCGAGGATAACCCGGCCAACTCAGCACTTCTGCAACATGGAGGGCCTCCCGTGCTGCCACCTGGAATAGCTGAATGATTTAAGGAATATGTGTGGAGGCCTGCGCGGAAGGTGGGGGAACGAGAACGGAGTGATGGGGCCAAAACAGCAAGGGGGGCGGAGAGAAGCGAGGAGGTGTAAGAGAAGTAGCGAGAGGGAGACATGTGGTGGAAGGCGATACGTGGAAGGAGCGGGACACATGGCAGGCAGTGGATGGATGGTGAAATGTGAAAGGGACCAAGTGAACTAGAGAAGGGGAGAGTGACAGATGTTGGACGATGAGGAAAGGGTAAAAGGGAGCGAGCCTCATCGCACGACCAGGAAGAGGACAGATAGCGAGAGGGAGGATGGTCCACAAGATGACATGACGGGAAGGGAGCCCACATTAGGCTAAGTACAGCGCAGCTGAGAAGGACGGGATTGTGCGAGCACCGTTGATCCGGGCGCTAAGATGTCAGTCATTGGAAAGTTGTGCCCCTGATTCCGGACCCCCCTCCTCCGCTTAAAGGTAGAAAGGCAGGGGGGTCTGGAATCGTCTTCATCATTTTTGATCCGGGCATGTCGATCTGGACCGTTGGAGAGGTGCGCCCCCGATTCCGAACCCCCCCCCCGCTTAAAGGTAGAAAGGCAGGGGGGGTCCGAAATTGCATATGTGCCGTTAATTTGGGCGTGCGGATGCACGCCGTCCAGATATGTTTATTGTTTACCATGGGCACATTTACATTCAAAACTTAGGACAAGTAGGTTTTAACCCATTCTTTTACATTCTAACCCCCTTACAAGAAATATCGCTAACAGAAGGCTATTAAGGTAATCAACCATGAGTAGTGGAACTTTGTGCCTAGGTCCTGTGCATCCTTGTCCTCTAGGAACAAGTTCAATAAGTATGGCACCCAACTCATTAAGGTGCCTTCTGTGCACTGGGCTGCAACTGCAACAACTCCAGCTAAGACTTCCTCCCTGCGGCATTTTCCTAGCGGATTGTAGGCTAAGATTTCATGCCCAATTATGTGGTTACATTGTTTATCCTTTTGATGATTATCCCTCTTGTCCACTTAGTATTTCCATACTTCTTATTCATCTCTTTTTCTAGTGCTTTCTCCTTGGTTTTGTCATCCAAAAACAATGCAGGATCCATACCCTGGATTAGTAATCCTGTTATTTGAGCAATAAGCTCAATGGTTATGGGGATGGGCTTGTCCAGCCAGATATCCCCTCCATGTGTAACTTCTAACAGTTGTTTGACACATGTCATTGCATTCTGGCCCCTGCCAAAATGTGGTAGGTCCAGCAGACCTAGAATTCCCATTTTCTCCAGCCCAGTTGCCCACTAGTATGGTTGGTTGATCAATTCTCCAACTCGAGTTGTACCTGTGGTATGTGTAAAGACCCTTTGTGAAAGTTTTGGGAACTTGGCTTCGTCTACTACATCATGGTATGAATATTTGAGCTTCCCAACATGGCCTAGTATCTTTGTTCCTACCTATACCCCAGCTGGTATGTGTGGTAGAACAATTTATGTTGTCGGTTTCTTACGGGGTGACCTTGGTATTTGTATTTTGTCTTTCTACTGCGATGGTGGCTAGCTCAAAGTTCCAACAGCTTCTGGTTTGTCCTCTATAACCCATTCCAGCCAAATCGAGACATCTTCACCTGTATCCCCTACTGGGTGTTTTGAGATGGTCATTTGAGACTCATCTGGCTCCAATATTGTTGTCGGCTTCGACGTCGTGCAATTGACTTTTGAAGTTACTTTTGTATGATATGGTTGTGTCTCTTTCAAGGTTTCTACTTCCTGGTTTTGTGGCTCCTACGTTGTTGCTGGCGTATCTATATTCATGGCCCTTGCTGCTAACTATTGTATTTCCTCCATTCTCGGCGTGGATTGTACTGGTATTGTTTTTGGGGATGGAATTTTGTCAACATTGAAGACCTCCGGTAGCTACTTTCCACCTTTTTCCAATGATCCTCATGACCTAGTTTGAACCCTGGTTGGTCTAGCACTTGGGCTTGCTTCTGTTGGCTTCGGTGGTGCCATAGTGGTGATTGTCGAACATTTTTTGGGTTCGAATAACTTCTGTGATCTCTGTAGCCTCGCTCTTTGCATTCTAGCTACTATTGCTCTTTGTCTGTTCTCCTTTCATGAATAGACTAATTGTTCCCGTGCTCACATGTTGTATCGGCTTCCCATGAGGCTTGTCGAGGATGCTTCCTCCATTATGGGTTTAATGCACCATAATTGTGGGTTCAATGCATCTATGGAAGTTTCATACTTACCATTACTGTTTCTTTGTCGACTCTAGTTGGCACGATTAATGTGGCGTCCCATCGGTCCTTTCCATATTTCAATTCTGCCTAGTGTTGTCTTGTCGACTTTCCTTTTCCCACTTGTTTCCCTTTTGATGCGAACGTTATCCTTTGTCTATTTTTTGTTTCTAAACTCACGTGGCCTTTCTTCATTTGGTGCACTGCGCCCACTTTGGTTTTGTTTCCCTTTTCTTCATTTTTTTTTTTACTATGCGGTGGATGGCCGACTGTCCTTCTATAGCTTCAGTCGGCTCCCATTGATCATTCCTCTGAGTTCTGTGCCTACTAAATCTATTAATTGTACATCTCCTCCATCTATGACATATTTTACCTTGTATGCTCCTAACCAATTCCTTCTAATATTTCTCGGGTGCTAAAACGATTTGTTGTCATACATCAATACTAGATCTCCTTCCTTGAACGTTTTCTTCTTAATGTGTCTATCGTACCAAGCCTTGTCTCTAGCCTTATGAACTTGTTGGTGGAATCCTACTAAGATTAATTCTTCCTCCATGGTTATTAATTGATTCAGTCTCTCTTGTACCGTGCCTCGTTCTTTCATTTCTGTGATGACTGCTATGCGCAATCTTGGTACTAAGAATTCTAATGGCACCACTGCTTCTTGGCCATAAACTAGTTTAAATGGTGTGTGCCTTGTCAAATTTTTGCATGTAGTCCTGTATGCCCATAATATTGCTGGTACTTTGAGGTCGTAGTTGTCTCTGTTGATGTTATAGATCTTGGTCAGTGCGTTCTCTAGAATTTTGTTGAAGGCTTCCACTGTGCCATTTGCCTGTGGATGATACGGTGTGTTCTTTTGATGATGGACTTCAAACTCTTCAGTCATCATGCGGATTGTGTTGTTTATGAAGTGCGTGCCTTGGTCACTCATCAAAACTCTTGGGCACCCAAATCTAGTGATTACGTGTTCAAACAAAAAGTGTGTTGTTGTTTCTACGCTGCACTATTTTACTGGTGCGACTTCCACCAATCTTGTTAAATATTTCATCATGGTGATAATGTATCGATCCCCTATTCTTTTTGTAGGTGGGTTGATGGGTTCCACAAATTCTATTTCCCACTTTTCAAATGCATGTAATGTTACTTTTGGTCGTAATGGCATCTTGTCCCTTCTGTTGGGTTTGCCTACCCTTTGATAGACATCGCATCCTTGACAATACTCCTTCGAGTCTCTGTGAATCGTTGGCCACCATAGTCCTGCGCACAATACCTTTTGCATGATAGATTTACCTACATAATTCCCTCCTGATATTTCCTCATGGGATTCTACTAAGATTCTTAGTCTTTCATGTTCTAACATGTATCTTCACAAGATGTTATCTGTGCCCATCTTATATAAATGTCCTGCAATCAGTTGATAGTCGGTCGCGTGGACTACCAGGTTTTTCTTTTGCGCGGTGCTATATCCTTGCAGTGCAGTACCTGTACTCAAGTAATGAATGATGTTTGTGAAGTATTCATCAGCAATCTATATTGAGAATAGTTGTGCATCCGAAAAATTTTCTTCTAAATTCATAGGTTCTTCTCCATTCGTGACCCTTGATAGGTGGTCAGGTTCTGCATTCAATTTTCTTGGTTTGACTATTACTTCCAAGTCAAATTATTGAAATAGCAGTAACCATTGACAGATTCTCCCCCCCAACATTGGCTTATTGACTAGGTATTTTAGGGCTGAGTGATATGTGAACATATTAAAGTGTTTTCCCAATACATAATGCTTGAACTTCTGCAGTGCATAGACCATGGCTAGGCCTTCTCTTTCTATAATGTTATAGTTTTGTTCTGAGTCGGATAGCTTTCTGCTTGTAAATGATATCGGGTGATCCAAGTCTCCTACTCTTGGTTGCACTAAGATAGATCCAAGTGCTATCACTGATACATCTACATGCACATGGAATGTCTTCTCCCAGTCTAGAAATACTAATATTAGCGCGGTAACCATGTTTTCCTTCAAGGTATCCAGACCGTGTTGACACTCGTCGTTCCACTGAAACTTCGTATCCTTCCTTAAAATCTTTTCCATCGGTGCAATGATCTGCGCATATACTTTGATGAATTTCCTATAGTATCATGTGTGTCCTAACATCGCTCTTAGCTGACGGACTGTTTTTGGTCCTGGCAAGTTAACAATGACTATGATATTTGTCAGATCTACTAATAAACTTTGTTTGCATACTATATGACCTAATAGTATCCCAAACGGTGTTCCAAATATGCATTTATTTATATTCAGTGATATCTGACATTGTCTACATATTTCTAACATCAGTCGTAAAACTTCCACGTGATTTTTCAATAAACTATAGACTGTCCAATCATTCAGGTATACTTCAAGAAATTGATGGAGGAATTATTTAAATGTTGCGATGACTACTCTAGAGAATATTGCTTATGAATTCTTCATTCCAAATGACATAACTGTGTACTGATAAGATCCCCATTCTATCGCAAACATGGTTTTGTATCTGTCCTCCTGTGCTATCTTAATCTGATGATAGCCTGAGAATCCAACGGTGAATGTGTAAGCTTCGTGTCCTCCCACATTCTATAACACTTCATCCATGAATGGTGTAGGGAATGGGTCATGCAGGCATGCATCGTTCAAATTCCTTAATTCCATGCATATCATGATCCCTCCTTGTTTCTTGTCCTGTACTACCATTCGGCTTATCCATTCTAACACCTCAACTGGTTCTATGATGTCAGCTTCGAGCATCCTGTCAATCTCATCTTTGACATTTTATTTGTATATTGGGTTCAATTTCTAGGGTCAATGTCTAATAGGTCTTGTGTCAGGTCTGAGTGGTATCTTCATTTCTCTGTAGCACCCATCCACAGGATGCTAAGCAATTAACACTTTATTTAAACACTTGCACATTAACAACTTTGTTTAGCATTATTTCATTGATTTTTATTTACACATTTCTTCTACATCTTCTCAATGATAAATCTAATAACATGATGAAATAAGTAGTAGGCTAACTTTAAGATTTAAGAACTTAAAACATAAGTATACTCAAAATATCACTGAAAAATACCTCCTCCTTAGCTTGTCGAAGCTCACCGTTTGTACTGTAGTCCTGGGCGCTTCCAAGTATTCGTTTGCCACTTGCCCAGAGTGAAACAACAGAATCCTCCCTGCCAACTAGGAGCCTAGCCGGCTTCCTAGCTCCAAGAAACCTTTCGGTTTCTTGGCCCTCTGTGCCCGTGACCCCAAGAACAGCAAAGCACAAATGCTCAAAGGAAACTAT
>ML795627.1:536783-570125 GCA_009831015.1 Picea engelmannii
TGTGCAACTACTGTTCTTGGAGTCACGTCATCAAACATCCACTCTGGGTAAGTTGTGCATCCTGTCAAAACCACACTTACCATAGATCATAGTAATATTTCGAATCATAAATTAAAGAGTAAGTACAACTTATAGCATATAATATCTTCATGATGTCTATGACATCCCAGTTACCTCAATACTATAGTCATTTGGCTATCACATAGCTCATCATCCTGTAGGTTAGTTCACCAATAACACATATTGATGCAGATACATCACAAATATATATAAGAATCCATATTTTCATTGACGCCCAATTAAGAAATGTTTTCCTATTTACATCACACATTGCATCTATTATACATTCACAATATAACTTGAATTGGTATACATGTATCGAACTTGCCCATTTAATTTTCATGTTTAACAAATCAAATAACTATCTTTTTCATGAGCATATAGCATGTAACATACAAATAGACCTAGAGGTACACATCTCAATGTCTAACAAAGTCTAACTGACTCCAAACAAATGCTAAACTTTGAACTATCAAGATTGGTTAAACAATAATGTTCTAACTACCTAAGGTCAAAATATGGGGCATTACATTCTCCTAGTTCTCCGACTATACCCTTCATCTTTGTGAATGTTGTGGGAAAGAGGTCACTATATTCGTGCAACAACTCCATGATGCTTTCTACTATTTTCTCATCCCTGTAATCCCCAATGCTGGCCATTTTGGGTTGCTCAGTTGTCCCGATGTTAACTTTATTTACCTTGATCGATGCAGAAATGCCTTTGGATTCTATGGGTGGGCCTTCCACGTCTCTTTCACTTTCTACTTCTTCGATCTAAATATCGCGCAAATCATCTTCATTCAATGCTTCCTCCTGTACATGGTAACATGCTAACAGGTCCTTGATTGTTTGTTTGTTCCGCTATTGTTCTTCTGTGATCAATTTTACTTATGATTCTTTGTTGAATATTACTCCTTTGATTCATTTAAGGGTTGCGTCTATTTTGGGGTTCTCGTGTTCAAATGAGAAAGTGATTGAAAAATTCTATTGCAATGTCGTCCAGGTCGCAGTTCCCTTGCGCAATTCCTGGTTTGTATACCAATTCGCTGGTATGCCCTCTAGAGTGTGTATGAATTATTGAGTCCATTCCTCTAGGGGTGTCATTTTCCACAACATTCTGCACTTCTCCAAGTGTTCTGTTGGTGTCCCTTGTCCATCATACTTCTTCTATTTGTTGTTTTTTTGTTCTGCGTTGAACCTTATGCGCAGTAACCACTTACATTGGTACCAATATGTGATTGTCTCCTCGCGTGTGCCCCACCATCTTGCGAGTGTGTCCTTAAGTGCTAAGTCAAGTGCTAACAATATCTGGTGCTAAATCGTTTATTCCGTGGAAACTGGGTGGTTCCTTGATTTATGTGCCTATCCATCTTACTGCACGGTCTATTCTTGCACATCTTCGTGTGGATACTTCATGTAGCCTCTGTTGTCAGTTCTCTAACCTAGTGTCTGAGTTTGTTGCACATGAAGTAATGATATTCCAACTGAGTACCCCATCTGCAGTTGGGTTTATGTAATCCTCATCGCGCATAGTTGTTCTATACAACCAGTCGATTTCCTCTAAGTCTAGGCAAGTAGGTTCTAAAAATATATCCCCTTCTGATGGGTCTAATGGTGTGATGACCCTATATTCTCTAGACTCAAATGTCATTTTCCTAGTTTTCAAATTGATTATGGCCTGGTTGTTAAATGCCCAATTGATCCGGATTATTTTCGGCATGAAATGAGATCGGAGATATAATAAAGAAATGCACAGAGATATCACATATGTTCAATAACATAAGAGAAATGTATCAGAGATGCAACCATAAAAACATATATACAGTAATACACGATTTCTATTAATGAAATAATTGTACAGAGACTGTAAAAATACAGAGTGAAAGACTTGCTAGAATGGTGGCAGCTTATCTCTGAGAAGAGATGTGACGGCTACTCACATTCACAAGAAGATGATTACAATGAGGCTCTGAAGGCCTTTTTACAATAAATGGGAATACCAAAAGTCCTAGACATCCAAAAACCTAACCCTAGGAGATGAAGCACCAAAAGTCATGTGGGCCCCGTTTGGGTAAGTGAGTACATCAACTTCCCGGGGTCGTAACTTTTTCATATGATATCCATTTTAGGCGTGTGATAGCTCATTGGAAAGGTATCATCGAGGAAATTTTGAGAACCTCGATCTCAAAAAACCTTCATTTGGAACCTCAAAATGGCCCCGGAAGTTAAAACCTGCTAAAAATAGTAAATTACCAAAATTGCCAGAAACATGTTTTGGGCCAGTTGGAGAAGGTGGGTGGCCACTGATATCCACCTGGATCAATCCTCCCTCCTTAGGAAGAAATGGTATCCATTGCGTTGAGTTTCCAGGGGAGAGGGGAAAGTGATTGCTGAATTTGAATCTTGGTGATCTGCTTGCCTTGTTGGAGATGTGGCGTTGCTTAGCTTGTTGAAGGTTATCACGAACCTTTGGCTGGAAGGTTTGGACCTTTTTAACCAGTCTGGATATTTTAGATGATTTTGTGCAGAAGGAATCTTCGGGCTTCACTGCAACCTTGTCGACCTGCTTCTGTTGGATAGAAGGTTCTTGGGCTGAAGCTGTGGTGGTTGCAGTATCTTTCTATTCACCCTTTGAATAGATTGTGGAGAAGATGAATTTTGTAGTATGAGATACTACCTTGTGGCATTGTTTAGGTGGGGCAGTAGTTGGAACTACCTCTGGTATCCTGTAGAGATGACCCCCAAGAGTAATAATGACACTACGGGATCGAGACTCATAGATAGCATGGTGTTTCCACATATATGGCTAGCCCAAGAGAACATCACAGGCATCCAGTGGGGAAACATCACATAATACCTCATCCTTGAAGGGTTGGATGCCGTATGAAAATCGACACTACTGGCTGACATGAAGATATAGTCCTTGGCGAAGCCACCCGATGTTGTATGGTTGCGGGTGTGGTGTTGTCAACAATCCAAACTATTTGATGACCTCTGTTGAGATGAGGTTCTTCTGGCTTCCACTATCAACAATAAAATGCCACGGGGTCCCCTTCACCCACATCTATGAATGAAAAAGGAGCTCCCCCTCTTCTGGATCTGTTGGTTCTTCTGGTTGAATTGTTGCGGTCACGACAATAGCAGTGGGGTCTGCGTCGATGATCTGTCTTTTACCAGTATATTCAGAATCAGATTCTGAATTAGGGTTTGGCTCCTTGTCTTTGATCTCGTCCACCAATGACTGTTTTGAGTGAAATTCATCATTGTTGTGCCAGGGGCTTTTGTGGAAATCACACAATTTTCCGGTGTCCTTCTTTGTCTCCCTGTGACCCTTCTTTTCCTGTGGCTTGGAATGGTTTTCAAGAGACTGTTTGTTAGGGATGTCTTTGTCATACTTTGGTTGTTGTGGATTTGTAGACCCGAACTCCCATTTGTTCTGGTGCTTAAATTTCGCCTCAATTTTAACAGCATATCGATAGGCAGCACCGAGTGATGAGATGTCCAAAAAATCCATTTCAGTTTGGATGTATCTGTGTAGAGCCCCACGGTATTTCAGAACCAAATGTCGTTTGGAGTCTTTCATACCCAGCTTGGTGCACAAGGTATGGAAGGTATTGTTGAACTCCAGAACTGCTTGGCCCCTCTCTTGCCGCAGTGTGGTCCATCTCATGTACTGGTCCTCATAGTTGCCAACAGGGTAATACTGTTCCTTTACCGCATCCAAAAAAAAATCCCAAGTGGGATCGGCCTCATATATTCCAGACTCCTCTGTGGAAATTTTCTCCCAGTAAGTTTCCCACCAATGTTTGACATGGGGGAGAGCCTTAAGGAGTGCGAAGGTGATCTTTTCCTTGTCGGAAAAATTATGAACAGAGAAACAACCTTCTAGCAGATTTAACCATTTATCTAGGGCATCTGCATCTATTTGACCTTCAAATACGAGAATATCAAAATTAACCTGTACCTTGAAAGGCGAGGTGCCTCCAAAGTGGTCGCTTGATGAAGATGCACCTGATGCTATCGACAAGCGTTGAAGGATGTGGGAACAATTCTCCATCATTTCGCCCCTCTGTCGCGTGAGAGCTTGCTCAAGCAACAGATTGATAGGATCGCCTGCTCCGTTGTTTTTCTTTTCTTCTGCCATTGAGGGTTTATTGGGTGTGCGAGAGCGATTTTCCTCAAGAGAGACAATATCGAGACCCAAATTTCTATACTCGGACCTCGTCAGGGACATGCACTGAAAAAAACGATCAAGAGCAGCCTGCTCTGATACCACTGATCCGGATTATTTTCGACATGAAATGAGATCGGAGATATAATAAAGAAATGCACAGAGATATCACAGATTTTTAATAACATAACAGAAATGTATCAGAGATGCAACCATAAACACAGATATATAGTAATACACGATTTCTATTAATGAAATAAATGTACAGAGACTGTAAAAATACAGAGGGAAAGACTTGCTAGAATGGTGGCAGCTTATCTCTGAGAAGAGATGTGACGGCTACTCGCATTAGCAAGAAGATGATTACAATGAGGCTCTGAAGGATTTTTTACAATAAACGGGAATGCCAAAATTCCTAGACATCCAAAAACCTAACCCTAGGAGATGAAGTGCCAAAAGTCATGTGGGCCCTGTTTGGGTAAGTGAGTACATCAACTTCCCGGGGTCGTAACTTTTGCATACGATCTTCGTTTTAGGCATGTGATAGCTCGTTAGAATGGTATCGTCAAGGATATTTTGAGAACGTTGATCTTGAAAAACCTTCATTTGGACTCTCATTATGGCCCTGGAAGTTAAAACCTGCTAAAAATAGTAAATTACCAAAATTGCCAGAAACATGTTTTGGGCCAGTTGGAGAAGGTGGGTGGCCACCGATATCCGCCTGGATCACCAATACATACCAAGAAATGTTGGATATGGTTTTTTTTTTTCCACTATTTCAATGACTTCAAAGTCTTATTTAGTGCGTACTCCATCAAGGTCTACCGTCACTCCTTCTAGTCTACCGATTGGTAGAACTCTATGATGGTTTGCTAGTTTCAATTGAACAGGTGAGTATCCTAATGTTGGCTCTCCCATGCATTGCCATGTCTTCTTTGTTAATACATTTACTTCTGATCCTAAATCCAATATTATGTCTCCCATATTGAAATCCCCAATGTTAGCGTTCAGTCTAAATTCCCTACTTGTTCTTCTTCTTATGTATAGGTGATTAACTGTTTTTGGTTCTAGATTTTATTCTGTCTCGTTGCTACATTTTTATAGTATGTTTTTCAATATTTTCACAGATGATGGATCGCTTAATACCTTTACACATGATTGCAAAAATCCTTTGATTTTACTTACTTGTCCCATGGGTTGCATCCTATTGGTATGATCCAATGATGGAGGCATCTCGTATTCTAGTGATTCCTTGTCTTGTTGTGCAGTTGAAGTTGACAACATGTCCTCCTTCTGAAATTATCCTTTTCCTTCTGTGCGTCGAACTTACTTTCTTGGTTCGGTTTTCTTCTTCACCCACTAATTTTGTTCTGGTTCCTTGTTGACGGGCAAAAATGAACGCTCGCCAACTGGGAGAGTGGATCTGGTCCGGGGTTGTCTAAATAACCCAAGCCGTTTGGGATAACCCACCCTGATGGGTTTAGCGGCTCCGTTAGCCGATCTAAGTCCTAAGAAAACAAAAGAAAACTACTCTAAATAAACTAATCTAAATAAATAAAACAAACTAATAAACAAATCTAAACTACTAATATATACAATTCACTACCTAAACTATAATAATTCTATGAATTTCAACATTCAACTATCAACTAAATCAAATCTTAATCACAAATGTACAATATTTATAAATTACAGATTTATAAGAAAACCTGCAAAAATCAATTGCAAACTGTGCTAAGACAGTGGAACTGTTTTTGATTTTATAGTTTTATGATAAAGAAATAGAATAAAAACTAACTATCTAAGCTAAGCAACTAAAATACTAACTCTAACTATGTATCTAAACTAATATATTTATTTAAACTACTTAAATAATACTAATAATCTAACTTGTGATAACGCTTTACAGTTTGTCCTGTGTAAAGAATCCAGTTCAGCTGTTCGATGAGAGGAAACCCGCATCAATCCTTTGCCAGCCTCTAGTAAACAGTAAGCAACAGTGCTCTTTTGAATATCGATAATAGAACAAGCAAGACATAAAAGTTACAACAATCTTATAATTTACAAATCATAACATTTAGATAACTCTACGTGCAAGGATTTGTATAAAATGATTCAATTAACGAAGAAGAGAAATATGTGATTCATTAACTGAAACAAAGTAATTGTTGTATTTTTTTAAATAAGAGAGATCATATATAGATTACACATTAATCAAATCACATCAACCTGCAATATATTACGATAGCTAAAGTAGTCTATAATCGACTGCAAAATGATATGAATAAAACTTGAAACAAAAGTTTGATATATTGAAAGCGAAAGCTGTTACAAGACATCAACTTTCATCTCAGAGTGTATCATAAATCCATAGTCTGGTTCTCCCACAGTGAGGATGATGAGTTTATTACAAAAAATTGACAAGTATTTAAAGACCTCCCACAGGGTAAAACATCCTTGTGGGAGTTATCAAAACAGTTTACACAAATCTAGGAAAATATCCCAAGTCTCTATTTCTAACTCAAACTAACAACTTAAAAATAAAAACTACATCACACAAATATCTCCTATATTGTCACAGCATGCCCAAATTGATCATTGCAATTTGTATGTACCTGAACAAGGACAAGAATAGACAATATTAGAGGATATTTTATTGATAAAATTGATAAAAATCTAATTTCTAAGACTAGCTACAAAATCTTTTGATTTTGTAGCTGGTCTAAATTGACCACAGAATCGTATTAAAATCAATTTAAAACTCAAAGAATTAAATTCAAACTATTAAACAAGTATATAATTGATATTTGAAAACCAATGAATCATTCAAATAAAAAACCGTTATGCTAATTTGAGAGCAAACAAGATTATGATCAATCGAATGATTACAAAGATACATGTACGTTGTTCCATTTGTTATCACAGTTTCGGGTAAACAGAATCACACTAGATACTTGACAACAATGAAATCATTTTCATAAACTAATTGAAATCAACACAAATAGTTGCTTTAGCCATCAACAAAATCATTGTCGAATCCAAACGAAATCAACAGGATCGTTTTTCAAATTGATATAACTGTATTAACACATATAAACGACCATGTTATTTGCAAACCAAATGAAAACTTGTATGTAAATTGAAACAAATGAAATCGTAAATTAATTAATCAGTTGATAACAAGATATATGGGATTTGTCAAACGTTTGTCATTTCCAATTAGAAGCAGACAGAATTGATTGACAGTCAATGAAATCATTACTTGAATCAATTTCAAAAGAACTATTAACCGAGTTTTCATATGAATTCAACAGAGACAAAATTGTTTTTGAAAATCAAAACCAACAGAGCAACATCAAATCTATTTTTGATATCAATCTAACCCAATACAGGCAATTGTGCTAACTCAAGACACACAACAATCAAATCAAAACGAATCGAAACAGTTGGTGTTTGACACAGTCATTATGAATCAACACAACTCCACGATTTTAGCGAATAGATCTTTTGCACAGGTCGAATGTAACCAGAACCCAAACGAAAATATCGATTCAATACAAAACAGAGTCGTTCCTGGCTAATCGATGTCAACAGTGTCATTAGATTACATCGTATTTGTCAACCCAATCACTAATAATGATGCATAACACATATAGAGGATCATACCAATTCAAACCCACGAAATCGTTCCAAAAGCAAACCATAAGAACTAAATCAGAGTCGATAGAATCCAACCACAACGAAATCATGCCAAATCAAAACATAGTCATGCTCTGATTTTAGCACAAAATCTCTTATACAGGTCAGATGCCATCAAAATGAAAACAAATCCCATTGATCACATTAATTCAAACCAACAGAATTTTTCTAAGGCGAACCATACCAAGTCAAAACCAATCAATCGCTTCTACTAAGCTGGGCACGACAAAATCGCATACCAAAATCATAACTACATTTGATTTTAGCAGAAAGAATCTAGTGTATAGGATCCATAACATAACCGTTTTTGACAATCAAACTATGAAAGAATCATTTAGAATAATGAACAAAACTAATCAAAACCCAAAACCAATTCATTATATGAATCCAAGCAATTCATAAAACGAAATTGATATTGAAATTCATACCTGGATAATCATAAAACAACTCAGTCATGATAATTTGGAATTGACGAAGGCTGTTGTCGATTCAACATTCCTAAAAATGATCGAACCAGTGGTTTTCTGCTTCTTTTCATTAGCTTGAAACCTGTCCCTTTCTCTTGACAACACTGTAACTTGGTTCTCTAAAGATTTGATCTTCGATTGTAATAAGGGAACGTTGGCATAGTAACGTTCAAGCCACACATTACATTGGATACATGAAGTCTGTTCGGGCTTTGAAATTGTAGGCAAGGGTTTGTTTAAATCACCGAGGGTTTCATTATGAAGCTTGATTCCTGTGTAGTTAGGATTTTTCTTTAGGCATGGGGGGAAATTAGAAACATAGTCATAGGGTGGCTCAGAGCATAGGCCTTGGGAATAGGGATACTCTTCAGCTAGGAAGCGTTCGATATCAGAGTCCGAGTCCTCTCTCAGAACTATGGGCTTTTGATCGAGGTTTGGCTTAGGTTTATTCCGGGAAAGTCTCGATATCAATCGAGCATTCTTTTTACCCTTGATGTTGACAGTAGGGTTACCCTTGACTTTCTTACTTACAGGCTTCTTTACAGCCTCCACCTTGTCTGTTATGATGTCCGGTAGGTCGATATCAGGGCCAACCGAGGGTTTGGGAGAGGGCAGAAGGACATGGAATGGCACGGGTGGCCTGGCCATAGTCTCACTGACCACAGACTTGTCAATTTGGACAGAATATGAATCAACAAAGCCATTTCGAGAGAGAAAATCTTGCCAATTATCGCTGTGAAGTTTTAAATGGTGAGTGACGATGAGTCCAATCAAGCCATGGTGAAACAAGCTGCTATCAGCCTTCTCGCGTTTGAACCTCTTAGCCATTTTATAAAGACTATGCAGGAAGTAAAATGGCATGTTCAATGGATAGCCCATGAAATTCATCAACAGTTGAAGGTGATAAAGAAAAACCAATCCATACCAACCCTCATAGGTCACAAATTGTTTAACCATTACCAAAAGATCGTGCCACCTGGGTTTAAGTGTGGAAATAGGCATACCTTTGTCACAGGATGTGACCTTTCGTGATATGAATAGCAAAGGCCACGACACCTCATCAACTTTGGAGTTCTTAAACCATCGCTGGCCTATGGCTGCTAGTCCTGTGGCAGAGCTTATGAATTTTTCATTGAGTTCAAATTGAATGTCACCTACTTTATCCCTACACCCATCAAAGGTAAGGGCGAATTGTTGTGCAACAAACAGATTGAAACCGTCGAACCTCTGTACAAATGTGAGCTAACCACTATCCTCTAAATCCTTACAGGCATTATCGAACAGTAATAGAGCTTGACTACCTTTCGGCTCTATTCACACCACCAGTGCCATAGACAGGAGCACACGGTGAGAGATGTGAATGAGCTAGGGTTTGAATCATAGCATATGCAGGGGAAGAACGCTCACAAGCTTACCAAAAACTAGCAAAGGTGAAACAGGGATAGGGGGTGCGAAGGTGGTGGAGCTAGTTCATTACATGCAAAACAGTCATATCAACATTACAACCGTCGGCACAAATAGCTATTCAACCCACTATTGTATAGGTTAACAATTATTCCATTCAATCAACCAATGAAATCAATGGTAAGTGGATTAAACATTCACGCGAGCAATAGTTATAGTTTCAAAACCAAACAAATGAATCGAAACCAATACCAAGGGTTTGATTATGTGACATGTGTTGTATAGAACAATTTATACCAAGAGTCTAACCATAACACCAATGTGTTTTCATGAAACCAATGATCAAGTGAATCGATCAAAGAACATATAAATCCAATGACCAATGCATCACAATCTCAATCACTCATGAAGCGAAACTGTATAATCAATCAAAGAATGCCAAATGAGTACAGGTCAAGGGGTCTTGCCAACTGTATAACGATGAGTAAATTGGAAACACAATGGGCATATCGACAAGGAAGATTGCAACAATTCAGTGACGATGTTAATGTGACTTTGAAAACCAGGTTTTCACGCTTGCAGTCGTGAAAACAAGAACCAAATTAAGTGTGCACATAGCGCAAAAATAATAGTGTCATTTTATTCGAGAATTGCGACAAAAATCAAGGTTTGAAAAGCACTGGTGAAGGCAGCTTATAAGGACAGTAGAAAAATGTGAATTGGCTGCCAACAATGGTGACACATTGGTAGAAGAAGTTATCTCTGCCAAAAGAAAAATTCAGATTGGGATAATGAGAAAAACTCCAACTCAAAAACAACAACCAGAAAATCGTATAAACATTTTCATCAACCATATATTCCAGCAGTGTTTTAAAGGATGAAAGTTGATAGCAGTCTTAAGACAAGCGAGTCACGATATTAAAGATAAAATCTCCAATACTGTTGACAGAGCCACTGCTACCAGCAGGTGTCCATAGCCTCGACAGGGTTGTCATTTAACCCACTCTGACATCCGTATCCTGCCAAGAAGTTCTGGATCAGAATAAAGGACATTTTAAGGTTAAGAGGTTTCTTATTCGCAAATTTTCATATACCCGACATTGCTTCGCTGCCAGCGGGCCTGTTCAGTACCCCGACGAAGTTGTCTTGGCATCATGCATGCATTTACCTGCTACCAGCAGACCTGTTCAGCATCCCGTCGGGTTTACAAGCACTTCCCACAGCTCTATTAATGATTTATTTTGTTTTATATAGTTGAGCGGGGTGACACTGAAAATTATGATATTTTAACATATTTTTTTCAGACCTCAGAAGAATTTTTTAGAACTATCCTTTATTAAGATCCAGAGATGTTTCATTTACAGAACCAACATTCTAAGGCAGGGAGACATCTTCTAAGTCATTCCCTTAAGGAATAGGGACAGCGTAAAAATATAATGGATGATCGCAACAAGATTATGTTAGAGATTGAAATCAGTTAACTTCTTTCAAACAACAAACTTTTGCCAATCACAGATGTAAATTTCAGAAGTATACAATTGATGTTTATACAATTTTCTTAGCAGTCATTTCAGCGAAGGAATTTGTTTTTTTCTTCATTTATACAAAAACACAAACTAATAAACGAAAAGGAGAAATCCAAATCAAAACAGCAAAAGAGAAGCAAGCCAAGCAAAATATGTATATAATGTACAAGGGTTGTCATCAAGCAGAGTATATTTTCAGGGCTTGGCCATTCACCGGATAGGTGTCGGGCTGCCCCTCTAGATTCTGCAATCGGAAACAACTGGGACCCAACTTCTCAGAAATTAAAAACGGTCCCAGCCATAAGTTTTGAAATTTTGTGTGCTCTCCCTTTCCCTCATGCGGTTTATCCCATTTCAAGACGAGGTCACCTACTTCGAAATTCCTATCAGAATCAGAGTTAGAATCGAACCAGCTTTTAACCAATAGTTGATGTTGATCTAACTTATGTTTAGCTTGGGCTCTTACCTCTTCTAGCTTCATCAAAGCGTTAATTCGTTTTTCTAAAGGGGGACAATCTTCTTCTCGAATTTTCTGTGATAACTGTAGTGAAGGAAGAAGAATGTGTGGTGGAAAAATTGCTTCTCTGCCATAAACGAGAAAAAGGGGGAGTTACCTACAACAACTTTTGACATTACCCTATCAGCCCATAGCACGTTTAACAGTGCATTGTGCCAACTTTTGTGATTTTCAGCCACTGTTCTCTTGATGATTTTAATCAAGTTCTTATTTGTTGATTCTGCCAATCCATTTCCCTGGGGGTAATAGCTAGCAGAATAATTCAATTTAATTCCTTTTTCCAAAGCAAACTCGCTTATCTCAAGAGAGGAAAAGTAAGAAGTGTTTTCGAATACTAAACAGTCAGGGATACCAAAATGACTGATAATATTCGAATTTAGAAAGGCAATTACCTGACTGGTGTTGACATTTCTTAACACGACAGCTTCAGACCATTGGGTAAAGTAATTTGTGGATGTTATGATGAAATTATGTTGTTGTGAGAACGGGGGGTTGATCGGACCTATGATATCAAGGCCCCACTACTGAAAAGGAGAATCTACTGAGACGGGCTGTAAAGGAAAGGCTGGTTCTTGTAACTGCCTTGATGCTTTCTGACAAATAATACACTTATGACACAAAGCATGGGCATCTCTAAAAAGCATGGGCCAGTAATAACCAGCTCTTAAAACCTTATGGGCAGTCGTGTCACCACGAAAATGACCACCAACTTCTCCTGCATGCAACTCTAGCAAGACTTTTTCTTCTTCGTCTTTCTCAAGACAACGCATCAACACACCATCAAAACTTTGACGAAACAGGATACCATTAACCAAATTAAAGGAGGCATAATTTAATCTCAACGCTCTTCTTTTAGTGGGATCCAAGTGATGGGGGGCTGACCCATGTTCAAGACATAATCTTATATCGTCATACCAACGATTGACAGAGTTTTGTGTGCAACATATTGTATTTTGATCGTGTTGTCCTAGGTTTGACGCATCGCTTTCTTCTTGTTGTCCTGCTGTTGAATCAACAACTAACTTGCATAACCCTTGGCCTCTCACTATTTGAGCTGGGGTAATTTATATGTCGTACTCCTACAAGGAGGTGACCCATTTAGCCCTCTTTTCACCTAGTTCCTTCTACACTAACAAATTCCTAACGGCTGGATAAGGGACAATAAATTTCATCCTTGATTTCAAAAGATAAGATAGAAAATGCTTAACTGCTTTGAAAATAGCGTAGGATTGTTGATCTACCGCTGGGTAATTAAATTCAGTGCTTTGAAAGTGGAGCTCATAAAGGCGATGGGTACTTCGTTGTTCTCGGCGTTCTTTTGAGTTAGGACGACGACATAGGAACGATCAGAGGAAAAAGTGTAGAGTGTAAAGTCTTGAGAAAATTCGGGGCTCATGAGAGAAGGAGCGTCTATTATGGCCTTCTTTATTGCATTAAAAGCTTGATTTTCTAGGGGTCCCCAGTGATATTAGGTGTCTTTCTTAATTAAATTATGTAAAGGCCTGACCATTTCGGAGAAACTGGGGACGAATCTCCTCACAAAGTTAATCTGGCCTAAGAAAGACTACATAGACTTTTTGGATGTAGGAGGGGGAAGTTTCGCAATGACTTGAGTCCTTTCGGGGTCGATAATCATCCCTTTGCTTGACACAATAAATCCCAAGAGTTTACCCTGTTCTACTGCAAAGATGGATTTTTTAGGATTCAAGGAGATGTCGTATTTGCGACATCGCTGTAGAACGGCTCGTAAGTGAGCTAGATGATCGGTTTTGTTTTTATAGAATACAGTAGCATCATCTAAGTAAACTATGACGGACTGATTGATTAGGCCTCGGAAAGCAATGTCCATTGCTCTCTGGAAAGTGGCACCAGCATTAATCAATCCAAAGGGCATTTTTCGATAAGCATAGGTGCCCCACAGGGTGCAAAAGGTAGTTTTAAGTTGGTCTAGAGGAGACATCAGGACTTGGTTGTACCCTGAGAAACCATCCAGCAAGGATATCCTCTCAGAACCAGATACCTATTGAAGGATCTGTTCCATGGGTGGGACAAGATAGTTGTCTTTATCAGATGCTCTGTTAAGTTTTCGGAAATCCACGCAAAGTCGGATTTCCCCACTTTTCTTCCAGACAGGGACAAGGTTAGAAACCCATTGAGTGTGCCTAACAGGGAAAATAATCTTAGCATTTAGGAGCTTATTCAATTCTTTTTTAACGATCGGTTCAAGGTTAGGGTGCATTTTTCTTAATTTCTGTTGGAAGGGAAAGGTTTGGGGTTTCATAGGAATGACATGTTTTATGATGTTAGGGTCGAAAGTTTTAAGGTCATCATACGTCCATGCAAAAACATCTTTAAATTCTTTGAACAATTTAATAAATGTATCCTTTTCTTGTTCAGAACATCCTACCCCTAGATTAATGCACTGTGGATTGTCTCTAGTCCCTAAGTTTACTTTTTCATATGATAATGAGGAACTATTGGTTTTACAATTGACCGACTTTTTAAATTTATCTTGAAGATCATAAAACTTCTCTAATCTAACTATAGATTTAGGGATCGAGTTTACCATGTCCGATGAAGATTCAGGAGTTCTCGGATCTGGTATTACCGTGAAATCGCGCAAATTTTCGTCGTGAGTGCATTCGTCTATCACTGCGCCTTGAAAAGTTTCTTCCATATGCAGGAAGCTAATAATCTGTTGATCGTCGTCAAAGACTCTCTAGTTCATGATGTTGTCGGGCACTGATGGTCTGAACAATAGTTCAACTGAGAATGCGTCTGAGGATAACCCTTCTGCAGGAAAGAGTTTAGAAGCTACGTTAGCTAATAGATCTGCTTCAGAGTTATTCAATATAGGAATAGAATTTATATTGAAAGAAACAAACTTATTCATTAAATTCCATACCTCGGATTGATAGGTTTTAAGATGCGGAGACAGACGGTGGATAGAATCTCTTACCTGTGTAACCACGATTTCGGAATCGCCAAAGACAGTCAAGTTTTGAATTTTCATATCCAAATCTTTTCTGGGACCTTGCAGCAAAGCCTCATATTTTGCAGTGTTATTAGTACATTCAAATTCTAACCTACATGCAATCAATGTTTTGTTACCTGCAGGATCGATAATGACGCAGCCTGCGCCAGCTCCTTCTTTGGACTTTGACCCATCGAAATGAAGAGACCAAATTTGATTTTCATTGGGTACATGAGATCGTTGTGTAGAAACTGTTGGCTGCACATATGCTACAATCTCAAACTGTTGTTCTGGATTGGTGATAGCTGAAGCCTTGGCCATGAAATTGCCGAAAAAGGTATCCATCCCTTGTATTTCAGGTGAATCAACAGAAGGTGTAAATGGTTCGTTGGGATCGTTCAAATCTGTGACCGTGAACTTAAGGTAGCATTCACGATTTACCTTGATCTTGTTGGGCTTGCCATTCTCTGGAAGCCATAAATGAGACCAATCTGTCGCGAAATAATCGTGTAGCTGATCCGACCAGTCCCTGCTTAAAAACAGACCATACACTTCTGGAATATCCACAACAATAATATCAATGACTTGATGAACCTTGGGCTTAGACAATAATCTTATAAGCACATTATTTAGTTCGCCTATAACTTTAACATTGGTCCGATCAAGTTGTATGATTTTTAAGTTGGATGGTTCAGCTTCGACATTAATCTTTTGGCATACAGACCATGGCATCACGTTGGATGATGCTCCTGAGTCTACCATACAATTGTGCACGTTTCTATTAAAGATTTTGAATGTTAACAAAAATGGAGGTACATTTTTGCGAGTGCTAAGGGTGGTAGTTTGTGGCTTTTTACTCGCAGTTTCTAAAACTACTTTATCTACATTATTTACATTATTTACAGGAAGGATTCCTTTATCTTGAGGATCAGGATTATTTTTAGTGGAAGTCTTCTGAGGAAATTTGTTCTGCACAACCTTGTTACCACTTGAATTACCATTTTTTCCATTCTCTGAGATATTCTGTAACATTTTTTGTAGCAGAAATGGAAATTTCAATAACTCATAAACATAAATGTTAGCTCTCAACTTTTTAAGACCTTCAACTACATCATAATCTAAGTTGGGGTTCACATTACTCTATTTAGTCTCATCTTGTTTAGATTTCTTTGGGGGGGAAGTCATATTGTTTTCAGAAGAAGGTTTGTTTGCGGTCTTACTCCTAGTATTGTAAGGATGAACCATCTCAAAGTTAGCTTGAAAGATGCTATCCGAGAAGTGTCCAAAAATGTTTGGAGAAGACTCTTCTTCTTGAACTGTCTCTTGTTCAACTACCTCCTCAGGAATCTCAAGAGGCATCAAATTATCCTGGGCTTCTAGAATTGTTTTAAGGGCGTATTGTAGACTTTCTAGATTAAGGCCCTCAGTGGTTGGATTAGGTCGGTTGGTAAGAAAAGGATTCTGGAACGGGGGCTTGTAAGGTCCTTTTCTCGAGGAAGATTCTTCGGTCGTCTTTTTCAAGTCTATAACTTGATTTGATAGTTTTTGAACAACTTTAGTTAATTTTTCTCAATCTGAGCTTTCAGGTTGTGCTTTACTTTGAGTAGGTCTAGGGAGGATTTCATTCTTCTTTTTGGAAGAAGAACTAGTCTCTGTTTCGTTGCTAGTAAAGTATTTAAGACTAAGTATGTCTTTTTCAATCTGGCTGGCCTCCTCGAAGGCTTCTAACAACGTGGCTTTCTTAGATCATTAACCCAAATAGATATACTTTGATGCAAATCTTTAGTATAGTATGCTATTATGAGATTCTCGGCAGACATGGAATCCACAGGGATTCGGTTTTTAAGTGTTAAGAATCTTTGATTGAAGTATTTAACTTTCTCTTTAGGGTTCATTCTTAAGTTATAAAGATCCATGAATAGGAATTCCGGAGGCTTACCGTCTCCAAAATTTTCCAAAAAGCATGACTCGAACTTTTCCCAAGACATGATGGTATGGGATTGCTGGGCAAAGTACCATGTAGATGCATTGCCCTCGAAAGTATAGGGGAACAACCTATAGACTACATCTTCATGTTCGACATTGTGGAGTATTATGGCTAACATAAACTTTTTAATGTGATCTTCAGCGACCTGTTTTGAATCAGGGTCAAACTTGGGAAGCCATTTCTCCGAGTGTTTAGGCAAGGGATGCTGAGCTCCAGGTACAGCTACGACATCCTGGTCAAGCCAAGGTCTAGCAGGATTATTCTAGTTGGCCATTGGTGTAGTGGGTGTGGAAGGCTGAGAAGGGGAACTTCCTTCGTCAGAAGAATATCCTCCAGAAGAGGAAGGAGATGATGGAGGTGGTGAGGGAGGTACTCTAGATCCCCCTGTAGTAGGAGTGAGGATTAGATCTGTAGAGTTCACAGTGAGATTAGTGCCTCTGAGTTGTTCTCTGATATCAGATAAATCTAAAGGTTGGTTCAAAGGTCGTTTGGTTTGCCTCAAACAGGCTAAGGCACTATGAGTTCTTATGAGAGGTTGACAGACAATCTCTTGTATGTCACCACCTGTAGGATTTGGGGTTACTGGTTTAACTGTGACCCGAGGATTGTCGGTTGATGTGGTTGCTTTTTAAGGGGGGATGTTATCGTTCGAATGACTTCTTGTCACTATAGGTGAGTGATTAGGTGGTGGAGGAATCTTACGACTACCTCATGCCATTAATTAATTTCAGGCCCTCCTTCTAGCACCATTTGTTGACGAGCGAAAATGAACGCTCGCCAACTGGGAGAGTGGATCCGGTCCGGGGTTGTCTAAATAACCCAATCCGTTTGGGATAACCCACCCTAAAGGGTTTAGCGGCTCTGTTAGCCAATATAAGTCCTAAAAAAACAAAAGAAAACTACTCTAAATAAACTAATCTAAATAAATAAATGAAACTAATAAACAAATCTAAACTGCTAATATATACAATTCACTACCTAAACTATAATAATTCTATGAATTTCAACATTCAACTATCAACTGAATCAAATCTTAATCACAAATGTACAATATTTATAAATTACAGATTTATAAGAAAACCTGCAAAAAACAATTGCAAACTGTGCTAAGACAACATAACTATTTTTGATTTTATAGTTTTATGATAAAGAAATAGAATAAAAACTAACTATCTAAGCTAAGAAACTAAAACACTAACTCTAACTATGTATCTAAACTAATATATTTATTTAAACTACTTAAATAATACTAATAAGTTAACCTGTGATAAGGCTTTCCAATTTGTCCTGTGTAAAGAATCCAGTTCAGCTTTTCGATGAGAGGAAACCCACATCAATCCTCTGCCAGCCTCTAGTAAACAGTAAGAAACAGTGCTCTTTTGAATATCGATAACAGAACAAACAAGACATAAAAGTTACAACAATCTTATAATTTACAAATCATAACATTTAGATAAATCTGTGTGCAAGGATTTGTATAAAATGATTCAATTAAGGAAGAAGAGAAATCTGTGATTCATTAACTGAAACAAAGTAATTGTTGTATTTTTTAAATAAGAGAGATCAGATATAGATTACACATTAATCAAATCACATCAACCCGCAATAGATTACGATAGCTAAAGTAGTCTATAATCGACTGCAAAATGATATGAATAAAACTTGAAAGAAATGTTTGATCTACTGAAAGCGAAAGTTGTTACAAGACATCAACTTTCATCTCAGATTGTATCATAAATCCATAGTCTAGTTCTCCCACAATGAGGATGATGAGTTTATTACAAAAAATTGACAAGTATTTAAAGACCTCCCACAGGGTAAAACATCCTTGTGGGAGTTATCAAAACAGTTTACACAAATCTGGGAAAATATCCCAAGTCTCTATTTCTAACTCAAACTAACAACTTAAAAATAAAAACTACATAACGCAAATATCTCCTATATTGGCACAGCATGCCCAAATTGATCATTGCAATTCGTATGTACCTGAACAAGGACAAGATTAGACAATATTAGAGGATATTTTATTGATAAAATTGATAAAAATCTAATTTCTAAGACTAGCTACAGAATCTTGCGATTTTGTAGCTGGTCTAAATTGAACACAAAATCGTATTAAAATCAATTCAAAACTCAAAGAATTAAATTCAAATTATTAAACAAGTATCTAATTGATATTTGAAAACCAACGAATCATTCAAATAAAAAACCATTATGCTAATTTGAGAGCAAACAAGATTATGATCAATCGAATGATTACAGAGATACATGTACGTTGTTCCATTTGTTATCACAGTTTCGGGTAAACAGAATCACATTAGATACTTGACAGCAATGAAATCGCTTTCATAAACTAATTGAAATCGACACAAATAGTTGCTTCAGCCATCAACAAAATCATTGTCGAATCCAAACAAAATCAATAGGATCGTTTTTCAAATTGATATAACTGTATTAACATATATAAACGACCATGCTATTTGCAAACCAAATGAAAACTTGTATGTAAATTGAAACAAATGAAATCGTAAACAAATTAATCAGTTGATAACAGGATATATGGGATTTGTCAAACGTTTTTCATTGCCAATTAGAAGAGGACATAATCGATTGACAGTCAACAAAATCATTACATGAATCAATTTCAAAACAAACTATTAGTCGAGTTTTCATATGAATTCAACAGAGACAAAATCATTTTTGGAAATCAAAACCAACATAGCAGCATCAAATCTATTTTTGATATCAATCTAACCCAATACAGGCAATTGTGCTAACTTAAGACATGCAGCAATCAAATCAAAACGAATCGAAACAGTTGGTGTTTGACACAGTCGTTATGAATCAACACAACTCCACGATTTTAGCGAATAGATCTTTTGCACAGGTCGAATGTAACCAGAACCCAAACGAAAATATCGATTCAATACAAAACAGAGTCGTTCCTAGCTAATCGAAGTCAACAGTGTCAATAGATTACATTGTATTTGTCAACCGAGTCACTAATAATGACGGATAACACATATAGAGGATCATACCAATTCAAACCCATGAAATCGTTCCAAAATCAAACCATAAGAACTAAATCAGAGCCAATAGAATCCAACCACAACGAAATCATGCCAAATCAAAACATAGTCGTGCTCTGATTTTAGCACAAAATCTCTTATACAGGTCAGATGCCATCAAAACGAAAACAAATCCCATTGATCACATTAATTCAAACCAACAGAATTTTTCTAAGGCGAACCATACCAAGTCAAAACCAATCAATCGCTACTACTAAGCTGGGCACGACAAAATCGCATACCAAAATCATAACTACATTTGATTTTAGCAGAAAGAATCTAGTGTACAGGATCCATAACATAACCGTTTTTGACAATCAAACTATGAAAGTATCATTTCGAATAATGAACAAAACTAATTGAAACCCAAAACCAATTCATTATATGAATCCAAGCAATTCATAAAATGAAATTGATATTGAAATTCATGCCTGGATAATCAGAAAACAACTCGGTCATGATAATTTGGAATTGACGAAGGCTGTTGTCGATTCGACATTCCTAAAAACGACCGAACCAGTGGTTTTCTTCATATTGTCATTAGCTTGGAGCCTGTCCCTTTCTCTAGACAGGACTATAATTTGGTTCTCTAAAGATTTGATCTTCGATTGTAATAAGGGAAAGTTGACATAGTAGCGCTCAAGCCACACATTACATTGGATACATGAAGTCTGTTCAAGCTTCGAAATTGCAGGCGAGGGTTTGTTTAAATCACCAAGGGTTTCATTATGAAGCTTGATTCCTGGGTAGTTAGGATTGTTCTTTAGGCATGGGGGAAAATTAGAAACATAGTCATAGGGTGGCTTGGAGCATATGCCTTGGGAATAGGGATACTCTTCAGCTAGGAAGCGTTCGATATCGGAGTCTGAGTCCTCGCTCAAAACTATGGGCTTTTGATCAAGTTTTGGCTTAGGTTTATTTCGGGCAATTCTCGATATCAATCAAGCATTATTTTTACCCTTGTTGTTGACAGTAGGGTTACCCTTGACTTTCTTACTTACAGGCTTCTTTATAGCCTCCACCTTGTCTGTTATGATGTCTAGAAGGTCTATATCAGGGCCAATCGAGGGTTTGGGAGAGGGCAGAAGGACATGGAATGGCACGGGTGACCCGACCATAGTCTCACTAACCACAGACTTGTCGATTTGGACAGACTCTGAATCAACAAAGCCATTTTGAAAGAGAAAAGATTGCCAATTATCACTGTGAAGTTTTAAATGGTGAGCGACGATGAGTCTAATCAAGCCATGGTGAAACAAGCTGCTATCAACCTTCTCGCGTTTGAACCTCTTAGCCATTTTGTAAAGACTACACAAGAAGTAAAATGGCATGTTCAATGGATAGCCCATGAAATTCATCAACATTTGAAGGTGATAAAGAAAAACCAATCCATACCGACCCTCACAGGTCACAAATTGTTTAACCATTATCAAAATATCGTGCCACCTAGGTTTAAGTGTGGAAATAAGCATACCTTTGTCACAGGATGTGACCTTTCGTGATACGAATAGCAAAGGCCACGACACCTCATCAACTTTAGAGTTCTTAAACCATCACTGGCCTGTGGCTGTTAGTCCTGTGGCATAGCTTATGAATTCTTCATTGAGTTCAAATTGAATGTCACCTACTTTATCCCTACACCCATCAAAGGTAAGGGCGAATTGTTGTGCAACAAACAGATTGAAACCCTCGAACCTCTATACAAATGTGAGCCAACCACTATCCTCTAAATCCTTACGGGCGTTATCGAATAGTAACAGAGCTTGACTACCATTCGGCTCTATTCGCAACACCGATGCCATAGACAGGAGCACACAGTGAGCGATGTGAACGAGCCAGGGTTTGATTCACATCATACGCAGGGGCAGAACGCTCACAAGATTACCCAAAACTAGCAAAGGTGAAACAAGGATAGGGGAAGACATTAATGACATATCGTGTGAAGGTGGTGGAGCTAGTTCATTACATGAAAAATAGTCATATCTACAGTACAACCACGGGCGCAAATAGCTATTCAACCCACTATTGTATAGGTTGACAATTATGCCATTCAATCAACCAATGAAATCAATGGTAAGTGGATTAAACATTCGCGTGAGCAATAGTTATATTTTCAAAACCAAACAAATGAATCGAAACCAATACCAAGGGTTTGATTATGTGACATGTGTTTTATAGAACAATTTATACCAAGAGTTTAACCATAACACCAATGTATTTTCATGAAACCAATGATCAAGTGAATCGATCAAAGAACATATAAATCCAATGACCAATGCATCACAATCTCAATCACTCATGAAGCGAAAATGTATAATCAATCAAATAATGCCAAATGAGTATAGGTCAAGGGGTCTTGCCAACTGTATAACGATGAGTAAATTGGAAACACAATGGGCATATCGACAAGGAAGATCGCAACAATTCAGTGATGATTTTAATGTGACTTTGAAAACCAGGTTTTCACGCTTGCAGTCATGAAAACAAGAACAAAAGTAATTGTGCACAAAGCACAAAAATAATAGTGTCATTTTATTCGAGAATTGCGACAAAAATCAAGGTTTGAAAAGCACTGGTGAAGGTAGCTTATAAGGACAGTAGAAAAATGTGAATTGGATGCCAACAATGGTGACACACTGGTAGAAGCAGTTATCTCTACCAAAAGACAAATTTGGATTGGGATAATGAGAAAAAATCTAACTCAAAAACAACAACCAGAAAAACGTATAAACATTTTCATCAACCATATATTCCAACAGTGTTTTAAAAGATGAAAGCTGATAGCAGTCATAAGACAAGTGAGTCGCGATATTAAAGATAAAATCTCCAATACTGTTGACAGAGCCACTGCTACCAGTAAGCATCCATAGCCTCGAGGGTTTTCATTTAACCCACTCTGACATCTGTATCCTACCAAGAAGTTCTGGATCAGAATAAAGGACATTTTAAGGTTAAGAGGTTTCTTATTCGCAAATTTTCATATACCCGACATTGCTTTGGTGCCAGCGGGCCTATTCAATACCCCGGTGAAGTTGTCTTGGTGTCATGCATGCATTTACCCGCTGCCAGCAGACCTGTTCAGCATCCCGTCGGGTTTACAAGCACTTCCCACAGCTCTATTAATGATTTATTTTGTTTTATATAGTTGAGCAGAGTGACGCTAAAAATTATGATATTTTAACATATTTTTTTCAGACCTCAGCAGAATTTTTTAGAACTGTCCTTTATTAAAATCTAGAGATGTTTCATTTACAAAACCAACATTCTAAGGCAGGGAGGCATCTTCTGAGTCATTCCCTTAAGAAATAGGGACAGCGTAAAAAGATAATGGATGATCGCAACAAGCTTATGTTAGAGATTGAAATCAGTTAACTTCTTTCAAACAACAAACTTTTGCCAATGACAGATGTAAATTTCAGAAGTATACAATTGATGTTTATACAATTTTCTTAGCAGTCATTTCAGCGAAGGAATTTTTTGTTTTCTTTGTCTAAATAGTCAAGTATGCAGGTATGTGTATTTTCAAAAACACAAACTAATAAACGAAAAGGAAAAATCCAAATCAAAACAACAAAAGAAAAGAAAGCCAAGCAAAATATGTACATAATGTACAAGGGTTGTCATCAAGCAAAGTATCTTTTCAGGGCTTGTCCATTCACCGGATAGGTATCAGGATGCCCCTCTAGATTCTGCAATCGAAAAGAACTGGGACCGAACTTATCAGCAATTAAAAATGGTCCAATCCATAAGTTTTGAAATTTTGTGTGCTGTCCCTTTCCTTCATGCGGTTTATCCCATTTCAAGACGAGGTCACCTACTTCGAAATTCCTATCAGAAGCAGAGTTAGAATCGAACCAGCTTTTAGCTAATAGTTGATGTTGATCTAACTTACGTTTATCTTGGGCTCTTACCTCTTCTAGATTCATCAAAGTGTTAATTCGGTTTTCTAAAGGGGGACAATCTTCTTCTCGAATTTTCTATGATAAATGTAGTGAAGGAAGAAGAATGTGTGGTGGAAGAATTGTTTCTCTGCCATAAATGAGAAAAAAGGGGGAGTTACCTACAGCAGCTTTTGGTGTTACCCTATCATCCCACAGCGCGTTTAACAGTGCATTGTGCCAATTTTTGTGATTTTCAGCCACCATTCTCTTGATGATTTTAATCAAGTTCTTATTTGTTGATTCTTCTAATCCATTGCCCTGGGGGTAATAGCTAGAAGAATACTTCAATTTAATTCATTTTTCCAAAGTGAACTCGCTCATCTCAAGAGAGGAAAAGTAAGAAGCGTTATCGAATACTAAACAGTCAGGGATACAAAAACGAGTGATAATATTCGAATTTAGAAAGGCAATTACCTGACTGGTGTTGACATTTCTTAACGCGGCAACTTCAGACCATTGGGTAAAGTAATCTGTGGCTATTATGATGAAATTATGTTGTTGTGAGGACGGGCGGTTGATCGGACCTATGATATCAAGGCCCCACTACTGAAAAGGAGAATCTACTAAGACGGGTTGTAAAGGAAAGGCCGGTTTTTGTAACCACCCTGATGCTTTCTGACAAATAATACACTTACGAAACAAAGCATGGGCATCTCTAAGAAGCGTGGGCCAGTAATAACCATCTATTACAACCTTATGGGTAGTGGTGTCACCACCAAAATGACCGCCAACTTCTCCTGCATGCAACTCTAGCAAGACTTTTTCTGCTTCGTCTTTCTCAAGACAACGCATCAACACACCATCAAAACTTTGACGAAGCATGATACCATTAACCAAATGAAAGGAGGCATACTTTAATCTCAACTCTCTTATTTTAGTAGGATCCAAGTGACAGGGGGCTGACCCATGTTCAAGATAGAATCTTATATCGTCATACCAAGGACTGACAGAGTTTTGTGCGCAACAGATTGTATTTTGATCGTGTTGTCCTAGGTTTGACATATTGCTTTCTTCTTGCTGTCCTGTTGCTGAATCAACAACTAACTTGCATAACCCTTGGCCTCTCACTATTTGATCTGGGGTAATTTCTATGTCGTACTCCTGCAAGGAGGTGACCCAGTTAGCCCTCTTTTCACCTAGTTCCTTCTGCACTAACAGGTTCCTGACGGATGGATAAGGGACAATAACTTTCATCCTTGATTTCAAAAGATAAGATCAGAAATGATTAACTGCTTTGAAAACAACGTAGGCTTTATGATCTACCACTAGGTAATTAAGTTCAGTGCCTTTGAAAGAAGAGCTCATAAACGTGATGGTTACTTCGTTGGTCTCGACGTTCTTTTGAGTTAGGACGACGGCATAGGAACGGTCAGAGGCAAAAGTGTAGAGTGTAAAGTCTTGAGAAAAGTCGGGGCTCATGAGAGAAGGAGCGTCTATTATGGCCTTCTTTATTGCATTAAAATCCTGATTTTCTAGGGGTCCCCAGTGATATTGAGTGTCTTTCTTAATTAAATTCTATAAAGGCCTGAACATTTCAGAGAAACTGGGGACAAATCTCCTCATGAAGTTAATCTGGCCTAAGAAAGACTGCATAGACTTTTTGGATGTAGGAGGGGGAAGTTTCATGATGACTTGAGTCCTTTCAGGGTCGATAATCATCCCTTCGCTCGACACAATAAATCCCAAGAGTTTACCCTGTTCTATTGCAAAGATGGATTTTTTAGGATTCAAGGAGATGTCGTATTTGTGACATCATTGTAGAATGGCTCGTAAGTGAGCTAGATGATCGGTTTTGTTTTTAGAGAATACGGTAGCATCATCTAAGTAAACTACGACGGACTGATTGATTAGGCCTCGGAAAGCAATGTCCATTTCTCTCTGGAAAGTGGCACTGACATTAATCAATCCAAAGGGCATTTTTCGATAAGCATAGGTGCCCGACGGGGTGCGGAAGGTAGTTTTAAGTTGGTCTGGAGGAGACATCAGGACTTCATTGTACCCTGAGAAACCATCCAACAAGGATAGCCTCTCAGAACCAGATACCTATTGAAGGATCTGTTCCATGGGTGGGACAAGATAGTTGTCTTTATCAGATGCTCTGTTAAGGTTTTAGAAATCGATGCAAAGTCGGATTTCCCCACTTTTCTTCCGGACAGGGACAAGGTTATAAACCCATTGAGTGTGCCTAACAGGTAAAATAATCTTAGCATTTAGGAGCTTATTCAATTCTTTTTTAACGGTCGGTTCAAGCTTAGGGTGCATTTTTCTTTAACGAAAATATCAATTCAATACAAAACAGAGTCGTTCCTGGCTAATCGAAGTCAACAGTGTCATTAAATTACATCGTATTTGTCAACCCAGTCACTAATAATGATGTATAACACATATAGAGGATCATACCAATTCAAACCCATGAAATCGTTCCAAAATCAAACCATAAGAACTAAATCAGAGCCGATAGAATCCAACGACAACGAAATCATGCCAAATCAAAACATAGTCGTTCTCTGATTTTAGCACAAAATCTCTTATACAGGTCAGATGCCATCAAAACGAAAACAAATCCCATTGATCACATTAATTCAAACCAACAGAATTTTGCTAAGGCGAACCATACCAAGTCAAAACCAACCAATCGCTTCTACTAAGATGGGCACGACAAAATCGCATACCAAAATCATAACTACATTTGATTTTAGCAGAAAGAATCCAGTGTACAGGATCCATAACATAACCGTTTTTGACAATCAAACTATGAAAGAATCATTTTGAATAATGAACAAAACTAATCGAAACCCAAAACCAATTCATTATATGAATCCAAGCAATTCATAAAACGAAATTGATATTGAAATTCATACCTAGATAATTAGAAAACAACTCAGTCATGATAATTTGGAATTGACGAAGGGTGTTATCGATTCAACATTCCTAAAAACGATCGAACCAGTGGTTTTCTGCTTCTTGTCATTAGCTTGAAGCATGTCCCTTTCTCTCAACAACACTGTAAATTGGTTCTCTAAAGAATTTATCTTCAATTGTAATAAGGGAACGTCAGCATAGTAGTGCTCAAGCCACACATTACAGTGGATACATGAAGTTTGTTCGGGCTTTGAAATTGCAGGCGAGGGTTTGTTTAAATCACCAAGGGTTTCATTATGAAGCTTGATTTCTGGGTAGTTAGGATTGTTCTTTAGGCATGGGGACAAATTAGAAACATAGTCATAGGGTGGCTTGAAGCATAGGCCTTGGGAATAGGGATACTCTTCAACTAGGAAGCGTTCGATATCGGAGTCCAGGTCCTCGCTCAGAACTATGGGCTTTTGATCGAGGTTTGGCTTAGGCTTATTCTGGGCAAGTCTCGATATCAATCGAGAATTATTTTTACCCTTGTTGTTGACAGTAGGGTTACCCTTGACTTTCTTACTTACAGGCTTCTTTACAGCCTCCACCTTATTTGTTATGATGTCCGGTAGGTCGATATAAGGGCCAATCGAGGGTTTGGGAGAGGGAATAAGGACATGGAATGGCACGGGTGGCCTGACCATAGTCTAACTGACCATAGACTTGTCGATTTGGACAGAATCTGAATCAAAAAATCCATTTCAAGAGAGAAAAGCTTGCCAATTATCACCGTGAAGTTTTAAATGGTGAGCGACGATGAGTCTAATCAAGCCATGGTGAAACAAGCTGCTATCAACCTTCTCGCATTTGAACCTCTTAGCCATTTTGTAAAGACTACGCAGGAAGTAAAATGGCATGTTCAATGGATAGCCCATGAAATTCATCAACAATCAAAGGTGATAAAGAAAAACCAATCCATACCGACCCTCATAGGTCACAAATTTTTTAACCATTATCAAAAGATCATGCCACCTGGGTTTAAGTGTGGAAATAGGCATACCTTTGTCACAGGATGTGACCTTTCGTGATACGAATAGTAAAGGCCATGACACCTCATCAACTTTGGAGTTCTTAAACCATCGTTAGCCTGTGGTTTCTAGTCCTGTGGAAAAGCTTATGAATTCTTCATTGAGTTCAAATTTAATGTCACCTACTTTATCCCTACACCCATCAAAGGTAAGGGCGAATTGTTGTGCAACAAATAGATTGAAACCCTCGAATCTCTGTACAAACGTGAGCCAACCACTATCCTCTAAATCCTTATGGGCGTTATCAAACAGTAACAGAGCTTGACTACCGTTCGGCTCTATTTACACCACTGGTGCCATAGACAGGAGCACATGGTGAGCGATGTGAACCAGACAGGGTTTGAATCACAACATACGCAGGGGCAGAACGCTCACAAGCTTACCCAAAACTAGCAAAGGTGAAACAGGGATAGGGGAAGACATTAATGACATATAGTGCGAAGGTGGTGGAGCTAGTTCATTACATGAAAAACATTCATATGTATAGTACAACCGCCGGCGCAGATAACTATTCAACCCACTATTGTATAGGTTAACAATTATGCCATTCAATCAACCAATGAAATCAATGGTAAGTGGATTAATTATTCGCGCGAGCAATAGTTATAGTTTCAAAACCAAACAAATGAATCGAAACCAATACCAAGGGTTTGATTATGTGACATGTGTTGTATAGAACGATTTATACCAAGAGTTTAACCATAACACCAATGTGTTTTCATGAAACCAATGATCAAGTGAATCGATCAAAGAACATATAAAACCAATGACCAATGCGTCACAATCTCAATCACTCATGAAGTGAAACTGTATAATCAATCTGGTATTTTTGCATCATCGTTCAGTGATAAGGGTCGTGACCTGGTTTTTTGCAGATTTTGCACCATATTCCTCCCAGTGGTAATGGATTCAGCATACCCGATACCATATACTGTGCGAACGTTGGGTAGTCGTTCTTGTGGTGTCTTTTCATCCTACATGTGGTACACCAAACAACTTCTTCTTTGTCCTTGTTCTTATTCTGGTTCAGCTAAAATGTTAGATTCTTCAAATCCTCCTTCAATTCCTTGATTGTTGGGTCTGTCTGTTGGTATTAGTTCTCTTTCAGTTGCAAGGCTTCCTGCAGAGCCTCTACATGCATCTGAAATTAATGTTGTCATAAAGGGTATTTTAAGTGTGGGAGTAGTGAGTTGACAAAGAGGTGTCGATGTTGCATATCGGTCGTGAGGTATTTTAACTTTCTCTTCAGTTGCTTGAATCTATGAACGATCTCCCATACAGACTCTTCTGGTTTTTTCTTATTTTGATCATCTCATTCATGTATTGATCCTCTGAGCTCGACTTTTGGAACTCATTTATCAATAACTTCTTAATGTCGTCCAGTGTCCTTATTGTCCCCGGGGCACTATTTGTGTCTAGAATCATTTACCAGTCTAGCGCACGGTCTCTTAATGTAATATCTAGTTGCATGAGTTTGGTATCTTCATTAGTGATCTTTTTTTCTTCCTAGATCTTTTCACAAATGAACGAGTGCTTTTCAGGGTCTTTCATTGCTTCTCCCCAAAATTCTAGTATCCTGATGGTTGGGTCATGTCCTGCCATTATGAATATTGAACTACTACCTCCTCCACATGGTGTAAATACTTGACTAATGTTGCCTAGACTGGCTCCTCCATTTGTTTCTCCTTGTGTAGATGTACTTCCTGCTGTCAGACTTCCTCTGAAGTTTGGTTGTCTAAACGGTGGTGTTCTCTTTGGTGTATTAATCGCACATGAGTTTATGGGTTCCACACTGAAATTAATATGGATAGGATGGTTTCCTTCTCCTTCTTCTCTTGGACCTCTCGTCTTCCTTTCATATTTTTCACACAGGATTTCCTCAATCTGCTCCACAGCCCAGAGATCCTCTACCTCTTCCTCATCACTCGCCAAGCCTTCCCTCACGACTACGACTCTCTTATTGTTATTCATCTTGTATTGGTAGGGTACTCTACTATGACTCCTTCCCATTGATGCCAATATCCACTTTATCTGGTCGTCATCCATCATGATTGGGTCCAAAGGTTCCTCCTCTTTCTTTCCCTTATCCTTACCTCCTTCCATTCCTCCTCTCTTTGTCAGTGCTTCCCCCCTTCCCCCATGCACGCAGGGAAGTTTAGTTGTCTGATTCTATTGTCATTACACCTTTTTTATATAACAGTATATTAATAGAACTATACAGTGATCGAATGTACCTTCCTCGAGGTCTGCATAGAAATTCATGCTCCACTACATTGTATGACTTCGTTGTGTCAACTGCGAACTCTTTTATGAAGCCTGCTACAATACTATCAAGCCAAAAGTCTACTGCATGGGTGAATTTTTTGTTCACCTATTGTAACTACTTAATCTATACTTGGGTCCACTCTAACTGTCGAATCTGGTTCATCGTGTGTTTATCCTTCAACCTTAGTATCCACTCCTGCAATAGATGTGGAAAGTCGTAGAAAAAGACATAGTGTAAATCAGTAAACATGTATTTGTCCAGATATTTGCGAGGTGTTATTCTAGGGTTTTTATTGTCTTTCTGTGCAAACTCTAGTTCTTTGGTTCTCAACCGGCTTTCGATTTATGCTTTTGTAGGGTTCCAAGGTCTCAACATTCCCTTCTAATGGCTCATTGCTCTCTTCTTTTCTTTGCTCATTCCTCGCTCGACCTATCTCAGCTACTCAATCTGCCTCTATTCCTACCAATGACAATGGAACCATTTGTTGGTTACTTTCCTCTATTCTACTCTAAGCTTCTTATTGACCCAGGGTTCATGTCTTTTGGGTTTCCAAAAAATCCTCTAAAACTATCGACCCTCCTGGTAAAGCATAAGGAAACACAACACACAGAATGCATTGCACAATCTCACCTAAGATAGATTTAATGGGTGGTTGTAAGACTCAGGTGTTTACAACCCAGAATTGAGTATGAGATATGAGATCTGTATTCAGAGCCACTTACTATAACTTGTGATTGTAACCTGTTGTTATTCATGACTGTGCATTACCTTAAACAACTTATTTCCTTAATAACTCAACCATATTTCATAGAAATATAATAACCCATTCATTCATTAAGCACAATATCTAACTACTGAAAAGAGGATAAAGATATGCATGCATTCATCACATTACACAGATATTATTGTGGTTCAACCCCTCTTGGGCTACGTCCACAAAGATCTATCTCTTGACTCTTTTATTATGGTAGTTATGCATCTACAGCGCCGCGAGCTTACAATTCTCCTCAGATGGGTAAGATCTATATGAGGCGAACTAGACCACACTAGGCTTCTCAGCATACAATCTAATCCTCAAGATCTACCTTCTCTCCTCTCCTCTAGATCAACATCTTACAAAATAGTTCATACACGAACATTACATATCGCATCAACTTATACACATTTACGATAATGCAAAGCCAACTACTAACTAAATCGGAACAACTACAAAATACCTCAAAAATACAGAACTCAGAACTCAGAAATCGACCACAATACCTCAGTATCAATATTTATACATCTTTCGATCTTCATCCATTACGATTTGTTACCAAAAACCTAACCCTACCGACGTTAGGTCTTCCTCCCATGTGCATGTGTTGTTCCTCCATCCATTTGTCGCTTTCCTTGTGCATGCTTTCTTGCATTCATGCATGTTGTGTTTCCTTCTAGTTGTCACTTCACTTTTTGCATGCTTTCTTTCCCCACGATCATCCTTCTTTCCACTTCAACCTGCTGCCAACACCAATCCATTCTGACCACTATATCATAATATCCCAAGATTGTAACATATAGGTTTACACTTGTCACAAAGTCACCCAAGTTGATGTTACAATCCTTGAATTTTCCCCCAACCTTTTCCTTGGCACCAGATGCCATCTCCACATGTCTAAACCCATCTTGTTCTAAGGCCTTCACCTTAATTATTTTAAGTGCAGCACTGGATATTAAAATTCCAGTAGCTCCTAGATCTATTAAAATACTAAAATGTTGATCTTTGATCATACAGGACGTCTTGAGCACGGTGGACTAATGCTCATCCTGGCGGTTATTCACCATTGCATGTATCTTATGGGCCTTGCCCAAATTTCCAAGTTTCATAGGTCCTGATGATCCGACATATATTTCCTTCTCAATAGGAAAATCTCTCTAGTATTGTCGCTCTCCACATGTCTAGCATCCAGTCTTTGGTCCAGTGCTCCTAGTCTCAGAAGTAGAAGTTGTTGACCTAGGAGTCTGGTGTATTGGTTTGTTTTGCGTACTAGGTCTAAAATGTTGTTTTTTTTTTGGATGACCTTGTTGTTGTTATTGTGGTTATCTGCAAGGATTCCTCTATTGAGGATTCTGTCATCGTGGTGCTAAGAATACAGGTCCTATGGGTGTATCACGGTGCCCATAAGTTTGTCTAACTGGTGTCTAATGTTGTTGCACTCCTGAATATGCCTCTCTAGTCTATCTAGAAGGAGTTCTACCCTAACCCCCATTATTAAGCTCTTCTTTAGTAATGAGAGCCTTCTGAACTACATCATGCAACATATGAGGCATCAAGATCCTCACTTTCGCACGAATGTTGAAGTTGAGGCCGAACACAAACTTGTTAACCTTTAGTTTCTTAGTGTTCATATGTGGATCATATATAAGTAGCACCATGTACCTAGCCTCATACTTCGTTACCATAGGAATACCCTGTCGTAAGGATTTGAACTCATTAATCTAGTGCTCAATGAATTCATCCGACAATTACCTCTCCTAAAATCATTCCTCGAACAATTCCTATGACACATATTCAATGACCATGTTTAGTTGATTTAGGAGTGTCTTCCACCAAAGAAGAGAACTCCCCTTTAGTTTAAATACCACCATGCATACTTTCATGTTGGAGGTGTAATCATGTAGTGAAAATCACATCGCCATTTTCTCCAACCATTCCCCGGTGGCTAATCCATCTATGGCACCCCAGAACTTGGGAAATTTCACTTTCTTGAATTCTCTGTGTATACTCCTACTACCTATTGGAGTGTGTTGTGAACCCTCATTGGGAACAAATGATCTGCCCTCATTTTGATCCAAGTGGTTGATCAATTCCTCTGACATCCTCTAGAAGTATCTCATCATACCTACCACATCCCCCACATCAACCTTCTCTTGATCAATAGTCTTCTCCTCTTCATGTGGATTTGATCCCTCCTCCATGGATGCTCTCGGAGGAAGTGTACCTCTTCCCCTTGCACCATGTTGTCTACTCATCATGGATCCTCTTGTTGGTTATGGAGCCTGATTATCTTCCTGATTCAGAGGTCCTTGCTTTCAGCCATGTTTATACCCCATGAAGTATTTACACCCCAGAAGTATGTACACTCTTCCACGCGGGGGAGTGCAGAGGGGGGGTACCACCTCTGCGGGGTCCGGGGGGGCTATCCCCTCAGCTGGGGGGTCTGGGGGCAAGCGGGTCCCCAACAGGGGTTCGGGGGCGAAGCCCCCAAAGCAAAAATTGCCTTATAAAAGTATATTGTAATTTCATTGTAAATCTGGACCATTCATTATAAGGTCGCAGATCTAACGGTAGAG
>ML795627.1:588500-638707 GCA_009831015.1 Picea engelmannii
AACTTATCTTTAATAGTGATCTTGTTGAGCTCTCTATAATCTGGACACATACGCCATGAGCTATATTTATTGAATACCATTACCACTGGTGCAGAGTAAGAACTTTGGCTAGGTCTAATAATGCCAGCCTCTAACATTTCTTCGACCGTGTGCTCAATTTCACTCTTCTAGGTGTAAGGGTATCTGTATGGTCTGATGTTAGGTGGAACACTCCCAGGAATTAGGTGAATTTCATGATCATGATTTTGAGTGGGTGGAAGACCTTTGGGAATATCTTCAAATACTTTGGAATGCTTATCAACGATCCCTTGGAGATCTTGAGAAATAGATGGCTTAGATGTTTGAACATCTAGTGAGCATAGTTGTGAAATAATTCCTTGATGCCCCTTTTTCAATAATTTTGTCATTCCATTGAGCTTATCACCTTACCAGGTTTCCCTATGATACCTCTTAACTCAATTTCTTTTCCTTCCAATGAAAATTTCATGAAAAGTTCTTGAAAATTAAAATCCATTGTTCCTAATGATTGTAACCATTGGATTCCTAGTACAACATCTACACCACCCATTGGTATAGCAATCATTGGACTATTCCTTACATATTCCCCCATAGTAAGATTGATCTTATTGCATTTTCCTAAGAAATTGATAGTTCCTCCATATGCAATCATTTTTTTTTTTAAGTAAAAAAGGGGGAGAATCCTTCTATTCAATCCATGAGAAAAGTGCAAAGTGATACATTGATTTGTTGATGGGAGAAGACCCCTCAAAAAGAGAACAGGGGATCACTTGAAACTAGCCTATGGTAAAAGAGAGCCCCATAGAGCGTGTGGGCAAAGCAATATGAAACATTACAATATAAGGAGAAAGGGCCAGATCATTGTGTTGGCGAGTGAGGATCCTTTCTACCTTTTTTCTTACGAACATCAATCCAACCAGAGGAGCTGGAAGGCTCAACAACTTTTACCAAAAAAGCCAGATGGTCTGAGGAAGTGCCATAATCTTGAGTTGTTGAATCCAAGGGTTCTTCTTTGTCACTATCTAAGTTTTCTTATTCATGAGGTCGCTTCTGAGTCCCTGGGAGCGAGGTTGTCATCATGACTGTGTCAATTGTTTCCCCCTTTTTGAGAGGTGGGTGCAAGGACTTAATTGCGGGAGTTGGAATCATGACTTCTGAATCTTCAGGATTTTGTGTCAAGGCCGCAGGCTGGTGTTTTGGGTCGACAGTTGGCTGTTGAGCGAAAGTTTGGGTCTGCGAAGGCATTAAGGAAGGCAGAGGAGTTTGAGCATATTTGTGGTGTTTTTTGTTGTCGGAGGAAGGGTTCAGGCAACTTTTGTGAGATTTTAGTCCTTGCCAACCATTGGCTCTTTTCCATCTCAAGTTGCCTGGAGGTGCCCTGTTTGCTGACAGGAGCGGCATCTGAAGGCGGTGTTCTCATAATTGACCATTTGTATGAAAGGATCTACCTCATCCCAGTCTATAAGAATCCTATCTAGAATCCCTTGACTGAGGTCAGTTTCAATGGATATGCGGGCAAAAGTGACGAAGCCTTTCGTTATTCTATCTGTGTCTATATTGATAAATTTACCCAATGCATTGCCCAGGGTGGGTAAAAAGGATGAAGAATAGAAATGCAGGGGTATATTGGGTAGTCTTACCCAGACTGGTGTAGTCATGGTTGTCATGGTTAGTGGATTGAATTCAGGGAACCATCTCTGCATGGAGAGACCAGATCTGCCCCAGAACCAAGGACCTTGCTCTAGCACACGTTGACATTCGGCTTCTGTGGAGAATTTGACGATGAAGAACCCCTTGGAGCAGAAGAATAGCTCATGACCTTCCAACCAGGTCTTGTTAACCCATTCCTTTAGCACAGGTGCCGAGGGCCAAATTCCGTTGAAGCGACAAATGAGGGATTTTGCCTGGTAGATAAAGGCATAGCCATAGACTTGGGGATCTTTGACTTTTGTTGTTGAGGTTCTGGGTACTGCTCCATAATGAAGGTAGATCCAAAGGGCTCCTTTACTTTTGAAGATTCAACCTTGAACCTTGAAGAAGCGGAAGTCCCTAATTTCACGACCTGCTTGTAAGAGCTTGGATGAGTGACTGAAGGCGCTCCTCCATGCAAACGAGAAGTGAGAGAAATGGTTGTGTTTTTTATATTCCCGTAGTCCCGTAGCAGAGAGCCAACTCCAAGCTGCCATCCTTCGAAGATTAGTCGTTGGAACCCAAGCGGAGTACCTGTAGCTTGGTGGATTTGGGGTTTGAGCTCAAAAACAGAGTCTAGCAATGGTCTTTACAAAAATATCTGGCAATGGTATTTACAAAAAGGGGGAAGCTTGCCGCAATCTCAGAGCTAGTCTTGCCGCGATATTCAGAATGAAACCTTGCTCTTGCATTACTCTTAACTAGATTCCTGCACCAAAGCGAAGGCGGAGAATCCCCCAAGAGCCGAAGATCCCTTAGGTCTCTACTATTTGAATGGCTTTCAAACTTTAGATCAAGGTGGTGGTGGCTGCTAGGGTTTAGTACTTGCCGCACCCACCGTCTATTCTTAGCATTGATCTGGTCCCAAATCGCTGGTTCTCTCTCACCAGAGAATGAGTTGGAGCTTCCCTCCTTGGTTTCCTCTATTCCGGCCGCTAACCTTCTTGACGAGATGAACCATTTATTCCATCCTAGTGACGGAAGCACAACAGAGACTTCATCTACAGGGACTGGTTGCGTTTCCATTTCAGGATCCTTCTCTGTGGGCAGTTGCTAGTCCACCTCGGCCCTGCAAAGGACCATCGCTTCCTTCTCCCCGTTAGGGTTCCGTTCCATTTTCATATCCCTCATGTCATTTCTTATTGAGCTCTTGGGATCTGGCGCGACTGTGATCACAGGCACGGCCATGTGAAAAATGCCCTGACAGCCACTTATAGCCTAATCAAAGTTGTCATCGTCCAATAGATCAAATTCGAGCAGCTGTAGCCTTTCCTTTGCTCCCTCTAACTTCAGTAAATGAGTGGTCTTTTTCTCATTACCAAGATCCCTTACAGTTCCCTTAACACGGTAACCATATTGGAGAAGGCATTTGAAAAACCAAGAGGCTAGGTAACCCGATGCTCCTATCATGTAGACTGTTCCTTGGGCAATTGCGGCATTGGTTTCCATCTCAACCCTAAACCCCTCCATATGCAATCATTACTTGAAAATCTGGCACTGGATATACAAAGAAATTGAGAGATTTGGCTAATTTATAGTGAATGAAATTATGAGTACTGCCAGAATCAATTAGGACTATTACCTTTTTCTTTTTGATGTATCGTTCGATCTTGAGGTTTTGAGGAGTGCTAATTCCAGCCAATGCATTACATGATATCATTGGAGTCAACTCTTTAGATGAAATTGATTTTACATTTTCATCTTGAGATGGTTCTTGTTCTTCTTCTTCTTCCTCTTCACAATCTATGTAGAATAATTTCTTCTCACCACACTTATGTCCCTTACTGTACTTGCTGTCACAATTAAAGCATAAACCTTTTGCTTTTATTTACTCCAATTGTTGAGGTGTCAACCTTGTAGGTTGAGGTGTTTTAGAAGGAGCATTGTTATCTCTATAGATGTTAGTATTGGTCCTTCTAGTAGTCGTAGCCATATTTTTACTTTCGACATTTCTTTCCACCTTAAATAAATTCTCTAATGATTTGGGTTCCCAAAGGCGAACCTCATGTTGAATGTTATCCTTTAAAGTTCCTATGAATACATCAATCAAGTTCTCATCTAGAATATCGGTTACCTTTATATTCAATCTTTGGAAGTTCTCAATGTGCTCGGTAACTAAATCCTTTTTCTTGAGATTTATCAATTGGCTAAAGAAGGTATTGCTCCGTTTATCCTCATAGTGTGCTATCATTTCTTCCGTGAAAATTGTCCAAGTGACGAGTGATTTGCGAGAACAAAGCCATATATACCACACAAATTGATTAGGTTCTAAACATAAAGAAGCAATTTGTACCTTTTGTGTATGTGGCACATTATGTAGATCAAAGAATTTCTCCATCTCAAGTATCCATGTGATTGGTTCCTTGGGTCCTTGCCATCAAACTTCCTCATATTGATCTTAGGAACGTGGTTGGTCTACAACCCAAAGTTGGAGTTTCTCCATTCTTGATTCACCTTCCTTGTGTCCTCATCGTGAATTTCATGGGATGCATTTTCACTTTCAGGTGTCTTCTCTGTTATGAAATTTTTCAATACTTCCATGATCTCCTCTTTTAAACCATCCATGCCTCCAACTTAGCTTTCATCTCTTGTATTTCATCTTTTGTTACTATATTATTTTGTAAATCATTTATGTCCCTACACATTTCTTCACCTTCATCAATAGTCCAATTAGGATTGTCTGGAGGCTTATTTGGTGTAGAAGTTCCCTTTTTGGGTGGCTTGTTGGCCAAGTATCACTTTTGAACCTTGATTTTGAGGTGGTTCTGCTAGACAATATTTATTCTATTGTATCTCCCAAGTTTCAGCCTTTCTGGGTATGAAACTTTCTTTTATATAGTTCTCTGATATTTCTTCTCTACAATGCCACAGGTCTAATCAAAATTGGATGTGCCAAGTGGAATTTATGGTAACTTCCCCACAACTTGCCACTTTTTGTCCTTTCCAAGAGATATTACTTGTATAGCGTGCCCCACACAAAATAATTAATATAAAATTATGAAACTCATACCAGAACTAATAAAGACTGTCCATGATCCAATGAAACTAGTCCCACTCAATTTGGATACTCTAGGAAGTAGTTATGATTGTTTTATCTGGAACACCTTCATGAGACTAGTCAATAGGACTAGTCAGATACCCTATCTTACACAAGGTGTATCTACAAATTTAAGATGACCCGGAAGATGAAATTTTTACCACAAATACCTTACTAATTTTTGTGAATATCCTCTGGAGTTCAATATCTGAAACGTTACAAAAAAAAAATTATAGTGAAAATTCCGTAGTGACTCAATTCAGGATGATTCCAGAACCCTATCTTGTATAAGTTGTATCTCTGAAAGTATAAGGCCTCAGGAGCTGAAATTTTAATCCAACATACTTTTATCTATCTACTAAATATAATCCAATTTTTTCCTTCTGAAACGTTGTATAAAAAACGTTATAGCAAAAATTCCAAGGTGTCTCAAATGTAGCAGCGAAACCCCAAGACCTTCAGCTCTGATACCATATGTTAAGAACCAAATATCAATATAGCATACAACAACCTCAGAAGAAGTACTCAACGCCTTGAAAAAGAGATAATTTTAGATAATAAGCCTCTTCGAGGGGGCAACCTTCTTTTACCCCACTTAAATGTTCAAGTACAAGATGATTCCAAATGAAAATGTCTCCTTGGTATATATAGGAGACTAGGAGGTATAATTACAACTAATGGAATAAAGCCGGCATAAATAAAATAACAACACTAATCTAATATTCCCCAATTAAGGGGTAATGAGCCAATATTAGGGCTTAACATCCAGTCTCCTATATTTTAGGGGAGAATATTCCAGCTGGAGAATATTCTCTTTCAGTTGACACTTCAGTTTGACTAGTTGAGTTGAGTTTAGATGTTGCATTGGTTTTTTCACCATGCAACATTGGGATCATCACCAACTCACTACTCTTTGTTCAGTCAATTAACTGAAGACTAGTTGACTAGTTAACTCAGCTAGGTGGTTGTTCACTCCCGTAACTGCCTGAGAGACTAGACTAGGTGGCAATTTACTCTTGTAACTGTTGGTGTGTTTCCAGATCAATCTAGACCGCCACTATGGCTCATTAGTTACTCATGTATCCTATATCTATTGTAAATTATTCACTCTTTGAGTGTGGAATACGATTAATGAGAATTCTTCCATTCTTTCTCTCCTTCTTCTTCTTTCTCCAATTCTCTCTGCAAATGTGTGTATTATTGTTTATCTAGATTTATTTTGTGCAAGTTCAACACATTTAGACATCCTAGATGTTAACATTTAGCTCTACGAGGGATGGATACCTCCCTGTGAGGCTCCAAGAACATGTGTAGTTTCAGTGCCTTATCCATTAGGTTATGGAGTCATTATTGTTGATCTACTGCAAACCACAAACTGAAAAAAAAAAATGCTCAGAATCGAGATTATTCCCATACTCTAATCATATAAACTCTTCTAGATCAAGTGTAAACAAATTTCCAATGAAGCCATAAAAGCATCTGACTGATGAAAATAACTTCTTGCAGGAAGCTCTTTGAGAAAATTAAAAAAGAATGGAATATTTTCATCAAAATTTCCAAGAAAAGCTTACACTTACTACTGCAAGTAAGAGATATACCCAGAGCTGCAACAATCGGGAGCTGTGTAAGCAAGGAATCCATCCAGATTTCCATTGGATCCTAAATATCATGGCACACTTTCAGTTGGTTAAGAAGACAATCATGCTCCTCTATGAAGGTTGATTCAACAATAAAATTGTGGTCATCATATGCTCCATAGCTACTCATATGTTGTTTGATGTCTTTTGCAAGTCCAGGTGAAAAAATGATAGACATGAGCTCATTGATTCTTGGATATTTCTGCTCATAAATGGGTGATAAATAGAATTTCAACTGTTGATGCAACTCCTCCTTATATTCTTCATTATCATATATTGGTTGGATGCTAATAAGATATGTATGTGTTTTAGTGAATATATACTCCTTATCATCAGAGTATCCATCAAGGATAGGTTGATCTTTGTCAACATTTGGGACAACTATTTCATCAGAGGAATGATTTTTAGAGACATATGTTACTAGGAAAAATGCATCTACTATATGGCTTCCAATTTATTCATCATAAGAGAAATCAACAAAATCTGCTTTCAACACTGGAAAACTAGGAAAGGAATGATATAATTTTTCCTTGATTTCTTCAACAAAAACATCTATTTCAACCTTACAATCTGAGGAAATACGTATCGTATGTTAAATATTCTTTTCAAACTACTCACAACAATTCTCAAATAGAAATATAGCTGAAAAATACATTTTATAGTTCTCATTAAATGATGAATGAAATTCCCTTAATGATGAAATTCTAGAATGAGGTAGTGAGGAATAGCATTGATGTGCATCACCATCTAATGAATGAATGAACATTTTCATCAATACATCCTCATGGTATAGATTCAACTAATCCATGCATTGATGAAACTTAATGAGATGTTGCACAAGATTATCCTCCTTCCTTTCTATGAATACAGGTAGAAAATCTCCCCATTCTGACATATGAGGTACTGGATGTGGGAAACTAGGAACTACAGAAAAGTTAAGAGGTGCAAACCTCCGAGCCAAAATAGTAGAAAATGCCTTCGACATTCTGAAATTGTGGAGTCATTATTGGATATGTCCTTCATGGACCCTCCAAGTGAATGATGAAGTCTATTGTGTTAACAACCTTTTTTCACCATCAAATACTAGATCTAATATTTGTCATTTCTCCCAGGGAAAATCTTCAACTTCGTACTCGACAATGGCACCAGAAATGTTAGCAATAGAAGTCACACCTAGAATACTATAGGTGTAAGCCTCATACCCATCATAAATTTGTAGTTTTGTAAAGATAAGGTTTTTAGTTCAAGTGTAACGAATGGATGGGATACTCAATTTAAAATATCAACATAAAAGTTCCACAAAACATACTCCAGAAGTAAGGCTTGAACAATCTTAGACCAATATTTAGAACATAAATGGAAAGATTTAAGATTGAGTAGGAAGATGTGAAGTATATGCACCAAGTTACATCAGGTACTTCTAAGACATATACAGTAGAATATTTATCAATAAGGAACCTCCTAATCAATAAGAAAGTGTTTTTTGACAACACTTGCACCAGTAAATAAATAGTAGATCATTCACTACATCCATGAAAAGTACTAAAGAAAATCCTTCATCAATAGAAAACATTAAATCAAGACAATAATATAACATGTAATAGTAGAAAAGGATTTGATCTTCAATTATCCAAGAGTCTTAAGTCTGTACATACATAGTATAGAAACTTACAATGTTAAACAAAATATATGAGTTCTCTCAAAAACCACTCGAACCATGTTTGGAGTCATATCACCCATTACATAGAAAATTACATCAAGAATCCCTCTATGATTCGTTACCTAGCTCTAGCATAGGATTGTGTGCCTTGGAGAGGTGTGGCAATAGAAAAACAAACAAAAAATTATCAAACTGCTAGATTCCAGGAAGTTGTTGGTGATGATAAATGCAACTACGGCCAGCTCATGTTTGGAGATCTAGTGGAGATGAATATCAGGTACAAGTGTACCACTATGTCTAATTGATTCCTAGAGAACCATTCAAACCTCCTTTGACAACTAGCATCTCTCCCATAACTTGGATTTATCAGACTGTTAGAGTTCACATCGCATCTGCGAGATTCACTGTGAACTTTCCTATAGATGATGTTTTTTACTTTTCTCCCAAACTACGAACTAGATCGGTCTAATTTTTGGTCCTTAAGTTAATGACATTATGATTCGTCTCCAAAAAAAAATTTAGTGAAACCTTGTTCGTATTTTAAAAGATATGATGAAAATATGATTTTGCAACGTACTAATTTGATGCAAAATTTTTGTGTATGTCAATTTCGTAGTGAATCAGGTTTTCACTATCAAATCTCTGTAGAAGCCTGTTTTTTTCAAATTTTTTGCACACTATATTCACCATTTTTAATACCAATAAGAGGTCCCTTTCCCCTTTTAACTACAAAATTCTTTGAACACCAACACTAACCTCTTATCATGATCAACATACATATCAACTATTACCGATCAGATTCTCATTAAAAAATTGCAATAATTGAAAAATTCCCAGTAGAGTACTATTTGGAAGCAGCTTGTGCCAGCACATCCAAATCACTTTTATCATCCCTTCAATCATTTAACTCACCATCAGTTGTTACACAAAATTTTGCAGTGTGAACTGTTGCAGTAGTAGACAGTTTGCAATGTGAACAATTTGCAGTGATGAATAGTCTGCAACAAAATATTTGCAAATGAAAATAGCATGAAATGATTGAACCTTCCATTTGAGCTTGACCTTTTTTATGATGATAAATCTCTGAAAAAAATAATCCACCAACTGCCATGTTCCCTAAATCATAATTATGGACGATTTAGTGCATGAGGTATTTTGAATTGTTGTGAACTTTTAGGAGAGTTTGTAGAAAATAAGATTAGACAAATGATATAACACTTAAACAGTTAAGTGAATATTTAAACCTTTTATACACCCTTTCTGGACAAAATACTTGATGGTGACCTTCAAGTTATGCAGATATGACCAATACCTTCCCACTTTACAAATGATGAAAGCCATCATCATGACATCAAGACTTTGTAGTTGTACTTTGATTATCTCACAAGTTTTAAACCAATGAATTATAATAAATACATAACACATGATTGACAAGAACCAAAAGAGACCTTTTGAGACTAGAATAACAAAAAATTTGAAAAATGAGAGAAAACCTTGACTCCCGTACATCCTATATGTTAACAAGTTGGACACCTCCTCCCGCGAGAGTAATCAATACTTCCTTACCACATATATCAGGTTGATTGTAAAATAAACTTTGTAACAACACGACAAAGATGTGCACTTACACAATGATTGAATGCAGTCGGTCTTCCATGGCTTGTTAGTTATTACACTCTTAAGGTTCACAATTTTCCTGACAAAATTTCTCAGCCATTACTACTCAACCTTACAAATGCATAGTTTATCTAATATTTTGACATCGCGCATGGTTAGACTATATTTACATTTGATTTTAACCATAATATTAATCATCCTACGGAGAAATTAACTATATGTGCAATTGTTTCTATTGTAGGGAGAAAATAACAATGTCAATAAACGGAGCTTCGAGGATTTTAAGAGTTAACTTTCCAAGTGAATTTCCGGGTCTCAAATAAAGTTTATACACAATATCCAATGATCATACCAGGCCAAAAGAGAAAAGGAGAGGTTGGAAAAAATTTACAACCACAAATAGTAAGTCAACTATTTACTAATGCCAATCTTCGATCAAAACCTGCTATAATCGCTATGCCTACTAAAATATTATTACACAGGATTGATGCAACAAAACACAGAAGAATAAAATTGGAAACTAATCCTAACTACAATTAGGTAAAGGGTTCAATATACAAGATTAATCCTGTAAAACATATCAATGTAAAAAATATATAATTGATCCATATTGAATCTTCAGCCCCATTTTTACCCAACGTCATAAATATAAGGTAAGAATTATTATGAATCAAAGGTGTCAAATATTCCAGTAGGAAATTCCGGTCTTAAGATTTGATTTTTCTATCTATTCACCAAGACTTGTTTTTGTATTCAATCGAGTAGGATTTTGTCTAACAAGGCAAATATAATATAATAAACATATTTTTTATAAATTAATCCCTTACCCATTTTTATACAATAGATTTTAATGCTAGATTTTCATTAACAATACAGCGACTGAAAATATAATCATGTGTCATCGCACTACTAGTAGAACATATATGAATTTCAGTCCCCAAAGAATAATAATTACAACAATATAGTAATTTGTTAGGATAAAATGGCTTTATTATTTAACTTATTCAACAATACATATAATATTTTACAGAAGAATCTCGATTCTTTTAATGATACTATGCATATATTTAATCCTTCATAGTTTTCCACAAATAAATAAACAGTACATATCCAGTATCACAATCATCAAGCAATAGCAACTATACATCTATATTTGATTCCTTCCATTTAATTTTTTACTCGGCATAAGGTTATAATTCTATGCATAACATTTTTATTTGCAGAAAACTAATCTAACTTATACAACACTATGGAATGAAGAACAAAAGTATAGATATAAGTTAACCAAAATTTACATATATATGGTATAAATTTAAGATTCCACCCATTACAAATTTACAAGATAAATTTTATCTAAGAACAAAATGTTAAAACTTAAATACCATAACCAGAAGGTTGTCGACACTTGATACTGATATTTAATCCAAAAAATCGTGCACATGTTTCCTTCACTTGCTAATTCCAAGACTTCATTGGTACCTCCCAGCCAACGCTAGGGTACTCTTATTCCCCCTTATCCCCCCGAGCCGCAAAGGGGCCACACACAAAAACCAGAAAGAAATAGCACCAAAACTTGCCTCGCAAAGAATAACTTCCACTCTTTACAAGTCTTGGAACGCCAACTCTAACAAGTAAAACTTAGTCAAGAAAATTTGTGGCAATATAATAGTACTATCAAAAGTGAGCCCCCTTTTCCTTTATCTCCAATTCCTTTATAGAAAAATTCTCAATGACACATGTCCTCATGAACAAATAATTATTTTTTAATAATTAAAAAAAATGATTATTCACCCACTACATGTGTCACACTCTCCCCAAGTTGCACATGTAATTCCTTTTTCTTTTTCTTTTTTAATTAGACATTTTCCCTCACATTCCCTAATGTGTTCCCATTTTTCCTCTCAGTTTTCTCTTGGTTCCCCAATTCCTCATTTAATTCATGTCCCCTAACTACATTTTATTTTGAGTTGGATTAGGAGTCTTCTTTTAGTTAGGATTAGTGGTAGATTGACTCAAGATGCTACTCTATGTGAACCACCTATTCTCTCATGTTTTTATTTTTATTTTGTTTAAATTTCATTTATTATTTTCATGCACACATGTGCATCTACCCACTTTATTCGTATTTCTTCATTTATTTAACTTACTAGTCTAATGCCTTTATTTCATTTTTATGATTTAATTTAGTCAAACATCTTAGACTTGGACTCTTGTTAGATTTATTAGTTTATAATTTAATAATTAATTAAATAATTTGTTCTAAAAGGTCTAAATATTTTTATTATGTTTTCTAGGCCATCTATATTTATATTGACTCATCATTTAATTACGTGGTGTGCCCTTCAATATAAACATTCATGCTCTAAGGGTGCAACTTGCCTTTGACTAGTTTCGAAGTTTGTCCAATACTTGGAGTCAACACTCCACTTGGTTGACCTTGTGAGAGACTAAGGTTTGTCTAAGGTATAAGGATTTTTCCTTATTGCACGCCCCTTATAATTATTTGTGAGTGACTGTCTTAGTCTTCTCTCAAGACATCATGGACCTCTCAAAACATGGTAATCATTAACCATGCATTCAAGTCATGGCGGGAGTGCTAGTAGGTTGTGACAAGGATGCTTCCACACCTCTCCCTCAATCGTTTGGTTTTTTTGCATGACCCCTTTACTCCTTGTGTGAGTTGGATTACTGTTGGCAGTAACACATGATTTTAGATATTATACACAATTGAAAGAATTTGCATTTTTCTGTAGCTGCCATCAACCCGTCTATAAACACTTTTCTAAGTTTTGTATGACTGATTGGGTTAAATCCTACATTAATTTTTACTATTTCGATTTTCGATTGTTTTGTCTTTAATTCATAACTACAAGCATGAATTAAACATAAAACTCGGCTTGTTGCTTTAATGATTTTCTACCTTAGGTATATCGTTCAACGAACCATTCATATGAAATTGAAATACAAATCTTATAAAATGGTTGTTAGACACTTTTTTTTATGTTAATAAGATTATTGTCTCAATGGTTTGATATTTTTCGATTTGTGAAGAGCCTTTGATATTTTTCATAGTCTTGTCACGAATTCAATGGTCATACCAACAGTCATACAAATGAATACACACCTATTGTACTTGCGTCCTCACCTCACCTTGCTAGCTTAACATATTAATGAGCCTTTCATTACATGCATAGGGTTTCGATACTCTGTATATTTGGCTCTCATCACAAGGGATGGTAAAGATTACAATCAAACCCCTGGTTTTTACTCCCACTATTCAAGTTACATTAACACACAGGCTATGTTATTTTTATGACTCCACTCTCCATTCGGAATTGTTTATGTTGCTCACATGATTTGATCCTAAAAATATCCAGACTAACCCCTATTACATTCTGGTTACATTTGTCATGGCACCTGTCATGCGCTTGGAGCCGAATGGATGCCAGGATTTACTTTCTCATGACAATGTGATTAAGGACCTAAAAATCCATGGCTGGGATGTTTTCCTTAAGAAATTTGAGGGTTATAATCTTCATGTGGCCAAGGATGATTTTAGGGGATAAATTTTGCTCATGGGCTAATTTTCCATGGTTTTTCCCAAAAAACAATTCGTGATTATAAAAAGGATTCGCCCAAATTCTATAGGATAAAATTACTTTACCTTAAAAATCACCAAAATTTTATACAAACTGTATAAAATCCTTAGAAATTTGAATATTTTACAAAAATATCGCCAAACATTTATAATTGGCATATGAAGGATTAGTAAGATTCGCCAAGGTTTCTAAATTTTAAAATAAATTTCCATCCTTAAACTCATCCCTGCATGTGGTTAGAGCTTTTGCAAAAACCTTCGATGGTTGCAGAGCTAAAATTGGGGACACGCAGTTAGAATTGACCGAGGAGTCTGTGAGCAAGGCTATAGGGCTTCCATCAAAGGATGAAAAATGGTTCAAAAATGCCTGAATTGAAGGAGTCTCATGAGGTATTTTTATGACATCCTAAAAGATCAACTATTGTGAAAAAGGTATCCCTATCTCCCTGGTGAAACCTAGGTGGCATGGTTTATTGTTAATTCTCAAATAATTTCTAAAATGTGAGGGTCGATACGGATTGGTCTTCCTCTACCATATCTGTTTACTCATGCATTTCATTGGTTTTGATTTGGATACGCCATTTTACTTGTTGAGAATCCTCTATAAGATGTCCAAATGATATAAAAGACAAGGTGTTGATTCAATCCTATTCCATCATGAATTCATTAAGATATTGTTGATGCATCATTTATCAACCATAGGTAACAGTTGGGAAGTCTTTTTAATAAGAAATGGTTTCACTCAGAACGATCTTACAATAAACCCTCATTCAACAGAAAACCCTAGCTTAGACAAGGCATTGGTTACAAATCAGGTCAATATTTCAATTAGTGAACCAGATTTCACTAACAAAAACCCTCTAGACGAAGGGACATTGTGTAAGTTTTCACCTGCAAGATTTCCTTAGCAAGAGACTGTTGAATTGAAGGTAATTGACCCTCTTGTGCCCAATATTGATGCTAGCATGAACGTTATTATTAAGTCGGATGTCGAGAAACCTCACAAAGGACCAAAATAACATTGCACAGACTTAGGGTTCAAGAACAAGAAGGCAGGTCACCTAATTTCAAGGAAACTAAGGAACCAAAATGATACTCATCCGAGCTCAATCATTTTGATCGAGATCGATGAGGGTTCGAATCCTGAAATAGAACACTTTCTAGTTCGGGAAGATCCAGAATTGCAGGGTTCCAAGAAGAAAAATATCGGTCTTACTGAACCATATGATTTTGTGTCAAATTTGTCGCCATGCCTTAAAGGCAAAGAAGGGTTCTCTGGTATTAGTCATAATCTGAAGAAAACAACAAATAAGACTAATGCACCCATGGTTGACTGTGTCTTTCATCGACCTACCACCTCCCTTGTTCACTGTGATGGTTGTTTTGAATGGATTGAATGGTATTATATTGGCATCCCTCTCGTATAGGCCAGAATCAAAACCCTCACTGCTCAGAATGGCTTGTTGAAGCAAGACATACTTGATATCAAAGTGCATACAGACAGGGAGACCAAATGTATCAAAAGATCTGGAAATATAGTTGTTAAAAATGCAACTAATGTCAAGGTAATAATAAATTCTGAACGGATTGATCCTTCTTTAGTCAATTTTTAAATGGTAAAACAATTTTATTTTCCTCTTATTTTATTCCTGTTATCTATTTCAAAAATAATTCGATTAAAAATTTGATTATAGTACTAAAATTAATTATGGCTACAGAATCTTTGATTCTGTAGCCAAGTCTCTTTTAAATAAAAAATTAGTTATTAGTAATTATTTTTCTAATTTATCAAATTGGTTTTGTTATTTCAGAGAATGAGAGATTCTACTGCTAATTACCAAGAGGAAATATTTTCAATTACATGCCTAAGTGATTAGTAGTTTTCTTTTTCTAGATGTTTTATAAAAAACTTGTTTTAATAAACCAACTCTGTTATAAGTCATTTTTCAACCCACTAGTTTTGTATTAGTGCTTGATTTTTGGAGATCCAACTCTATCCTGTGAGATATGGGTATGTGGATCTCATGCTACTTTAAATACTATTTACTTTGTTAGTGAAGGACTTCTTTTCTTGGAATAGATTATGGACATGTAATTCTCATAAATGAATGGACCAGTGATTTCCATTGTGACTTTAGACCTAGGTGACACTATTCCATTTATGTTTTTCCCTTTATTATGGAAGATTGATATGTTATGCATCTTTAGTCTCATTAGCATGCGATGTTTCATTTTATTTAGTGCTTTAAATTTTGTCTATAATTTGTTGTTGCATATAATATATATGTGATCTTCGTTTCAACTTTAATATCATGATTTATCCTTGATATTTAGCTGATGTATCCAATGAATGTTTCACATTGAAATTTATTTTACTGTAATCGTTCATAATCACAAGATCACTGGATCTACTTTTTTATTACTCTATCTTAAATCCGAACAGTCAATAAACACCTTGAGTTTATTCAAGAGATGTTAGTACAAATCTGTCGCATATTTCTCTCACAGACAAGATAGATGGAAGTTTGGATTGCACAGAGACATAGACACGGTATGAAACTAATCTCAGGCTAGCTTTATTCGCATCTAATTTCTATTATTAATGTATTTATTAGCGAAACAAGATAGTTTAAATTGGTTGTGACCATTACTCTATCCTTGTTTCAAATCATGTTTTATTAGTATCTTTTTTAAGTTCTTAGATCTCAGATTATAAAACAGAAAATATAAAAATATGTGCTTTCTTTATCTACTTTCGAAAAGAATTACGAAACATTGATTTCTCAAGGCATTCACCAAAAATTTGCAATTTGTAAATACTCTATTTATAATATCATGTATATATTTATGGAAACACTTGTAAATAATTAGATTAAAGTATATAGTATTATAGTTTTAGTTTTAGAGTAGTTTATTTCTTTTCTTTCTTTTAGGACCCTAGTTGGCTAATGGAGCCATTAAGCCCATCAGAATAGATCACACCAAATGGCTTGGGTTAATTAGACAACCCCAGTCTGGACCTATTCTTTCAGTTGACGGTGTGTCACTTATGCCTGTCAACAATTAGCAAGCGATGTGGAGCCTGCATCCACTGGCCAGAACATTGTCAATAATCCATATACATAACATCCATACTAAAATCATCATATATACATGTAAATAAATACTCAAAACTCAAACCAAATACAAGTCCACTCCCTGACTCAATCTAATTCAAAGGAAGTTCGTCAATGCCATAAAAATCATCAACCTGTCATATATCATGTACACTCAGGGAAAATCATCAATAATACCTGTCAATATACATACATCTAGAAATTAATATATAATCACAATGACATCATAATATAACTCATAATCAAGGCATATTCATAATGTATCATAACCGGATCACTTGCTCGCAAGTGTCCTCGAAGAATAAGTCAAAATAAAATGTGCTCAGTGGAACTGGATGTTACATTTTCATGCATTTTTCATTTACAAGGAAACTTTTAGCCTTTACACACACTAGAGGGTTTTAGGTTTCAAAATGTAAAATGAAAGTATGAATATATTTAAAATTATAAAATACAAACTCCACAATTTGAACCACTCAATTTGGAGGTCATATGAGTCTTAGGCGTGCATTTTATAGTAAGACAGTTTTACCTTTTATTTTACAAAAAGTCTTCAATATTGGTTCAAGGTATAAGTCCTTAGTCATTTTAAAATGCACTCTTGATGAAATATATAGATTTAGAATATTATTAAATTCACTCCAAATCTTAGATCACTAAATTTGGATCTATATAGAAGCATGGACATGCATTTCCATTAGATCACTTTCTATTGTTTTGGTCTCTCAATTTATAAGGTAGATTTTGTCTCTTTTACACAGTAGCCACTTTTGTGTTTGAAAATGAAAATATAAATATGTAGATAGGTGTAAAATTATCTAAGACAACCTTGGAAACTTGAATCATTCAAATTGTAGGTGTGTTAATACTTGGGCATGCATTTTGCACAAATGCAGAAATTACAGTTTGAAAGAAAAAAAGAAGTATTTTTCTCATTCACGTATTCCACTTTAGCCTTTCTAGAGTCTTGTACAAGTTGATATGTATGTTTATTTATTTAATTATTATTCAGTCATAAACTTGTATTCTCTGATGATTTTTTCAGGTCTTCTCAATGGAAATGCAACTAACAACTAGCCTATGTGTGATGTGGTTGTACAAGATCATACCTCATCAAGCTCATGAACATAGGCAGTTACTGCACATTTTGTCATTTTAGTTAGTTTGTGTGCATAGTTGTCAAATATTCATGTATATTTCAACCCTTTACTAAATTCTAGGCACAAATTCCCCTAGTATATTGTCTTTATGGTTTGCAGCAAATCCCACTCGTAACCTGTAAATTACCAACACCATACATGGATTTTTCTTCTTGGGACATGTATTTTCATCATGCCCTATTTTCATGCATTTTTACGCATTTTTTCATTTACAAGGAAACTTTTATCCTTTACACACACTAGAGGTTTTTAGGTTTCAAAATGCACAACTAAACTATGAATAGATGTAAAATGATAAAATCAAAACTCCACAATTTTAAACATTCAATTTGGAGGTCATATGAGTCTTAGGCATGCATTTTACAGTAAGATGGTTTTATCCTTCATCTTACAAAAGGTCTTGAATATTGATTCAAGGTAGAAGTCCTTAGTCATTTTAAAATGCACTCTGGATGAAACATATATATTTAGAATATTATTAAATTCGCCCCAATTCTTAGATCACTAAATTTGGAGCTATATAGAAGCATGGGCATGCATTTCCTTTAGGTCACTTTCTATTGTTTTGGTCTCTCAATTTACAAGGTAGATTTTGCCTCTTTTACACAACAACCACTTTTATGTTTTCAAATGAAAATATAAATGTGTAGACAAGAGTAAAATTATCCAATACAACCTCAAAAACTTGAATCACTCAAATTGTAGGTGTGTTAATACCTAGGCATGCATTTTTAAGCCGAGTGTGCATTTTGTACAAATGAAGAAATTACAATTTAAAAGAAAAACAAGTATTTTGCTCATTCGGGTATCCCATTTTAATATTTCTATAGTCTCATACATGTTGACATGTCTGTGTTTTTATTTAATTATTATTTAGTGGTATCAACTTTTATTCTCTGATGACTTATGCAAGTCTTTGCAATGGAAATGCAACTAACAACTAGCCTATTTATGATGTGGTTGTACAATCTCCTGCCTCATCGAGCTCATGGACACAGGTAGTTAATACTCATTTTTCCACTTTAGCTAGTGTGTGTGCACAGTTGCCAAATATTCATGTATATTTCAACCCTTTATATTCTAAGCACAAATAACCCTAGTGTAAACTCTTTAGGGTTTACAAAAAATTTGTAGTCCTGTAAATTGTAAATTACCAGCACCATACATGGATTTCTCTTCTTAGGGCGCGCATTTTTCACCATGCCCTTTGTTTCATGGATTTTTATGCATTTTTTTGCATTTACAAGGTAAGTTTTAGCTTTTATGCATAGTAGAGGGTTTTAGGTTTCAAAATGCACAACTAAAGTATGAGTAGATGTAAAATGATAAAATACAAACTCCTCAATTTTAACCACTCATTTTAGAGGTCATATCATTCTTAGGCATGCATTTTACAGTAAGATGGTTTTACCCTCCATTTTACAAGAAGTCTTGAATCTTGGTTCAAGGTAGAAGTCCTTAGTCATTTTAAAATGCAATTTGGATGAAATATATAGATTTATAATGTTATTAACTTCTCTCAAAATCTTAAATAACTAAATTTAGAGCTATATAGAAGCACGAGAATGCATTTCCATTAAGTCGCTTTCTATTGTTTTGGTCTCTTAATTTACAAGGTAGATTTTGCGTCTTTTACACAACAACCACTTTTATGTTTGCAAATGAAAATCTAAATATGTAGATAGGTGTAAAATTATATAAGACAACCTCAGAAAACTTGAATCACTCAAATTGCATGTTTGTTAATACTTAGGCGTGCATTTTTTAAGCCTGGCGTGTATTTTGCATAAATGCAGAAATTACAATTTAAAAGAAAAACACGTGTTTTGCTCATCCATGTATTTTACTTTAGTCTTTCTTATTTTATAGTAATATAGTTTTACGCTCCATTTTACAAAAAGTCTTGAATCTTGATTCAAGGTAGAAGTAATCTTCAAATCTTTAAAAATTTGAATATTTCACCTTCAACCTGTGTACTTTGAATATTCTTTGCAACAACTTGCAATCTATTAACCAACTAAACATTGATAAAATTATACTTGCCACTAGGGTTAATAGAAACAATGATATTTTTGTTCTGAATACATCCTAGAAACTGTAATATAAAATTGTCACATGAAAATAAACATTTTGTTTTTTCCTTACTCTTGGCACAAGACCACTTGTCTAAAAAAACTTGATCAAATTCTTCATCAAAGAATGCCCTCATTTTTCCACAATCAAGTGACTTGTACCAAATGGTCACGTCACCTTGTAAGTGTAAATCGACTATACCTTTCCAATTCGTTTTCTAAACGAACCGACCTTCTTTTAGAAATTCTTCAATACTAGGGCCATCATCTTTTCCAGCAAAATTCATCTTTCTTAGAGAAATATTCAACAAAAACTAGGGTTTATAAAATAACTTATTGTTCAAATCATGCGGGTTTTTCTGGAAAAGCCTTGAAAAACTATTGAATTTAAACTTTTTGAACACCATTACGACTGGGTTTTTTTTTGTTTTTGTTTTTTTTAATTTGGGTATTTTTTCGAGAGGAATCCAAATATCCAATTGCTTGTTGAATATTCTGAGAAGAAATTTTCATATTTGATTCTGAAGTACGTCACCCCCTTTTTTTCTTTAAAAATTTGCAAAAATAACCAAAAATGTATTCCCTTCTTTTCCCAAGGAAAGAGTTATGATACCAAATGTTATATACCAATACTAGATCTGCAAATATGCTTCAAAAATAAACCAATAATAAAAACCAAACCATTCACCAATAATAAATACAAGAAATAGAGAAAACCCTTATGGTAGGGTAACACCATATATTAATCCTTAAGGAAGGATAAAACTCCTCAAGAAACACTTTCTTGTACATTAACAATATACTTCACTATGTCAATTACATTGCTTACATTTCCTTTTATAACATTTTTTATCTCCTGGGAACATTCTAGAGAATGAATCTTCTAGAAATCCTATTTGTTATATCTAACTGCCTATTTATTATATCTAACTACCATAGTGGGTCTTATTTAATACCATGATGGACCTAGTCCACCTTACATTGAATGGTCTCTACTAATAAGACATAACCCCCACTCCCATTGGGTACCTCCCATATTACCTCCCTGGGTATAGTACACTTGTTTTAGGGGTATTCTAGTTAATATTCAATCTCAAAACTTATGAACTAAGTTTAGATGAAGATATGCTTGAAAAAATACCAAATATGGATGTTGAATGGTTCATCTAACATGAATTTCGAAAGAGAGTAGAATTTCCAAAAGTGAACAACTTCCATGTCTTAGCATTTTCCTAGTAATTGGTGAATAAATAGGATCATGCGTTTTCTATCAGTGAATAAATAGGATCGCCAAATTTCTCTCTAAATTTAGACACATTTAAGTGTTTATCAACATCCCAATTAATAGTTTATGAGTAATGAGAGGATTCTATATTCCATGTTAGAACTTCCCAAATTTGTTGATTTAATGAAGTTAATTGAAATGTATATATCTTGTTGAGGAGATCAGTTTCCACGATAAAATTCACAAAATCTATTTAAATTTTGATTGATAGGACTTTGAAACTTGAAGCCTAACTATCATCATTAATATTACCCCTTCTCAAGTGAAAGGTGAGAATTATGTGGAAAGGATCCAAGATCGATATTTTGGATTCTTATGTTCTTCAATGGTTCATCATTGTATCTAGTGGATTTTTTGGTTGACCACTAACCATTTTTTATTTTATCAATGTATTCCCCCTTTGATTGCAAGAGAGTACCTTTTATTTGACTCATGTTTCAATTCAAAAAACATGTATAATTGGGCCTCAATCATACCCAAAATATTCATCTATAACAATTGTTTGAAATCCTTCCACTTTTATGATTTCTCCATGAAAGTCTATCTTTACCTATGTCTAACCTAGATAGTAAATCTTATGCAACTTCTTGACTTGTTGATTCCCTCACTAAGAACTTATGCAACCATAACGAATTATTTTATTTTTATCCTTCTTCTTATTTTGACATTTATTTTAATGAGGATTTATCTTCCTATAATTAAGACAAGGATGGATATTAAAACATTGATTCTCCATGTGACCACCTTAATGACAATGTTCGCACTTATCATTCTTATGTTGAACTAAAATAGGTGAAGTGGAATATCTGTTAAGGAATATTGCACTATATAAGTGGATTGATCTAGAATAGTCAAGAATATGAAAGGTAAATTTCTTATCATATTTGACTCATATTTATGTTTATTTTTGTAGATTTCTTCCCAAGGACTGATGATCGTCTTGGAAAGATCATTGTGTTCTTGATGTTCTTCCATGCATTCATGAAAGTTTTATTTTGTAACTTTAAAAGAAATTTCAAAGATATTTTAATTGATGTTACTTCTGGTATCACTCATTAGTTCTTCTCATGACTCATATTCAACAAGACTTATCTTCATCAAATCACTATATGATTCCATCTCATGACTAGTTAAGCAATCATCAACCATATCTTTTGTTTCTTGTGTATCAACCATTAGATATTTTCTATCACAAGTAACATCAACCTTTTGTATGAGGTAATATGTGTCACAAGTAACATTCATAATTTTGTTTAAGTCATGTTTGTGAAAAGAAACATCAACATTTTTATGAGGTCATTTTTTCACATGTTGCATCAACCATGTTCTCATTTTGCTACTCCTTTGCTATTAATTTTAGTTGAATTGCTTCAATCAATCTATCCTTGAGGTCAATTTTCTTGTGAATATAAATAACCCAGTTATCCAATTCATATAAGGAGTCTTTTAATTCTTTGATTTCTTCATTGACATTTTGCAAACTCTCTCCTCCTTTACCCATACTTGTCACGCTTTCTTTTACTCACTCACTTGTACTTGCTTGCTTGCTTATATATTTTTTTACATGCCATGCTCACTTTCTTTCTTATAACAACATTGGGGTGTTGAGTACTACAAATAATGCACCCCAAAGTGTAATTTTTACAATTATTTACTTTGAAGTAGCTTACAGAGAAAAAAAAATGACCTCCTTATTCAATTTCAAACAAATTTTTTTTACAATTTGCACAATGTGTTTTGCAACTCTACATTTAATTCAATGACTCAAAAAATTTCAATTGACTATTGATTTTTCCATGAATCAATGTTCCATGAAATAGAAAAATAACATTTTAGTTTTATTTTACATGAGATTACACAGTTCTTTGTGGATGATTGATTTGATGTCTCACTTTGATCAAGTTTTTACGATTGTTATGCCATGTGGGTATGGTTGTATGAAAAATTACAAGTATGATTTCAACATGTCAATACTAGTTGCAAGACATCATAAGAATCCACCATACATGAGAACAAATATATTTAGACACCTTATTCATGTTTTGGGATAGTTTTAAGAGGAGATCCACCACAAAAAATGATCTATTTTTATTGAAAGATGTAGTAAATGAAGATCTCAACCATTCTTTATTTTGTGTTTTTAAAAGAGAATATCTAAACAAAAAGCGTTAGACTTCCAAAATTATTTGGAGAAAAATTACAACAAAATGTTGCACACACAAAATAGATAAGCGTGAAGTGCATAATTCATCAATATGATACAGATATAAATACAAATTTAAAGTCAAACTCTTGGAACAAAAATATCCATCTGCATATCCTTCCCCGCAACATTGGCTTATTGACTAAGTATCTGAGAGAAGAATGATCTGGAAACATCTTGAAATGTTTCCCTAACAAGTAATGTTTGTATTTCTGCAAACCATACACCATAGTTAATCCTTCCCTTTTTGTAGTGTTGTAGTTATGTTATGAATCTGATAAGTTCATGATTGCAAATGTAATAGGGTGATCTATATCACCTTCTCCCAGTTGTGTCAATACTACTCCTAATGCTATTGTAGATGCATCCACATGCACATGAAATTATTTTGTCCATTCTAGAAACACCCAAATTGGTGCAGTTACCATTTTATCTTTTAGAATATCCAAGGTCTTCTGGAATTCATCATTCCACTGATATTTGGTGTCCTTCTTCAACAATTTCTCCATTGGCGCAGTAATCTTTGCATATCATCTTATGAACTTCCTATACTATTTTGTATGACCAAGTGTACTCTTCAATTGGTGCACTGATTTCGGTGGTGGTAATTTAACTATGAAAACAATTTTAGCAGGATCAATCAGTATACCATGTTTAGACACCACATGCCCTAAAAAAATACCAAAATGTGCATTGAAAAACATTTCGTAATATTCAATGATATCTAACATGGTCTACATCTATCTAACATCAGTCTTAATACTTCAACATGATCCTTCAATAAACTAAACATTGTCCAATCATCCAAGTAAACTTATAAAAAGTTATGAATAAAGTCCTTAAAGGATGCTACTACTACTCTTGAAAAAATTGCAAGTGCATTCTTCAACCCAAATGGCATAATTGTATATTGAAATGATCCCTATTCTGTAGAAAATTTGGTATTATATATGTCTTCTAGTGCTATCATGATCTGATGATATCTTGAAAACCCATCTATAAATGAATAAGCTTTGTGACCCCCTACATTCTCCAAAACTTCGTTTGTAAATGGGGTAGAAAAAGGATCATGTAGGAAAGAATCATTCAATTTTCTCAAATCTACATAAATATGGATCCCTCCTTGCTTTGTTTCCTACACCACCATAGGACCAATCCATTTTGATTCTTCCACGGGTTCTATGACACCAACCTCTAACATCTTATCAATTTCTTCCTTCACTTTCTCCTTGTATATTGGGTTCAACTGTAAGGTGGTCTTATAGGTCTGGCTTATGGCTTCAAAAGTATCTTCATCTCTCCTAGATATCCTGCTAATCTCTTCATCTCTGAGAATTTTGTTGGGAACAATTCATTGTACTCGTGCAATAATTCTGTGATTCTTTCTACTGTTTGATTATCCCAATAATCTCCAACGCTTGCAGTCTTTGGGTTTTCTACAGTTCCAATGTTTACCTTATTTATCTTTAATGGCATAGCATAATATTTTGAATATAGCTTTGGGCCTTCTATTTCCCTTTCTCCTTCAACTTCTGAGATCTGGGTATTGTGTGGATTATCCTTTGTTGGATCTTCTTCTTCTGTGACATGATAAGTAGAAATTGCTTAACTATTTTTCTGGTATACTTCTTATATGTTGGTATTATTTCAAATTTTGGTTCTTAGAATATCTTATCTCTTACCACCTTCATCGTTGTATCTATATCTGGACTTTCATTCTCAAAGGAAAATGTAACTGCAAAATTTCGTTGTATCTCTTCCCAATTTGCAGTTTCTCTATGTTGTTCCTGTTTTGTGTACCAGTTCTTTGGAATGGCTTATAATGTGTGAATAAAATGGTGTGTTCATTCTTCTGGTGGTACTAATATCTAGTTTACCATTCACTTATCTACATGTTCTTTAGGTTTTCCAAATACCTCATATTTCTCCAACCCTTTGTTCTCCTGCTCTACGTCGAATCTGATGTGCAGTAACCTCTTGCACTTAAACCAGTTGTAGATATTCTCCTTATGTGTACCCCACCAGCGGGCAGGTGTAGCTTTTAAATCAATATCAAATACTAGTAATCTTTGAATTTCTACTACTTCTGATTCAAAATTCAATAAAAATTATTCTAAGTCATTCATACCATAAAAAGTAGGAGGCTCTCTTACCTCTGAGCCAATCCATCTCAATCTGTGCGTCATTCTGGCACATCTTCTGGTGGATAGTTCATGTAGTCATTTCTTCTAGTTCTCCAATCCTATGTCAGAGTCTGAACCACAAGAACTAATATTCCTCCAATTGAGCATGCCATATGCAGTTGGGTTGATATAATATTCTTCGTGTGTGGTTGTTCTCTATAATTGATTTACATATTCTGTAAGAATATTGTCAGTCGTAGGTTCCACATACCTTCCTCATTCTAAGGGATCCAATGGCTCAATGAATCTGTATTCTCCAGATTGAAATATCATCTTACTTGTCTTCAAATTGATAATATCCCGGTTATCAAAATCCCAATCTAGACCCAACAAAGATGGATATGGAGAAGTATTATCTACTATGTCAATAAATTCAAATTTTTCCATGGTGCACACACCATCTAGGTCTATCGGTATCCTCTTAAAGCTTCCTATTGGTACCACTCTATGCTGATTTTCTAACTTCAAATGAATTGGGGATAACCCCAATTGAGGTTCTCCCATAGCTTCCCAAGTCTTCTTTGGTAGAGCATTGACTTCAAACCCTAAGTCTAGTATGATATCCCCCATGTTAGGACTAAAAGTTACACTTTGAATGCTAAATTGTAATCTCAGTACCCATCAATAGGTTTATGAGATAAGTCTTAAAATGTGGGGTCAAATGGATAAAACTCAGTTAAGCAATGTCAAAACACAGGAAATTGTAGATGAAATGCATCAACAAAAGAGGTATTGTTTAACTTAGATCGGGGTTTTGAGGATTAGTGTGAATACAAGGAAGACTTAGTAAGAAAATTAAGTGACCCTACCACTAGCATCAGTATTTACCAGTAGACAGAGGAGAGAAAAACTTCATATATAAAAGATTCTTAAATCCAAGCAAACAAAACTTTGAGAAAGCTATAACAATATCACAATCAAACATCCATTATAATAAAGCTATAAAATATCATTTGAATCCTTCAATGCCAGTATAATTTCAGAGTGAGAGAGATAAGATGGAAAAAATAAAGCTAAATTCCATTAAACAAGATTTCATCAAAACCAGAGTAGGCTTTGTTTCATTAAAATCACCAAAAGGTCTTTTACATCCACCATTCCCCCCTTTACAATGACTTCTAATACTAATTTTATAGCCTAGGATATCAATGATAGATTTACAATTCAAATTCCCTCTCTTTCATAGGATTCTAGGCCTTGGAGATAGGTGGCAATAGTCAAAGAGACAAGAATCCAATAAACTGCTAATTTTTAGGAATTTGTTCGAAGCCATTAATAAATTGTTTCCAACTCACTGCATGAGGTCTTTAATAGAGATAAATTTTAGGTTTAGGTGTACCTTGACATCTAAATTATCCATGAGAAGTCATTTGAACCCTTCTTGACAAGTGGAAACCTCCCAATAAGGCGAATATCCAACAACTATGCAAAACAAATAATTTGCAGCACATTTCGCAGTGCATTGGTGTTTTAATTGTTTCTCTCAAATTCCAAAATGGGTCAAGCTGAAATTTGGTCAACAAGTCAAAAAGGATATCATCTTCCTCCAAAAACCATTTTAGAGAAACCCACATCATCGTTTCATATCTAAGAACAAATTTGTAAAAGAAGTTGGTACAAGAAATGAGTTCGCAGCGAATTTCGCAGTGCCTGTTTCGATTTGCATCACCTGTGCCAGTTCACAGCACCAAAGGAAAATCAAATATCCAAACCATTTATTGACCTTCAAACAAGAAAAAAATTCTCATGGAGTACCTGATGACCCTGAGTTTTATGTTGGTAATTTTGAATTTGCACCAGGATTCCTGCAACCTATTGAATCTACAACCCTCTTCTTCCACTAGTTCGCAGTGCCAGTTTGCAGTGCCAAATCAAACATATATTGCACACTTCGAGGAATTTTTTAGTTGATGGTATCACATAATACCTAGACAAGTTGTTAAATTGTAGGCTCTGGAAACCATAAATCCTCCTTTACATGATCAATCTTATGTGTTAACACCCCATATTGAAATCTCCTATGTTTGCATTCAACCTGAATTCTCTACTTGTTCTTCTCTTCTTATGGACTTGATTCACTGTCTTTAACCCTTCTTCCCCAGGATGTCACTTTTATAACAAATTTTGAAATATTTGTAAAGATTTTCTATCATTCAGCAACTTTACACAAGATCCCAAAAAGTTTCTTAAGTTACTTACTTGCTCTGAAGGTTACTCTTTGTTGGTTTGATCAAATAAAGGAGTCATTTCATACACTAGTATCTCATTTATTGGCTTTGTTCCCAAATTCGATGCAATATTTTCTTTCATAAACTCTTGTGTAACCTCTTTGAATGTCTCTTTCTCTTTGTGTGCATCAAACTTATGTTCAGGCATTGTATTCTTCTTAGCCCACTAGTATTGATCTTGATATTGATATAAAGGTTGCTCTTTGTTGGTTTTCTCATACAAAGGAGTCATGTCATACAGTGGTATCTCATCTATTGGCATTGTTCCCAAAGTCGACGCAATATTTTCTTTCAGAATCTCCTATCTAGCCTCTTTGAATGTCTCTTTCTCTTTGCATGCATCAAACTTTTGTTCAAATGATGTATTCTTCCTAACCCACTAGTATTGATCATGATCCTTCTTTGATGCATATTATCGTGTCTTGGCTCCACCTCTAGTAACTATGTTGATCTTCTTCCCATCCTCTTCTCTATTTTTCACCACAATCCATTACACATTCTGATTATTTTGGTTTCTCTTATCCTATATATTTTTCAATGGTGTTGGGAAATCTTCCATTTCATGGTTTGCTACACGACAATACATACATGTTGTAGTTGGTTGTGGGCATTCTCTGGCATAGTTCCATGGTTTTTTACAATTGTGAAAAACCACTATTCCTCGACCTCCTTCAAAGCCTCTTCCTCCATAGCCTCCTCCTCTGAATCCTTATTTGTTACCCTAATTATCTCTATGTGGTGTATTATATTGAGGTCCCTGGTTGTACTTTGGTTGTGCATTATTGTACTGAGTCTACGCATTATTGTAATGAGGTGGAGTTGTGCATTCTTGTTTGGTATTATATTGTGGTGGTCCTTGAAACTGTTTCCCCTTATTGTACTATGGTTGTGCTACAAATTGTTGTGGTTGTTGCGCAGGTTTTCATGTCATGTGTTCAGCCTGCACCCTATATGTATTTGAAATCCTCTCTTTCATCATATCTAAGGTTCTATAGTCTGTGTCTTTGTGTCCAACTGACTTACAAAAATTACAAAATGTACTCTTCGGTATTGTCTGATACTTTTGCATCATGGGAAAATGATAGGGATCATGCCCATGTGTTTTACAAATCTCACACCATGGTCCTCCTGAAGATAAATGGTTTGGCATACCCACTCCTATGTTTTGCACAAACAATGGACACTCATTCTTGTGATGCCCTTCAGTTCTCCATAACATGCACCAAACATCTTCCCTTTTTTCTTTACCTTTACTATAATTTCACTAAAATGTTAAGTTCTTCGGATATTGTCTCATCTCTTCCACTTCCACAGCTAGATCTATCTTCTTATACTAGTTTTCCTCTAGTTGTAGTGTTTCTTGCAGAGCCTCATCTTGACTCTAGAAATTATGTTTCCTCAAAGGATACTTCAAGTGTGGAAATAAAGAGTTAACAAACACATTTCTATGTTTCATATTAGTAATAGGGTACTTCAACTTACCTTTTAGTCTTTTGAACTTTTGGTCCACCTCCCAGGCTGATTCTCCTAGTTTCTTCTTAATCTCTATCGTTTCATTCATGAGCTGATCCTATGAACTTGGTTTCTGAAATTCATTTATTAATTGTCTCTTTACTTCTCCTATAGTTGTAGGTTCTCCCATTGGATTATATGTTGTGAGACCCATGTACCAGTCTAATGTACGGTCTCTAAATGTGATTTCCAAATGTGAAAAATTTGTATCTTCGTCGTTAATCTTCTTAGATTCATATATCTTCTCACATATAAAAAAATGATTTTATGGGCCATCTGACCTGTCCCCTCAGAATTATGGTAACCTAATAGTTGGATCTTATCCTTCCATTGTGAAATTTGTTGCACTACCACCTCTGCGCGGTGTAGATACATGAATACTACTTTTTGAAATTACACTTATGCTTGAGTTTCCTCTGGACCCACGCCCTGTAAAAATTCTTCTACCACTAACAACTTGTTGTTTAATCGGTTTTTCTTCTTCAGATGTCTTATTCGCACATGAGTTTATAGGTTCCACACTAATTCGGATATGGAATTGAGAGACTTCTTTTGCACCAGACCCCTGACCTATATTTTTCCTCTCATATGTGGTACACGAGATTTCCTCAATATTCCCTATCACATGAAGATCATCTACCTCTTCCTCATCATTTCAAAAGCCCTCTTGCTTGGCTACTTCCCTCTTCTTACTATTGATCTTATATTGGCAGGGTCATCCACTGCATGCCATTCCTATTTTCCTTATTATTTCCCTAGTATGTTCCTCATCCATCATTATAGGGTTCATTGCTTCCTTCTTCTAGCCTTCATCCAAATCCCTCTCAATATCTCATATCTTCCTTAGTGTTTCCCCCAACTACCCCATGCATGTAGAGTAATTTATCTATCTGATTCCATGTTCATCACACCTTTATCAAGCAATAATATCTTAATCGAAGTGTAAATAGACCTGATGTGCCTCCCTCTAGGTCCATTCAAAAAATATCGCTCTACAACAGTATATGACTTCATTGTGTCTACTGCAAATTAAGTAATAAACCCTACAGTAATATTTTCTAACCAAAAATCTATTGCACGTGTGAATTTATTATTAACCATTTCCAATCACACAATGTTCTTAGCAGTCCATTCTAGTATCCTGATCTAATTAATCAGATGGGTATCCTTAAACCTCAATATCCACTCATGTAATAACTTTGGAAAATAACATAAATATGCCTCATGCAAATCAATAAACACATACCTCTGCAAATATTGGTGCGGGGTATAACTAGAAATTTTGTTATCTTTTTTTGTGAACTCTAGTTTCTTTGTCTCCAACCATCTTTCAATCTCTTGCTTCGTAGGATTCCATGGCCTCAACATCCCTTTTTTTACAACTTCATTTTATTCTTCAAACCCCTTCCAGGTTGTTCTTCTGAGTTCTATCCAGCAACGGAACCATTTGTTGGATGTATGGGCTAACCTGGATTCTACCTTAGTTCTCCAACAAAACCCTTTTCACCATCGTCCCTTCTGGTAAACCAGAAGGATACACCATGCACAGAGTGTAGAGTGCAGTCTCACCCGATATGGCTTATGGGTGATTGCATGACCCAAGTGTCTGCAATCATGGAAGGGATTGGGGATGTTCCTTTTAGCTTTACTTCTACTTTAACCTTCATTCTACTATAACATTCATCATATCTACTATTTTATCCATTCAATAACATTCATTATGTATGATTATACTAGTGAAAATTATAAATAAACCCTAACATATGCATTTATCTAACCATTCATTCATCATAAATCATATAAAATAAAGAAAACACACATAATGACACCATTTTTACTGTGGTTCCCCCCCCATGGGATACGTCCACAAATATCTTCTATTTATTTCTTATTATTCATCAAAATAGCGTCTCCCACACTACATCAAAGGTTTATGAATGGTGTGAAGTGAGGTGGACCAATGTCACACCAAGCCTCCTAGATGTCAGCCTGGCCCTCAATTATACTCCATGAGTCTCCATTAGCTCCTCGACTATACAGCCAAAACCGAACATATCAAAGACTCAAGACTCAAAAGGGTTCTCCAAAATAGGCTCTTCCCATAAGAGTTCTAAGACATCTCCTATCTACCTCATACATCATATTTATATTACAAAATGGGTAAAAACCCTTACATTATGACTCAAAAACCCTAATTTTAAGTGGACTCCACTTGCCCACTTTCCAATTGTCTTTCGCTTGGTTGCTCTTAGATCCAACCCTTTCTTTCTTGGATTTTGTGTTGGTCTTCCTTATTTTCTTGTGCACTGCTTCCTTTTCCCTTTTTTCGCATTACTTTCCCTTATTTTTTGGTGCAAATTGCTCCCATGGTCCATTCCTTAGCTCTTATCCTTGTGTGTTTCACTTAACCCCAAAATTTCCTCCTCCAACAGATACCATTTTTATGTTTGGTGTTCCTGATTTCTTCCCAATGTATGACGATTGGCTTGGAAAGAGGAAGTTGATTGTCATCTACATTCATATCTAAATATATCTCAATGAGTTTCTTATGTAGTGGTTTTGGATCTAGATCAGCATCATCATCTTCTTCGAAAATACGGTTGTTCTAAACAAGGACTAGTTCAGAATGTCAAAGATTCTTTTGTTGTATTTCTTCTTCTTGGAGTTGTGATTCAAGATGGAGAAATTTGATTTTGTCCTATGCATCTTGTAAACAGGTTAAAACATCGGTGACATTTTTTATGTCAGTTGTGACTGTATTTTCCACAGAAGAGAGGATTAGAGTATTCAGTAACTCTAATGGCTCCTCGACTCAATCCATTTTAACGACAAAATTATATGTCAAAGGTTTCTTCCAACTCCACCCTTAACAATCAAATTTTACAATGTAGACTCAAGAAATGAGGTGTTTCGGCTTCTATCAAAAATGTACTTGTTTACAATGAATTAATTCAATCTTGTATTCAAAAGAGTACAATTAAACCTACAAAAATATTGTTTGCAAGTTAACTTGATTCTAGAGTTGAATTGATATTTAGTTTTGTCTCTTGTTCTCCAAAGAACTGGAACTTCTCTGTATTCTTTTGAAAAAAATGTTATTTTTCTGGGGAAGAAGTATATCTTAATAGAATATCAAAAAATATAACTGTGATCAATGTGTTTTCTAGCACCAGAGTGAATACAATTCTTCATTGGCAATTGGTTGTGTACAACTCTAACTCGTCCTTGTATCTATCACAAAGTTGGGATGGAGAGGACCCTATAAAAAATTCTTCACTCGAACTATTTATTATGTAGTTCAAACTATGTTACAAAGATCCTCCAAGGTGAAAAAACTCACACATATCTCTAGAAGCATGTGTTATTTAAATATAAGAAGGATAATATATGGTGTAATAAATTAAAAATTCATCTTACAAGAAAAGTGATGAGAAATTATGGAAAGTGTTTCTCAATCAATGTATTTCCCATTTATCATTTCATGTCCACTTCTAAATTTATCAAATAAAGAGTTTTTGACTATGCTTGCTTTGTGAAAATAAATCCAAAGGATCCATTAGACAAGGCATGATTTCTTAGTTGAGGAATATCCACTAGTGTTAGAGTTGTTTTCAACACAATTGATATAAAATATGAAGATGTGTTTCACTTGGAGTTGAACTAGTCAACCTCCCCTCCATTGGTCTGACCTCCCCTCGTGCCTCTCGATCTACATATCTCAAGTCCCACTAAAAGAAATAGGCACTATGTCCATCGAGAAAAAAAAGAGCTCAGACTTCTTTCTATACACTTTAGGTTTAGGGTTTCCAAAGGTCATTTTCTCCCTCTGGAAGTTACGTAGAAACAACTGGAAAAACGTGATGGTTTTTTGTAGCTATTCAATCATGATCTGAGGTTCCCATCAATATTCAAAGGAAAGAACTTGAGAGATTTGTCTTTCTTTTCATCTTCTTCAACCCCATAACCTATCATAATATTGCATTTGCGAGGGAAAAGTGTGCACTCTGTAAAAGGACACAATGATTCATCCTTTATAACTACTTTATTATGCAGGTCATTGTGAAACTAATTCCATGACTTCCTTCACATATAGTGTCATTCCCACTAGATTGTAAATTTTGTTTCAAAAACAAATTAATCAGTAGTGCGGTCTCTGTCTTTTTATGGGAGATTAATTCTGCACTTTGATTTCTCCATCAGTGGATGGGCATAGATCCAATATCCAAAACCCTAACTAGAAATGTGTGCAATATGGATAGGAGTATCAGAATTTGTGAGTATTGTGTGAGAATATATATGATTCATACTTGAAAGGAATATATTAGAGTGCCTAGGGAAGAGGAGGGACTAGATAATCCAAAAGGAGGCGTTTATGTGCACTGGGGGAGAGAAAACACCCAGACAATTGGACAAACTTGTAGGAGGGAAGACTAGGAGGCATAGGTCAAATGTGTTTCACCCCAAAGGAAGAGACACATTTTAGTATACCAATGTAAGTAATATGGGGTATCTAGGGAGGTACCCATTGGGAATATGGTTATGTATTATTAGTGGAAATCATTCAATGTAAGTTGGAATAGCTCCAATATATTAAATAATGTCCACTATGGTAGTTAAATATAATAAATGTGAGAAGGCTCTATAGAAGGTTCCTAGGATATAGAGAGATATATATAAAGAATTGTAAGTAATGTATTGAAGCACAATGAAGAATATTGTTATTGTACAAGCAAGGATTGCTTGAGGAGTGCATTCCTTCCATAAGGAATAATATATGGTGTTACCCTACCTCAATGGTTTTGACTATTTCTTATGTTGAATGTTTGGTGAATTTTTTGGTTTATTCTTTGTTATTTCTAAAATATATTTTCTTATATATACAGGTACAAAACAATTGGTATCATATCACTTTCCTTGGCCAAAGAAGGGAAAAAAAATTTGGGTCATTTTGCAGATTTTTTTTTTAAAGGAAAAAAGAGGGTGGCGCACATTAAATTTATATATGAACATTTATAAGAACAGTTTTTCAAAACAAATTGGATATTTGAATTCCTTTCGAAAAAATACCCAATTTCGAAAAAACAATTAGCAGAAACGGAGTTCGGGAAGTGAAGTTATCAACATTTTAAATTCAACAGTTTTTTAGGGTTTTCCGGAAAAATATGTGTGATTTGCACATTAAGTTATTTTTAAACTTTAATTTTTTTTTGAAGATTTATTCCAAGATGTATTTTATAGGGAAATATGATGGCACAAGTATTGAATAATTTCTAAAATAAGAGAAGTCATTGCGGAAAGAGAATTGGAGAGATTTGATCAATTTACACTTACAAGATGATGTGGCCATTTGGTGGAACTTGCTTAACTATTATAGGATAAGGACACTCTCGGATGAAGAATTTTAAAAGGTGTTTTTAGATAGGTGGTATCATGTTTAAAAAATTTATATAAATATCACTGAGGGTTTATTTTCATGTGGAAACTCTATATTACAGGTTCATGGTTGTATTCATAAAGAAAATGTCATTGTTTTTGTTGGATTACTGAGAGGGGGGGTGAATCAATAATAAAGAAATTTAATCTTCTTTCACCATAAAATGCAAGTGTTATATCAATATAGAATTATTATCCAATAGTTTCATAGTAAATAAACAATGAACAAATGATCAATCACACACATACACAGTACACCAATGTTTTACATGGAAACCCAAAGCGGGAGAAAACCAAAGAATGATTTTTATTATATGTCTTTAAGAATTACATTCATTGAGAGCACCAACTTCCTTTGTTTTATAGATGCAACTGGAAGGAGGCTCCAACCCCCTATTTTCTCAAGCTACAACCTGAGGGAATCTCCAACTCCCCAATTCTCTAGCTACAACCAGAAGGAGGCTACAACCCCCTATGTTCTCCGGCTACAACCGGAAGTTGGATACAACCACCTGTCCTTGCCCCATCCAACCACCCTGAAATATAAATGTCAAATGTAGAAAACCTATCACTATCACTGAATAAAACACTTCCACTTTCAACTTATCACTATCAACCTGCACCAATAACCTATAACAACATGTACCAATCAACCTGCACCAAACAAACTATACCAATAACCTGAACCAACATGTACCATGCATCAACCTGTACCTCAACCTGTACCATCAATAAGTGCATCAACCATGCACCAAACTTGTACAAATAACTTGTCACAACAACCTGTCCAAACAACCTGTCACAACAACATGTCTCATCAATCTTATCAACCAAATCAGATCTACCAAGACAAGTATGCTACATCATCCATAAACAATGTGTCAACAAGTGTCTCCAACCATGTACCAAGTATGTACCAATCATGCATCAACTTCACATCAACTATGACTCATCAATATGTACCAACATCATCAACTATACACCTCATGTATGTGCCAACTCATCAACTACTTGTCTCATCCATGTACCCAACATGTACTTGAACCATATACCAAAGACATACACCAATATAACCATCAACAATTATCTAACAATTCATCACTCTATCCATAAACCAAATATCACAAAACCTCACATCAAACCATGTGCCACATCCTAACTGTTATGTAGCCTCAAGGTAAACCAACAACTTCAACAACACATCACAACCAAAATACCAATACCCATATGCCAAATACCAACAACAAAATACCAGTTGTATCCCTCAATAAATCTGATATATGCAGCAATACTGAACATCCAATACCATCTCAAGAGCTAAACCCTAGCTCAAAATACATACCTCAGACAAGATGTGCCATATCTCGCATAAATAGACCCCAACCATGTTCATGCTGTGATTTTTCTGCTACACTTTTTCTTTCACGATTTTTCTGATGCACTTTTTCATCTGGGGTTTTTCTACCACACTTTTTCTATCGCAGTTTTTTTGCCGCACTTTTCCTACCGCGATTTTCCTGCCGTAATTTTTCTGCTGCATTTTTCTTGCCTCGATTTTCCTGTCGCACTTTTTCTGCCGCACTTTTTTTGTCGTAGTTTTCTTGCCGCGATATTTCTGCCGCACTTTTTTTTTTCCACAGTTTTCCCACCGCGATTTTTCTGCCGCACTTTTCTTACTACACTTTTCTCTATCAATAATACCTACCCAAATAACCTTTCAAAAAACAGATATTTAGTGATATTCAATAGGTAATTAAATGAGAGACCTTTGCCTCTTATTTATACTTTCATGTACCATCCTCAAGGGGTTACCTTCTAACCATCTTAACCCACTTTCTTTATTTTAAGGTTAGCCCACTTATAACCACTTGTCCACTTAACTTAACCATTTTCCATAATTAATAAGTTCTACATTAACTTTATTATTTAAATAATTTATTTTGCATCCTCTTTGACTTATAGTACACTCATCACTTCACTTTATTATTTAAATAATTTCTTCTTTGCAAACACTTTGACTACTTTGACCTTTTGGGGCTTCTATATGACTCATGAGGGTTCTCCAACTTCACATGGCCATAACTCGCTAACCGTGAGAAGTTATGTGACGTTCCACATACCACCAGAAATGGCATGACATATACTTTATCCCTCTATAATAGTTTTACCTGCAAATATATCAAAAATCATACCATTATCCATCAAACAAACTTGGGTCCATTACCCAAACCTTTGTGTTACCATAATTTTCTACCGGACTTTCTTCAAGGGTTGACATCAATGATAACCAACCCAAATAATCAACAATCTCCCCCTTTGGCATTGATGGCAAGACTCTGATGCAATACTGAATTCATATCACTCATGCTCCCCCTGTAACGATGCCTTTGTGCTCTTTCTCAAAACATTTACCATTTCATATGATAGATATCTCCCCCTTTTTCATCAATGGAAAAGGTATCTTTCCATCCGGGGCTACTCCCCCTAACTGAACTATCCTTGGGGATACTCCCCCTAGTTGAAATCTTCCTGAAACTGATCCCCCAACTTGAGCTTTCATTTTTATGGTGCTTCCTCATGTAAATCTAAGACATATTAGATAAGCATTCAAAAGAATTCATTTTGGAGTAGAAATTACTCTGAGTCTCTGGAGAAAATACTAAAAGGATTCCTGTGGAAGTGGTTTTGAAAATATATCTGCCACTTTTTCTTTTGTCCCCACATATTCAACTCTGATGTTCTTCTCTCCAACCTATTCCCATAAAAAGTGATACTTTATTGGAATGCGCTTCATCTTGGAGTGCATCACCGGGTTCCTTGAGATATTGATGGTGCTTGTATTATCACAATAAATTGGAATGGGATCGTCATACTCAACCTGTATATCTGTCAAAATTTTATTCATCCATAGAACCTTAGTACAAAATACTTCTACCACAATATACTCTGCTTCAGTTGTACATAAAGATACTGAAGATTTTTTCTTGCTTAGCCAAGATACTAAACAATCACTCAAGTAGAACATTGCTCCACTGGTGCTTCATCGGTCATCAATGCAACCTGCCCAATATACATTTGTGTAGGAAATAAGTGATAGATCCTTTCCTTTTGGATACCACAATCCAAACTCTTCTATTCCTTTGAGATATTTGAAAATCGTATTCAGTGCTAAGACATTTGATTCCTTTGGTGCTGCTTGAAATCTTGCCACTTTCCCAACTTCTTGCATTACATCTGGTCTGGATGTTGTCACATATATTAAGATTCCAATCATTGACCTATATTTCCTCTAGTCTGTAAACTTTGAATCATCAACTTTTATCAACTTGCAACTGGTTTGCATAGAAGTGGTAACTGGTTTGCAATCTTCCATTCCAAACCTCTTTAGCATTTCCATGATATACTTAGTTTGAGAAATACAAATTACTTGATTTCTTTGACATATGTGAACACCCAGAAATAAGGATAGTTCTCCGAGTAATCACATTTCAAATTCATTATGCATATCCTTTGCAAATTTTTGGCTTAACCTGTCATCATTGCTTCCAAAAATAATATCATCAAGATAAACTTCAATTAATAAAATACTATCTTGAGTTACCTTGATGTAGAGATTGTTGTCTGCACTTCCTTTTCTGAACCCCGTATGTTGTAGATATTTATCCAGTCTAGAATACCATGCTCTAGGAGCCTGTTTAGACCATACATGGCCTTCTTCAATTTGCAAATGTAATATGCATTCTCTGACAAGTGAAATCCTTCTGGTTGTTTGATGTAGACTTATTCTTCATCTTCTACTTCTTATTTGTAAATTTGTTCCATTGATTAATTTTCTTCTTCCATTAATTCGTGTCCACCTGTTTCATCAATTGTTACATTGATGCTTTCCACAACTTTTTTCAACCTCAGATTATAACACTTGTATGATTTCCTTGTACTTGAGTAACCAACAAGTACTCCTTTGTCCACATGAGAGTCAAACTTTCCCATTCTACTATCTTCTCTTTTGATGTATTGTGTTCTTCCAAATACTCTGAAGTGCTTCACATTTTCTGGTATTCCTTTCCATAGCTCATATGAAGTTTTTTCATTGTTGTTTCTGAGAATTACTCTATTTTGAATGTGAATTGTTGTATGCATTGCATGTGTCCAAAAATTATATGTCAATTTTGAATCCATTAGCATTCTTCAAGCCATTTCCTATGTAAATATCATCCATTATGATAATTTTCCTTTGTCTCTGAACCAATCTATGAGTCCATGATCTTGCCCACTGTCATATATTTTTCCAAACCTAATAAGTTTTCTTATAAATCCATCTATGTCCATAATGTCCAAGACTCTATTACACATTGTCCATAGTGTTGACCCATTTATCATTGTACTATCATGAAGTATTCACTACTACAATTGATTGTACTTCTTCTAACTGGATTCTTTGTATCTGTCTATTCAAACTCTACAAGCTACTCGAAGGATGGTTATTTGGTCTATCACATCTATCGCATAGAATCCTCCTGTCTAATATTCATGTTACCTGGGAGTCTCTAAGTCGGATGGATCAGAGCAATTCATGCTCTAATGTGTATTCATCATCATCTTCATTGGTAGACTCATCATCTCTCTGAGCTCTGACTTATTTCTTTATGTCTGTGGATTCATCTTTCACTACAATTCCTGAAATTACAATCTCTTGAACATGTTCCTTATTTCTCTTTCCTTCTTTTATTTCAATTGTTTTCCAAACCTTTTTGTATCTGACATCTTTCTTTTTCTCTATAGAATTTTATTCATCTCGTTTTATTGTCAATCTTGCGATCTCTAGGACCTGGTCTTTGTTCACCTATTCTTCGTGTTTTCTTATCCATACTTTCTTACATCTAATATCAGTGTTCTCTTTCATGGATGTATCGATCATGCTCCTACAATCACTAGCTATGTGTCCATAGTTATGACATTTGTAACATTTAATGTTACATGGGGACACATAAGCATTTCTTTCTTGAACATTTCTTTTGTAATCCCTGTAATCTGCAACCTTATGTCCAAAGTTAGTACAATAAAAACAATGACCATAAAATAAATTTGCATACCTGGGAGTGAATGATCTTCTTTGTGGCATAGTCCTTATGAATTTTTGCCTTGACTGATCATGATCATAATTGAATCTTATTTGTGGCTTGAACATGGAAGGTCTTATTGAAGATGTATCTTCAATAGGTTTCTTATATTCTGGTTTACCATGATTCCTTCCTTTGAGTACATCTGCATAACTCTTTCTATTTTCTTCATTCTTCTTTTCTAGAAACATAGAGTGCTTCTCTTCATTCCCTATAACTACTGTGGATCTTTCTGTCTCTTCAACATTCTTTTTGAGCTTGACGAATTTACTTCTCAATGTGGCAACTTCTTCTTCAAGCTTCTCAACCTCTTTTTCTTTCTTCATTATCTGAGACTTCATGACTTCTTATGTTCTTTTTTCTTCTCTAAGCTGAATTTTTAATGTGATTATTTCTTCTTCAAGTCCTTTCTATTCATGACCAAACTCTACCTCAAGTTGGTTTAAATTGTTAGTTCTTTCCTTAAGATGATCTGTCAATATCTTCTCTCTCATTTATGTTTCTTCCTTATGTGTTTCTATGTTGGCTTCCAAATACTCCTTTTGATATTAAAGATTTTCTTCGATATTTCCGGCTTATTCTAGTTGAGTTCATAAGTTCTCAATGACCTGTTGGGATTCTTAAAAAATGTGAACACTTTCATTTTGTTTCATCAATTCTTTCTTGAGTGAATTATTCTCTTCTCTTAGTTCATCTAAAACACTAATCAATTATGCTTCATAATTGTCTTCCTTTTCAATTAGTTTTTTTTTCTCATTTCCTTCATGGCATTCTATTTCAAGATGTTTGTGTTTTTCACAATTAAAGCAAAACAACATACCTCTGGTGATTATGTACTCTTCATCTTCTAAATATGTTTGACATGATGAACATAATTCTTTTTTATTTGCATCTACATCTTGTTTGGCAATTTTTGAATCTGCGATGGGTGAAGAATATATGTCATGTAAGTTATCCCAAATTTCTTTGGCTGATGAACATTTACCAACCATTTCTCTTACCAGATTAAGTAATCATTCCCTATCATATCATGTAACAATCGATAGTAAAATATGATGTCCTTGTGCTTGTAAAAATACTTTCATCCTTCTACTCCACATCTCATACTTTAAACCATTCTGACCATTAAACATTGGTACTCCATTCTCATAATAATCCATGATCTCCTTTGAGTGGTTAAATTGTTTCATGAAGGAACCTGCTCTAATACCAATTGTTGGATTACTGAGAGGGGGGGTGAATCAGTATTAGAGGGGGGGTTAAATTGTTTCATGAAGGAAAATGCAAGTGTTATATCAATGTAGCATTATCATCCAATACTTGCAGAATAAATAAACAATGAACAAATGATCAATCACACACATACACAGTACACTAGTGTTTTACGTGGAGACCCAAAGCGAGAGAAAACCACATAATGTTTTTTCTTATATGTCTTTAAAAATTACATTCATTGGAAGCACCAAACTCCTTTTTTTTCCATCCGCAACTGGAAGGAGGCTCCAACCTCGTAGTTTCTCAAGCTACAACCTGTAACATCCCGCTCTGGCGCACTGATAACACTTATTATTTGAGGACACTTGCTCGCAAGTGATCTAGACTTTTATGATGTTAGACCATTTATACTTGATTATGATGCGATTGACAGATGACATGATGTGTTACTATTTGATGTAGACAGGTGCTATTGACTCAGTTTTATTGAGTGTGTAGGGTTTTTGACCTTGAGGATGCAGAGCCATCGGTAGAACCCCCTTGGACTCTGTACTGAGTCAGGGAGTGTTCTTTTGGGTGATATGTTTACTATCATGTTTCATTCGATTTGATGATTTTTTGTTGACATTCCTGACATGATTGTTGATGATGCAGGCTGACGATAGCTTGCCGACCAGACTCACATATGGAGTAAAGGGGCCACACACGATTTGCAGAGAGGTTGAGGGAGAGGGGTGGACAGCAGCATTGCCACCGCCTGCTAGCACTCCCGCTGTGGCTCGAACTGTAGGTTAATGATTACCTAGTTCGAGAGGACCCATGATGCCGTGAGGGCCGATTGCGACAGTCGCTCACGATGATTCTAAGGGGCACGCAATAAGGCGGGGGCCTTATTCCTTAGAACCCTTAGTCTCCAACAAGTTCACCTGGCGGAGTGTTGACTCCAGGGGTTATAGAGGTCTACCAATCAGTCCAGTCGGCGAGTGGCACCCTTGGAGCACGTGGTGCATCCTGAAGGGCACGTCGCACAAAAGAAACTCAGTTGGTGAGTGGCACCCTTGGAGCACATGGTGCATCCTGAAGGGCACGTCGCCCAAAAGAAATTCAAGAGGCGAGTGGCACCCTTGGAGCACGTGGTGCATCCTGAAGGGCACGTCGCAATAATGTGGTTGAAGGAGTCATCCTAATTAGCCCTAATTCATCAGCACCTGAATATAAACTTAAGCAATTCCCATAACTAATCATCGCCTAGCTAAGAATCTAAGCCCTAAGCCTAAGACTTTTCTAGAAAAAAAAAAAAGGGGGAAACTTTTGTCTTTAACCTTTCTTTTTCTAGGTAATGAAATTCAAAACATTTTTTTTTACCATAATTAATATAAAATACAAAAACATGTCCACCACTTAAATGATGAAATATAAAAATATGACCACCACTAAAATGAAGTTTTATTTTTGTGATTGTAAAATACAAAGGTAAACCACAACCCACTAAAAATGGGAAACTTCATTAATATGGTTAATTGGAAGGCTATTAAGTAAATAAAAACATATATATATAATATATGAAAAGATTTATTTAGTGCATTACCTTTTAGGTTTTTAAAAAAAAGGTGAAATGAGCTTTAAGAAAAAGAAAATAAATTATGGAAAAGGTAGGGATGTGTGACACTTGAAAAAGAGGGGAATTTTTAGGGTTTGATAAAAAAAAAAACTTAAAAGAAATGGATTTAGGGTTTTGAGGAAAAACCTAATGGGATTAGGTCAAAAAGGAAGATAAAAGACAGGAGAGGGGGAGAAATGGGGACCTTCTTTTGAGCTATTGGTATTGTTATGCTGCCAGACTAGAGACTGGACTGATTTCTTGTAGGAGTTGGGGATTCCCAGCTGACTTGAGTGGTAGCTCAGCCTTGGAGGCAAGCTGGGAAGCTAGGCTACTGTCTGGGTTATGTGTGGCCCCTTTGCGGCTTGGAGGGCTGAGGGGGAAGGAGAGTACCCCTAGCGTTTGGCTGGGAGGTACCGGTGAGTCCTCTATGGTCGGCAAGCGGGAGCATCAAGGAGCACGCATACACCATCTGGAGTGGGCGAACGAGCCAAGGTATGTTTTTATTGTTTGAATGACCGTATGTGTTTGTGTCTGAAATTTAGATGGTTGTGTTTCTATTTGGATGAATGCTTAAGTTTGGTGAAAAAGATTAGTTTACAGTGGTTCCTTTTCTTTAAATATTGGGCATATTTTTATATATCTGTGGCAGTTTTCCTAATGGGTTTCTCTTGTATATGTTGGGCATACACTTTTTCTTTGTATATACAGTTGCATTTATATATAGTGAGCTTGTTCTTCAGTGGTTTTTTTTCTTTACCTTAGGCGTCTTTATATATCCGGTGGGTGTGATTTGCAGTAGGTTTTCTCCTTTTGCATTGGGCATTTTTTATTTTCTCTGATGGGCCATGCACTCCTCTTAGTATACAGTGGACCTTCTCTTCGATGGTGGGTAAAAAATAAAAAATAAAAAAAATCCCTGCGCTTGTTGGTGAACTTGATCTGCGATTTTGGTTTGGTCTGAAGTGTTTTCTGTGGGCGTGCAATGCCTTCTGTGGGGGTTTCATATGTTCTATGGCGTTATCCTTGCCTGGGGCATCCCTATCGAGAATGGGGCGAATATTTATTTGCTGGCAGTCAGCCTTTGTGGGAGAAATCAATCCCGTGGGCATTTTTCTTCTTGCCATGGATGGGCATTTTTATTCATTACTAGTATTTTGTACCTCACCTCATCTCACCCCTGAGCCTTCACGTTGTTGTCAGTGCGTTTTTTTGTCACAGTATTTCTTTTAAAAGGGAACTACTACTACCCTGTCTCGTGTAGCTCGGTGGACCACTGATAAAACTACCCTTACAGATGTACGTTTGAAGAATACCATACGATGGTTTACCACCAGTCGAGGGGTGCATCTCTCGACTTATTTGTCTTCCCTAATCCTTGCAAGGCGCCATTCGCCTGTTTAAAACCATTTAACTAAACGGGAGAACGTTAGGGTTGGGGTTGCGAGTTTCCTTAATGGCGGATTCACATCTTTCTGGTTGTCCGGCATTCTGGCTGTGTCCGTTGCTAGAAAGGTGTATAGTCTTGTGCTTATGTTTATTTTGTAAACCCGAAGGAATCTCTACATTTCCCTGATCTTGTTCTACAGTGATCCTGTCAAATCTTTTATTACTATTGATGGGCTTCGTTTATTTCTTTGCTTACATTCCTCACTTTTCGGTCAGTAGTCACTGCTGAGGGAAAAAGGGGAGGCCGTCCTTCATGGGGCCATTGGAAAATGTTTTTATGGTAACTGCCAATGTTTTATTTTAAGTAAGCAAGATTGCACGTTTTTGCATTGCTAGCTACTCGTTAATTAAATCCCTTAAAGGAGAACGAATTCTCGGTCTGTCCCCAACGAAGGAAATAAAAAAAAAATAAAAAGGTGGCCTCAATCACGCCTCCATTTCTTGTATTCACGAGGTACTTAGAACCCTTGTCTGCGAGCACGTGCACTCGACCCGCGCGTCTTCCTGGGGCATGTCCCTTCGGGCATCATTTGCCTTCACTTACCTTCGATTTCCTTCGCCGCGTGACGAGGTTGCCAGCTCCCAGTCCCAGGCTAATCCAATCCTGGCGAATAATCCTTTATTGATTATTTCACGGTTAAAGTGTTGCCATCAACATTCAGGTTATTAATGTTGTTTATTTTAAATTATGGATTTCTTGTTGGTTTAATTCATGTTAGCATAGGATGCTTCTAAAAGCCGGTTTAAAAAGGGTTGTCTCCTTTTTAATATGGAATCCTTATTGTTTAATTGGCGATATTTATGAGGGCATCAACAATCAGGTTATTAACGTTGTTTATTTTAAATTATGGATTTCTTGTTGGTTTAATTCATGGTAGAATAGGCTGCTTCTAAAAGCTGGTTTAAAAAGGGTTGTCTCCTTTATAATATGGAACCGTTATTGTTTAATTTGCGATATTTATGAGGGTGTTGAATCGAACTGTTAATATTGGTTAAATTTGCAAAGATTACACTTGTTTCATGGCAATGTAATATTGGTTAAATCGAAATGCTAATGATGATGCTGGAGCTGCCGTATTAATATTTGCTTAATTGGCAATGGACATACTCGTCTAACTACAACCTTAATAATTGTTTAATTTGCGAGGTTAATGATGAAGTTGAGTCGAAAGGTTAGTATTGGTTTAAATTGCAATGATTATTAATTTAGACCTGGACTTAACGTTTATTTTGATGACTACGTAGAACATGACTTATAAGTTTTGGTTGATGCTAAATTTCAAAAACACTTTGAAAATTCAAGTAATACATCTGTATCATGTCTAAAGGTGGTTAAAGAGTAATTGGGATAGTATGTGCTAGGTAACGGTGTAATTAATATTATTTTAATTAAAATTATCTTTTATTTTTAATGTATGATTTTAAATTGTTCTTTTTGATTAAGAATTTGTTTTAATAGATTTAAGAGAATATATTTTTCATCTAAAATAATTGAGTATTCAAATAATCCGTATATATCATGTATGAATGGACAATTAAATAATCAAGTAATCTGTTGTATCATATATAAATGAGGTTAAAGGGTAATAGGTACTGTGTATTTTAACTTATGATTTTAAATTGTGCTTTATTTATTAAAAAAAAAAATTATTAGATTTAAGAAATATATATTTCTCATATAAAATAATTGAGTATTCAAGTAATGGTTTTTAGGGTAGCTTAGTCTAATGGAAGGAAGAAGTTGAATAATTGTAATTCCTATTGATTTGGATAATGAGATTATTATTAATAATGTTTGGTTGTTGATCATTAATGTAGTGGTTTAGGGTAGTTAGTTCAATGTGAAGGAAGAAGTGGACTAATTGTAATCTTATTGATTTTGATAATGAGTTTATTATTATTAATATTTGCTTAATTGCAATGGTAATACTTGTTTCTTTGCAATAATAATATTTGTTTTACTTTGCAATGTTGATGATGATGGTTGAATCGCAATGTTAATATCTGTTTAATCGAAATGTTCGTGATGATGTTTAAATTGCAAGGTTATTATTCGTTTAAATTGAAGTGTTAATAATAAGATCTATATTGCAAGGCAAACATTTGTTAGGTTATTCCAAGGTATGGTAATAATTGGAAGGAAAGGCAAGATAATACGAAGGATGTAAATGTTAGAGGGTTTACCATTATGGTATTGATGTCGTTGCTCATTTATGGCGATTAACAGAAAAATGCAATGCGCTCGTGATTATTGCTTGTCCCTGAACTAGTCCAAAATGACCTTATAACTAAATAATGGGGGTTGAGATTATTGGTTTTTACCTTATGATAAAGTCTTCATCGGTTAATGATAATTAATGGGGCAATTGATCTTGATTGATGTCTTCGGGTCTCAATAGTGGTTGCTCGATATTAGAGTCCTCCTGACTTGCGTCTCCCGTAGAGGTCTTGATTGTCCCTGATTTTGTAGTACTTGGTGGTAGTGCCCTACGTGGTCTACTTGTGTTGGGAGGGATGTAGACACCTTCAGTAGCCTTAGTATTTTGTCTGAGTGTTCTTCTGCGTCCAAAATCCAGTGTCGTATCAAGAGTCTCGGGCCCTTTAAAGGCAGGGTTTCCACTCTTGCAACACACCTGAGGGGATTACTAGTTTCTGCCTGAGCAGTCGGCTAGGAGCCTATCTGACCTTCTCTCTCTCCGGAGCAGAGAACTAAGATTAAACGCCTTGCTTTCCTGTGTAGAAATAGTAAGACCTATTACTACGGATTCTTCCTTCTGTGTTCATACGGTACCTAACCCAGTATGTCGTTATTGTTGAAGATAGTGTGCGGCGTCCTTGTCTTGAGTAGTATTTGCGTGCAGATACTTGTTGTACACAATGCGTCTTCTTGTGGTGATCCTCGTGGTTGCATATTGTTAGTCGTCGGGCGGTGATGCAGAGTCATGTGTGCCTGTTTCCCCTCCTACACACACGGACACACTGTTAAAACACACAAAAAAACATTGCACCTGTTATCAGAGTTGTTGTCGTAATGAGGAGGGTCGTTACATATGGTATCAGAGCCGGTTCGACCCGCGACTTGGGGTTCGCTACGGATTTCGTTGACATGAGTTGGTTTTATTATACTGTCGCTGATCGAGTTGATTGTGTGCGTGTAGGTAATCATGGTTAGAGGACACCGCGGAGGCAGACGACGGGGTTCTAGGGGAGGAGGCGAGACGCCTCCAGCAGCATCCATGCCTGAGGGGTCTAACCCCCAGGGAGGCGAGCAGGTTCTCGGACAGGAACATATATCAGTTGGTGATGTTATTGGGATGATGAGATCCTTTCAGCGCATGTTCGAGGCTCTGATCAGCCGTTTGGACAGAGATGAGGCCAGGGCGTCGACATCCCCTGAGGTTCTGCCACGCGCACCGTCCGTTACAGGTAGCATTCACTGTGAACTCGAGAAGGTAAAATTTCTTGAGTTCTTTGGTGCCTCGGACGGCGCAGCCGCCGAGGCATGGTTGGAGAATATGGCGATGTGCTTCGCACTTTGTGATTATACCTCCAACATGAAGGTCTGCATGGCGGTATTTCAACTGAAGGGGAGCGCTCTTCTATGGTGGAAGACGCTCCTGTCGTAGCTGAACATGGTCGTGGAAGACGTGTCATGGGAACTGTTCAAGGAACGGTTCCGAGAGAGGTACCTTTCTGAGGAATTCATTGAGCGTCAGCTCAACGAGTTCAACGCGTTATGACAGGGAGGTTGTACGGTGCCCGAGTACGAGGCACATTTCATGGAGCTGCTCCGGTATGCTCCACACCTTAACACAGAGAAGCTCAAAGTCAACAGGTTTGTGTTTTGCCTTAACGACAGTCTGCGTGCAAAGGTTAGGATCTTGATAACTCAAACCTTGCACAACGTTGTCCAAAAGGCCCTCATAGCAGAGGAGGAGCTTATCAGCGGGGGTCAGACCAGGACTTCAGCAATACCCGCAGGGCAGAGTTCATTGGGGGCGTCGCGGCATCAGATACCAGTGAGACATATGCCAGGGCATCGTGGCTCCCAGAGGGGATCCACGTTCACTACACCTCGAAGACCTCCACCTCAGAAGCGGACACCTTATCGAGGACCACAGCACCAGCAGCCGCGTCACTCGCGGCAGCAGCAGTTTAGGCCTGTTCAGCAGAACAGACCAGGATTTCAGGCTGGTGGGCAGTCATCTTCTACTTCGGGTACCAGGACTACTGGGCCGAAGAAGGGGTTTTGGACGTGTGGGGAGGCACACTACCAGTGCGATTGTCCTGTGGAGAGGACCAGGGCATCCGGATTAGCCGGACCCGCTACCGTGGGAGATATGGGCAAGGCCCATCGGATTCATGCAGTGGTGAATAACCGCCAAGCAGAGCACCAGTCGACTATGATCGAGACGACATGTACTGTCACTGACCATACCCTTAGTGTTTTGATAGACCCAGGAGCTACTGAGAGTTTCATTTTTGGTGCAGCGCTAAAAAGGATTAAGGTAAAGGTAGTCGAACAGGATGAGTTTAGCTTCGTGGAGATGGCTTCGGGAGCCAAACAGAAGGTGGGAGGAAAGGTTACGGTCTATGCCCTTAACCTAGGAGATTTTGTCACAAGGGTCAACTTGTATGTCACGACCTTAGGATCTTATGACGTCGTGATCGGTATGGATTGGTTGGAAATGCATGATGCGATGCTCAACTGTAAGACGAAACGGTTGAGCTTGGTTGATGACGAAGGACAAAGACGTGTGATTGTAGGAAGAAACTAGGGATTTTCCCTGCGGTTCGTCTCTTCCTTACAGTTACGGAAGAGTATGCGCAAGGGGTGAAAACTTTATGCGATCCTTGCGCTCAACGAGAAGAGAGTAGCGGAAGGTCTAGAACACCTTCCGGTGGTGAAGGAGTTTGCGGACGTATTTCCAGAGGAGTTGCCTAGAATGCCGCCGGAAAGGGAACTGGAGTTTACCATAGACCTGAAACCGGGAACCGAACCGATAGAAAGAACGCCTTATCGGATGTTGACCCCGGAGTTGCAAGAGTTGAAAATGCAACAGAAGGAGTTGTTGGACCTGGGACTGATACATCCTAGTGTGTCACCGTGGGGTGCACTAGTTATTTTCATACGAAAGAAGGACAGATCATGGAGGCTTTGCATTGACTACCGTCAATTGAAAAAGGCTACGATCAAGAATTAGTATCCCTTACCAAGAATTGACGATCTATTCGATCAAATCAAGGGTGCGACGGTGTTCTCCAAGATCGATTTGCGATCCGGGTATCACCAGTTACAGATCAAGGAGGATGACATCCCTAAGACCGCCTTTAAGACAATATTTGGACATTACAAGTTTACCATTTTGCCTTTTGGACAAACAAACACCCCATGGGTATTCATGAGTTTGATGAACGGGGTGTTCCGTGAGTACTTGGACAAGTTCGTCCAAGTATTCATTGATGATATTTTGATCTACTCTCGGACGACGGAGGAGCATGACGAGCACTTGCGCTTGGTACTACAATGTTTACGAGAACACAAATTGTATGGGAAGTTGTCCAAATGCTCTTTTTACCAATCGAGGATTCACTACTTAGGGCATGTCATCTCCGGCGAAGGTATCATCGTGGATCTAGTCAAGGTTGAGGCTATTATGGAATGGCCTGCTCCGACGAATGTCATAGAAGTGCGTAGATTTATGGGATTAGTGGGATACTATCAATGGTTTGTCGAGGGTTTTTCGAAGATAGCAAATCCAATCAGGGAATTGTAGAAGAAAAACAAGAAGTTTGTTTGGACCGAGAAATGCGCAGAATCATTTCGGAGGCTTAAAGAGTTTTTGAAAACCGCGTCAATACTAAAGGCCCTGGACATGGACGCAGACTTTTTGGTATGCACTGACACATCCAAGGAAGGTTTAGGTGGAGTCCTGATGCAGGACGGACGAGTGATTGCTTACATTTCAAGGAAGCCGAGAAGGCATGAGGAGAACTACGCGACGCATGATTTGGAGTTACTAGCCATCATATATGCCTTGAAGGTTTGGAGACACTACCTTGTTGGATGAAAATTTGAATTAAAGATTGATCATTGTGGACTACAACACATCTTTATGCAAAGCGACCTGAACGCGCGACAACGGCGTTGGTCAGAATTGCTTAGCGAATACGACTTTGAGATTACTTATATAAAAGGAATAGTGAACTGAGTGGCGGATGCCTTGAGTCGGAGGCCACGCATATTTTCGGTGTTACCTCTTCAGACAAATCTACATGAGAAGATTCTCACCTTACAGCGTGATGATGACTGGTACACAGAAGTCAAGGATTTTATCGGACAAAACACAATGATGGTACCACGTTATGAGGGAT
>ML795627.1:641215-659750 GCA_009831015.1 Picea engelmannii
AAAAAAAAAAAAGGGGGAAACTTTTGTCTTTAACCTTTCTTTTTCTAGGTAATGAAATTCAAAACATTTTTTTTTACCATAATTAATATAAAATACAAAAACATGTCCACCACTTAAATGATGAAATATAAAAATATGACCACCACTAAAATGAAGTTTTATTTTTGTGATTGTAAAATACAAAGGTAAACCACAACCCACTAAAAATGGGAAACTTCATTAATATGGTTAATTGGAAGGCTATTAAGTAAATAAAAACATATATATATAATATATGAAAAGATTTATTTAGTGCATTACCTTTTAGGTTTTTAAAAAAAAGGTGAAATGAGCTTTAAGAAAAAGAAAATAAATTATGGAAAAGGTAGGGATGTGTGACACTTGAAAAAGAGGGGAATTTTTAGGGTTTGATAAAAAAAAAAACTTAAAAGAAATGGATTTAGGGTTTTGAGGAAAAACCTAATGGGATTAGGTCAAAAAGGAAGATAAAAGACAGGAGAGGGGGAGAAATGGGGACCTTCTTTTGAGCTATTGGTATTGTTATGCTGCCAGACTAGAGACTGGACTGATTTCTTGTAGGAGTTGGGGATTCCCAGCTGACTTGAGTGGTAGCTCAGCCTTGGAGGCAAGCTGGGAAGCTAGGCTACTGTCTGGGTTATGTGTGGCCCCTTTGCGGCTTGGAGGGCTGAGGGGGAAGGAGAGTACCCCTAGCGTTTGGCTGGGAGGTACCGGTGAGTCCTCTATGGTCGGCAAGCGGGAGCATCAAGGAGCACGCATACACCATCTGGAGTGGGCGAACGAGCCAAGGTATGTTTTTATTGTTTGAATGACCGTATGTGTTTGTGTCTGAAATTTAGATGGTTGTGTTTCTATTTGGATGAATGCTTAAGTTTGGTGAAAAAGATTAGTTTACAGTGGTTCCTTTTCTTTAAATATTGGGCATATTTTTATATATCTGTGGCAGTTTTCCTAATGGGTTTCTCTTGTATATGTTGGGCATACACTTTTTCTTTGTATATACAGTTGCATTTATATATAGTGAGCTTGTTCTTCAGTGGTTTTTTTTCTTTACCTTAGGCGTCTTTATATATCCGGTGGGTGTGATTTGCAGTAGGTTTTCTCCTTTTGCATTGGGCATTTTTTATTTTCTCTGATGGGCCATGCACTCCTCTTAGTATACAGTGGACCTTCTCTTCGATGGTGGGTAAAAAATAAAAAATAAAAAAAATCCCTGCGCTTGTTGGTGAACTTGATCTGCGATTTTGGTTTGGTCTGAAGTGTTTTCTGTGGGCGTGCAATGCCTTCTGTGGGGGTTTCATATGTTCTATGGCGTTATCCTTGCCTGGGGCATCCCTATCGAGAATGGGGCGAATATTTATTTGCTGGCAGTCAGCCTTTGTGGGAGAAATCAATCCCGTGGGCATTTTTCTTCTTGCCATGGATGGGCATTTTTATTCATTACTAGTATTTTGTACCTCACCTCATCTCACCCCTGAGCCTTCACGTTGTTGTCAGTGCGTTTTTTTGTCACAGTATTTCTTTTAAAAGGGAACTACTACTACCCTGTCTCGTGTAGCTCGGTGGACCACTGATAAAACTACCCTTACAGATGTACGTTTGAAGAATACCATACGATGGTTTACCACCAGTCGAGGGGTGCATCTCTCGACTTATTTGTCTTCCCTAATCCTTGCAAGGCGCCATTCGCCTGTTTAAAACCATTTAACTAAACGGGAGAACGTTAGGGTTGGGGTTGCGAGTTTCCTTAATGGCGGATTCACATCTTTCTGGTTGTCCGGCATTCTGGCTGTGTCCGTTGCTAGAAAGGTGTATAGTCTTGTGCTTATGTTTATTTTGTAAACCCGAAGGAATCTCTACATTTCCCTGATCTTGTTCTACAGTGATCCTGTCAAATCTTTTATTACTATTGATGGGCTTCGTTTATTTCTTTGCTTACATTCCTCACTTTTCGGTCAGTAGTCACTGCTGAGGGAAAAAGGGGAGGCCGTCCTTCATGGGGCCATTGGAAAATGTTTTTATGGTAACTGCCAATGTTTTATTTTAAGTAAGCAAGATTGCACGTTTTTGCATTGCTAGCTACTCGTTAATTAAATCCCTTAAAGGAGAACGAATTCTCGGTCTGTCCCCAACGAAGGAAATAAAAAAAAAATAAAAAGGTGGCCTCAATCACGCCTCCATTTCTTGTATTCACGAGGTACTTAGAACCCTTGTCTGCGAGCACGTGCACTCGACCCGCGCGTCTTCCTGGGGCATGTCCCTTCGGGCATCATTTGCCTTCACTTACCTTCGATTTCCTTCGCCGCGTGACGAGGTTGCCAGCTCCCAGTCCCAGGCTAATCCAATCCTGGCGAATAATCCTTTATTGATTATTTCACGGTTAAAGTGTTGCCATCAACATTCAGGTTATTAATGTTGTTTATTTTAAATTATGGATTTCTTGTTGGTTTAATTCATGTTAGCATAGGATGCTTCTAAAAGCCGGTTTAAAAAGGGTTGTCTCCTTTTTAATATGGAATCCTTATTGTTTAATTGGCGATATTTATGAGGGCATCAACAATCAGGTTATTAACGTTGTTTATTTTAAATTATGGATTTCTTGTTGGTTTAATTCATGGTAGAATAGGCTGCTTCTAAAAGCTGGTTTAAAAAGGGTTGTCTCCTTTATAATATGGAACCGTTATTGTTTAATTTGCGATATTTATGAGGGTGTTGAATCGAACTGTTAATATTGGTTAAATTTGCAAAGATTACACTTGTTTCATGGCAATGTAATATTGGTTAAATCGAAATGCTAATGATGATGCTGGAGCTGCCGTATTAATATTTGCTTAATTGGCAATGGACATACTCGTCTAACTACAACCTTAATAATTGTTTAATTTGCGAGGTTAATGATGAAGTTGAGTCGAAAGGTTAGTATTGGTTTAAATTGCAATGATTATTAATTTAGACCTGGACTTAACGTTTATTTTGATGACTACGTAGAACATGACTTATAAGTTTTGGTTGATGCTAAATTTCAAAAACACTTTGAAAATTCAAGTAATACATCTGTATCATGTCTAAAGGTGGTTAAAGAGTAATTGGGATAGTATGTGCTAGGTAACGGTGTAATTAATATTATTTTAATTAAAATTATCTTTTATTTTTAATGTATGATTTTAAATTGTTCTTTTTGATTAAGAATTTGTTTTAATAGATTTAAGAGAATATATTTTTCATCTAAAATAATTGAGTATTCAAATAATCCGTATATATCATGTATGAATGGACAATTAAATAATCAAGTAATCTGTTGTATCATATATAAATGAGGTTAAAGGGTAATAGGTACTGTGTATTTTAACTTATGATTTTAAATTGTGCTTTATTTATTAAAAAAAAAAATTATTAGATTTAAGAAATATATATTTCTCATATAAAATAATTGAGTATTCAAGTAATGGTTTTTAGGGTAGCTTAGTCTAATGGAAGGAAGAAGTTGAATAATTGTAATTCCTATTGATTTGGATAATGAGATTATTATTAATAATGTTTGGTTGTTGATCATTAATGTAGTGGTTTAGGGTAGTTAGTTCGATGTGAAGGAAGAAGTGGACTAATTGTAATCTTATTGATTTTGATAATGAGTTTATTATTATTATTATTTTCTTAATTGCAATGGTAATACTTGTTTCTTTGCAATAATAATATTTGTTTTACTTTGCAATGTTGATGATGATGGTTGAATCGCAATGTTAATATCTGTTTAATCGAAATGTTCGTGATGATGTTCAAATTGCAAGGTTATTATTCGTTTAAATTGAAGTGTTAATAATAAGATCTATATTGCAAGGCAAACATTTGTTAGGTTATTCCAAGGTATGGTAATAATTGGAAGGAAAGGCAAGATAATACGGAGGATGTAAATGTTCGAGGGTTTACCATTATGGTATTGATGTCATTGCTCATTTATGGCGATTAACAGAAAAATGCAATGCGCTTGTGATTATTGCTTGTCCCTGAACTAGTGCAAAATGACCTTATAACTAAATAATGGGGGTTGAGATTATTGATTTTTACCTTATGATAAAGTCTTCGTCAGTTAATGATAATTAATGGGGCAATTGATCTTGATTGATGTCTTCGGGTATCAATAGTGGTTGGTCGATATTAGAGTCCTCCTAACTTGCGTCTCCCGTAGAGGTCTTGATTGTCCCTGATTTTGTAGTACTTGGTGGTAGTGCCCTGCGTGGTCTGCTTGTGTTGGGAGGGATGTAGACACCTTCAGTAGCCTTAGTATTTTATCTGAGTGTTCTTCTGCATCCAGAATCCAGTGTCGTATCAAGAGTCTCGGGCCCTTTAAAGGCAGGGTTTCCACTCTTGCGACACACCTGAGGGAATTACTAGTTTCTACCTGAGCAGTTGGCCAGGAGCCTATCTGACCTTCTCTCTCTCCGGAGCAGAGAACTAAGATTAAACGCCCTGCTTTCCTGTGCAGAAATAGTAACACCTATTACTACGGATTCTTCCTTCTGTGTTCATACAGTACCTAACCCAGTATGTCGTTATTGTTGAAGATATTGTGGGGCGCCCTTGTCTTGAGTAGTATTTGCGTGCAGATACTTGTTGTGCGCAATGCATCTTCTTGTGGTGATCCTCGTGGTTGCGTCTTGTTATTCATCGGGCGGTGACGCAGAGTCATGTGTGCCTGTTTCCCCTCCTATACGCGCGCACACACTGTTAAAACACAAAAAAAAAAATTTGCACCTGTTATCAGAGTTGTTGTCGTAATGAGGAGGGTCGTTACACAATCTGAGGGAATCTCCAACTCCCCAATTCTCTTTCTACAACCAGAAGCAGACTACAACCCCCTATGCTCTCCAGCTATAACCGAAAGGTGGCTAAAACCACCTGTCCTTTCTCCATCCAATCGCCCTGAAATATAAATGCCAAATGTAGACAACCTATCACTATCACTAAATCAATCACTGCCACTGTCAACCTATACCAATAACCTATACCAATCAACCTGCACCAAACAACCTATACCAATAGCCTGAAACAACATGTACCATGAATCAACCTGTACCTCAACCTGTACCATCAACAAGTGCATCAACCATGCACCAAACCTGTACAAATAACTTGTCACAAAAACCTGTCCAAACAACCTATCACAACAATATGTCTCATCAATCTTATCAACCAAATCATATCTACCAAGACAAGTATGCTACATAATCCATAAATGATGAGTCAACAAGTGCCTCCAACAATGTACCAAGTATGTACCAATCATGCATCAAATTCATGTCAACTATGACTCATCAAGATGTACCAACATCATCAATTATACACCTCATGTATGTGCCAACTCATCAACTACTTGTCTCAACCATGTACCCAACATGTACCTCAACTGTATACCAAAGACATACACCAATATAATCATCAAAAGTTATCTAACAATTCATCACTCTATCCTTAAACCAAATTCCATAAACCATTACATCAAACCATATGTCACAACCTCATTTTTATGTAGCATCAAGCTAAACCAACAACTTCAGCAACACATCACAACCAAAATAACAATACCCATATGCCAAATACCAACAACAAAATACCAATTGTATCTCTCAACAAATTTGATATATGCAACAATATTGAACATCCAATACTATATCAAGAGCTAAACCCTAACTCACAAAACATACATCAAACCAGATGTGCCATATCTGTCATAAATAGACCCCAACCATGTTGTTGCCGTGATTTTTCTGTCACACTTTTTCTTCTGCAATTTTTCTACCGCACTTTTACTGTCGCAATTTTTCTGATGCACTTTTTTTGCCATGGTTTTTTTGCCACACTTTTCCTGCTATAATTTTCCTGCCACACTTTTTCTGCCACACTTTTCTTGGCACAATTTTCCCGCCGCACTTTTTCTACCACACTTTTCTTGCCGCGATTTTCCTGCCACACTTTTTTTTCTGCACTTTTCCTTCCACACTTTTTCTTTCACAGTTTTATTGCTGCGATTTTTCTATCGCAGTTTTCCTGCCGTGGTTTTTTTCCCGCACTTTTCTCTATCAATAATACCTGCCCAAATAACCTTTCACAAAATACTTATTCAATGTTATTCAATAGGTAATTAAATGAGACCTTTTCCTCTTATTTATACTTTCATGTAGCATCCTCAAGGGGTTACCTTCTAACCATCTTAACCCACTTTCCTTATTTTAGGGTTAACCCACTTATAACCACTTGTCCACTTAACTTAACCACTTTCCATAATTAGTAGGTTCTCCATTAACTTTATTATTTAAATAATTTATTTTTCATTCTCTTTGACTTATAGTACACTCATCACTTCACTTTATTATTTAAATAATTTCTTCTTTTCAAACACTTTGACTACTTTGACCTTTTGGGGCTTCTAGATGTCTCATGAGGGTTCTCCAACTTCACATGGCCATAAATCTCTAACCGTGAGGAGTTATGTGACATTCTACATACCATCTAAAATGGCATGACATGTACTATCCATATAGAATAGTTTTACCTGCAAATATATCAAAACTCATACCATTATCCATGACAAAAAAAACTTGGTTCAATTACCCAAACCTGTGTGCTACCGTAATTCGCAACCAGACTTTCTTCAAGGGTTGACATCAATGAAAACCAACCCAAATAATAAACAATATCCCCCTTTGGCATTGATAGAAACACTTTGATGCAATATTGAATTCATATCACTCATGCTCCCCTTGTGACGATCGCTCCCCTTGGAATCATGCCTATGTGCTCTTTCTCCAAGCATTTACCTTTTCATCTGATAGATCTCTCCCCCTTTTCTATCAATGGAAAAGGTATATTTCCATATGGGGCTGCTCACCCTAACTAAATTATCCTTGGGGATACTCCCCCTGACTAAAATCTTCTTGAAACTGATCCCCCAACTTGAAATTTCCTTTTTATGGTGCTTCCTCGTGTAAATATAAAACATATAAGATACTCATTCAAAAGCATTCATTTTGGAGTAGAAATTACTCTGAGTCTTTGGTGAAGATACTCAAAGGCTTCCCGTGGAATTAGTTTTGTAAATATGTCTGCCACTTGTTCTTTTTTTCCCACATATTCAACTCCAATGTTCTTCTCTACAAGTTATTCCCGTAGAAAGTGATACTTTATTGGAATGTACTTTGTCTTGGAGTGCATCACCAGGTTCTTTGAGATATTGATGGCGCTTGTATTATCAAAATAGATTGGAATGGGCTCATCATACTCAACCTGCATATCTGTCAAAATTTTATCATCCATAGAACCTGAGTACAACATCCTACTACTGCAATATACTCTTCTTCGGATGTAGCTAAAGATATTGATGATTGCTTATTGCTTAACCAAGATACTAAACACTCACCCAAGTAGAATTTTCTTTCACCGGTGCTTATAACATTATCCAAACTCTTATGTTTCTTTGAGATATATGAAAATCCTATTCACTTCTAAGACATGTGATTCCTTTGGTGCTTCTTGAAATCATGCCACCTGCTCAACTTCCTGCATTACATGTTCTCTGGACGTTGTCACATATAGTAAGCTACCAATCATTGACCTGTATTTTCTCTGGTCTATAGACTTTGAATCATCATCTTTTCTCAACTTTCCACTCGCTTGCATAGGAGTGGTAACTGGATTTCAATCTTCCATTCCAAACCTCTTTAGCATTTCTCTTATATACTTAGTTTGAGAAATAAAAATTCCTTGGTCGCTTTGACATATCTAAAGACCTAGAAAAAAGGATATTTCTCCGAGTAATAACATTTTAAATTCATTATGCATATCCTTTTCAAATTTCTAGCTTAACATGTCATCATTACTTCTAAAAATAATATCATAAATATAAACTTCAATTAATAAAATACTATCTTGAGTTACCTTGATGTAGAGGTTTTTGTCTGCAATTTCTTTTCTAAACCCTGCTTGTTGTAAATATTTATCCAGTCTAGAGTATCATGCTCTAGGAGCCTGTTTTAGACCATACAAGGCCTTCTTCAATTTGAACACGTAATTTGTGTTCTCTGGAAACCGAAATCCTTCTGGTTGTTTGATGTAGACTTCTTCTTCATCTTCTTTGTAAAGTTGTTCCATTGATTCATTTTCTTCTTTCTTTAATTCTTTTCCACATGTTTCATCAATTGTTTCATTGATGATTTCCACAACTTTGTTCAACCTCAGATTGTAACACTTGTATGTTTTCCTTGTGCTTTAGTAACCAACAAGTACTCATTTTTCCACACGAGAGTCAAACTTTCCCATTCTGCCATCTTCTCTTTTGATGTAGTATTTGCTTCCAAATACTCTAAAGTGCTTCACATTTGTTGGTCTTCCTTTCCATAGCTCATAGGAATTTTTGTCAATGTTGTTTCTAAGCATTACTCTATTTTGAATGTGAAGTGTTGTATGCACTACATGTGTCCAAAAAATATCTGTCAATTTTGAATCCATTAGCATTGTTCGAGCCATTTTCTGTGTAATTGTCATCCATTATGATAATGTTCATTTGTCTCTGAACCAATCTATGAGTCCATACTCTCGTCCACTGTCATATATTTGTCCAAACCTACTAAGTGTTCTTATGAAACCATCTATGTCCATACTTTCCAAGACTCTACTGCACATTGTCCATAGTGTTGACCCATTTATCATTGTACTATCATGAAGTATTCACTACTACAATTGATTGTACTTCTACTAATTGGCTGCTCTGGATCTGTCTACTCAAAATCTGCAAGTTTCTCGAAGGACAGTTCTTTGGTCTATCACAGCTATCGCATAGACTCCCCCTATCTAATATTCATGTTACCTGGGAGTCTCTAAGCCGGATGGATCATAACAATTCTTTCTCTGATGTGCATTCATCATCATCTTCATTGGAAGATTCATCATCTCTCTAATCTCTGACTTCTTTATTTCTGTATGTGGATTCATATTTCACTACAATGACTGAAAGTACAATCTCTTGAACCTCTTCCTTATTTATCTATCCTTATTTTCTTTCAGTTTTTTTCCAAACCTTTCTGTAGCTAACATCTTTTTTTTCTCTGTAGAATTTTCTTCATCTCATTTATTATCAATCTTGTGATCTCCTAGACCTACACTTTGTTCACTTTTTCTTCTTGTTTTCTTATCCATACTTTCTTACATCTTATATTAGTGTTTTTGTTCATGGAAGTATCGATCATGATTCTACAATCACTAGTTATGTGTCCATAGTTATGATATTTTTAACATTCAATGTTATGTGGGGCCACATAGGCATTTCTTTCTTGAACATTTCTTTTATAATTCCTGCAATCTTCAACCTTATGTACAAAGTTAGTACAATAAAAACAATGATCATAAAATAAATTTGCATACCTGGGAGTGAATGATCTTCTTGGTGGCGTAGTCCTTCTGAATTTTTTTCTTAACTGATCATGATTATAATTGAAGCTTCTTTGTGGCTTAAACATGGATGGTATTTTTGAGGATGTATATTCAATAGTTTTCTTATATTCTGGTTGACCATGATTCCTTCCTTTGAGTACTTCTCCATAACTCTTTCTAATTTCTTCATTCTTCTTTTCTAGAAACCTAGAGTGCTTCTCTTCATTCTCTATAAATGATGTTGATGTTTCTGTCTCTTCAACATTCTTGTTGAGCTTGGTGATTTTATTTCTCAATGTGACAACTTCTTCTTCAAGCTTCTCAACCTCTTCTTATTTCTTCATTATCTGAGACTTCATGACTTCTTATGTTCTTTTCACTTCTTCAAGATGAATTTTAATGTGATTGTTTATTTTTCAAGTCTTTTTTCTTCTTGAACAAACTCTACCTCAAGTTGTTTTAGATCATTAGTTATTTCCTTAAGATGATATGTCGATATCTTCTCTTTCATTTCTTCTTTTTCCTTCTGTGCTGCTATGTTGGCTTCCAAATACTTCTTTTGATATTCAAAATTATCTTCAATCTTTCTGGCTTCTTCTAGCTGAGTTCCTAAGTTATCGATGACCTATTAGGCTTCTTCAAAAATGTGAAAACTTTCCTTTTGTTTTATCAATTCTTTCTTGAGTGACTTATTTTCTTCTCTTAGTTCATCTAAGGTACTAATAAGTTCTTCTTAATAATTTTCTTCCTTTTCAATTAGTTTTATGTCCTATTTCCTTCAAGGAATTCTATTTCAAGATGTCTATGTTTTTCACAATTAAAGAAAAACAACATACCTCTAGTGATTATGTACTTTTCATATTCTAAATTTGTTTGACATGGTGAACATAATTCTTCTTGATTTGTATCTACATCTTCTTTGACATTTTCTAAATCTACGATGGGTGAAGAATATATTGTTGATACTGAGAGGGGGGTGAATCAGTATCAAGTACAATTTAAAAACCTTTTTCAACTTATACTTAAACCATTCAATTATATCCAATTATCAATGAACAATAGTATAAGAGTTACACCAATACATCACAATACACCATGCACAATATATGAGAAATAATCAATAATTATTGTTCAAGGGAAGTAATGACTTCCAAAGGTAGCTACAACTTCCAAATGTAAAGGGAGGCATAAACCTCCAAGAGGAAGATACAATCCTCAAATATCAAGAGAGGTTTGAACTCTCCATCCTTTCCCCTTATTTCCAACCAAGAATATATGAGAGATAATAAAACTTTACATTAAATCATCACCATCAACCAACCATCACATAGAACCTAATAATGCTTCCTAAGACTTCTTCAATTTATGAAATTCTTCAATTCTTGGAATACTTTGATCCTGTAGATAATATTATTCAATGTATTCTCTAAGACTTCTCCAAGTTTCACTCCTTGAATCCTCCCCAAAAAGAAGTTATATAGAGAATGGTAGACCTTGTTCAATTCTGGTTTATTCAGGAGACTGAACTTGTACAGAATGCTCTGTGCTCAATATTTAACATCAGATTATGAAACTCGCACACAAGAAACTAAAGTCTGTAATTTTTCCAATGAAATTTTTCCCACTTCATTTGGATTCTCTATGAAGAATTTATGATTGTTTTACCCAGAACACTTGTTTATTGACTAGCTTCAAGACTGGTCAAAACCCCTATCTTCCACATAGTGTATCTCCATAATTATAGCGAATCAAGAGTTGAAACTTTTACCATAGGTACCTTGATATGTCTTCTCAATAAAATAGAAATGTTACCATCTTAATCGTTCTAGGAAAAATTTTATAGTGAATATGGTAAGATGACCTAAAAATAACATACCTTAGAACACATCACCAAAAGACTTCATCCTCCCTTGAAATCCAACCTTCTTTACTTCTGATTTCCTCTGAAATTTGACTTGTGTATCAAATGAATGTATAATGATATTTATTTATACCATTTATGTCACTTCCTTTTAACATTAGGGCCGACCTGACACTTTCTTATTTTGTAATTATGTTATTTAATTATCTTCGGGGCCTACATGTACTTCCTTCTTCAATTCACTTTGTCATCTTCAAAAATTCATTTCTCCTCAACCACGAGGATCCACGTGATGTGCCACATACCACCAGAAACAACATGATGTATACTATCCATCCATGGGTGTTGTATCTACATATTCATTGTCCTTCATGTCCAAATACATTCATCAATCTTGCAGTCCAAAACCCATGACTAGGGTTGACATCAATGACAACAACCAATATTCCAACAATATCCCCCTTTGTCAATGATGGAAACACTCATGTTCCCCCTATCATCATGATCTCAATTTCTCTCCCCCTTTGACATCAATGGAAAAGGGTAAGGCTTCTCCCCTTGAGTTTAATGGAAAAAGATAACTCTCTTCTTTGGGGCTGCTCCCCCTGAACATGTGGCACTTAATAATACTTCATCCTTATTTTTGGTCTTTGGGACTTTTTCTTCCTTGGAATCATTTTATGTGGCTTCTATATTCCCTCTCTTCTTCATGTCTAGGATGTATATGTTGTTCGTTCTTCTTGTTGCAATTGCAACCAATCTTCCTGATTTATTTTCTCTAATTTTACATTTTCGGGAGTCAAACATAAGAGTGTATCCTTGATCACATATTTTGCTGACACTGAGGAGATTATGCTTCAGATCTTCAACCAATAGGAGTTTTCCTGCTTTTACATTTTCACTTCCAAGCTTTACAATTCATTTTCCAAGTATTTTAGTAGATCATTCATCTCCAAATGTAACATTTCCACCCTTTTTCTTCAAGATGACAAATTTTCTTTGATCTCCGGTCATATGAGATGAGCACCCATTGTCTATGAACCATTCATCTTCTTCTTCGCATTCTTTAGTGACCAATGTTATTTAACAGTTTTTGTTTTGTGGAATTTATTTCCTTTTCCATGTTGTAGTTGTTATACAAAAATTTGGCATATGATTATCTTCCTTCATCTCTCTGCAATCTCATGCTTTATGACCAAGATTATTGCACTTGTAACATACAATATTTTGATCCATTAATGGGTCAAATGGATTATGATTTTTGTTGATAGGTCTACAAACATTTCCATATCTACCATTTTCACCATTCATGTAGCTTGCATAGTTATTCCTTTCATTGATTCTACAATTGATTGCCTCATGTCCAAAATTTCCACAATTATAACAATGTCCAAGAAAGAAATTTTGATACCTGGGAGTAAGTGATCTTATTTGTGGTGTGGTCCATCTGGGTTCACGATCTATTCTTTTGTAGTTTCCTTCATAATGATTTCTTTCATACCTAATGGGAGAGGATATTCTTGATGTCTCATTCCTTCTGAATTCTAGTCTTCTATCTTCTTGTTCAACATGTTTTGGAGTGTTGGTTTCATCATTTTCATCTTCCTTCTTTTGTTTTGTTGCCTTCAAACTGTCATTGTATCCTAGTCCTGTCTTGTCATTTGGAGATCTTTGATTACTAAGGATCTCATCTAATTTTTTAGTGTTTTTTTTTAACTTCTTCAACTTTTCTGTTGTCAATAGTAGCTCCCCTTTTCTATGATTCTGCTTTCAATTTCTCATAATATTCTAATTGTTCCTTCAAGCTATTAATGGTCTTTTCAAGCTTGTAATTCTCTTCTTCACAACTACTCAATTCACCTTTTAGTATTATGTTTGTGTTTCTAAGCTTGATATTTTCATTTTCAACATGCTTCAACTTTTCAAGATTCTCATCTTCTTGTTCACTCTTTGCATTGTCTTTGTATTCCCAAAAGGAATCAAGGTTGGTTTCTTTGTCTGAATCTTCTTCACAAATGATTTATTCTTCTTTACAATTCTTGTGATCATCATCCTGGATTTCTTGGGTTATGAAGAGGACTTCTCCTCCATCATTATCTTCTTCATAACTCTCATCTGAGGAGATGTCATCATCCTTGGAGTAGAAGATCTTTTTATTGTTGAGACTTCTCTATTTATAGTAGTAGTTTTCAACAATATGTCCTATTCTACCACAGTTAAAGAATTTGAGAGGATATTTACCTTTGTATCTTCCACTTCCCTTCTTAAACCTTCTTACAAAATTTGTTATTTCTTCATCAAGGTCATTATCCTTGTCTTTTTTCTTCTTTATGGCTTTAAAGGCTGCTTCAATGTTTGGCTTGTCACTTTCTGTACCTGTTCTCATTTCATATGCTATAAGAGACCCATGTCATTCATCCATTGTCATTTTGGTCAACTCCCTAGTTTCTTCAATGGAGAAGACCTTAGCATCATACTTCAAGAGAAGTGATCTCAACAATTTTTGTACAACCAACGATCCATCGAGCTCTTCACCTAATCCTATGATAGCATTAAAAAATTCATCAACTTTAAGAAGATAGGTTGCAATATATTCCTTTTCATTCATCTTCAAATTTTCAAATTCTTCTCTATGTCGTTGAAGCTTGACCTGCTTAACTTTTGGATCACCTTTGTAGATACTCTTGAGTTTGTCCCATACCTCTTTAGCAGTGATGCATCCCATCACTTTGCTAGCAATGGTTGGTTCCAATTCTGCTAGAATAGCATTTATGTCTTTTGAATTACATCTCATAAGCTTCTTCTCATTTGGATCGGTTGGAGCATTACTTTGGATTACATAGCCATTTACAATTGAGTACCAAATGTCTAATCCCAAAGTCGTTAGGTAGGTTTTCACTCTATCACTCCAGTATGCATAATTTATTCCATCAAATTTTTGAATCCCATATGAAATGTGCTCATGGTCATCCATCTCTACTCAAGATTTTCCTTCCAGCGGTTAAACTATTCTGAAGGCAACCTGCTCTGATACCAATTGTTGATACTAAGAGGGGGGTGAATCAGTATCAAGTACAATTTAAAAACATTTTTCAAATTATACTTAAACCATTCAATTATATTCAATGATCAATGAACAATAGTATAAGAGTTACACCAATACACCACATTACACTATGCACAATATATGAGAAATAATCAATAGTTATTGTTCAAGGGAAGTAATGACTTCCAAAGGTAGCTACAACTTCCAAATGTAAAGGGAGGGATAAACCTGCAAGAGGAAGATACAATCCTCCAATATCAAGAGAGGTTTGAAATCTCCATCCTTACCCCTTCCTTCCACCCAAGAATATATGAGAGATAATAAAACTTTACATTAAATCATCACCATCAACCAACCATCACATAGAACCTGATAATGCTTCCTGAGACTTCTTCAATTTCTACAATTCTTCAATTCTTTGAATACTTTGATTCTATAGATAATATTATTCAATGTATTCTCTGAAACTTCTCCAAGTTTCACTCCTTTAATCCTCCCCAAAAAGAATTTATAGAGAGAATGGTAGACCTTCTTCAATTATGGTTTATTCAAGAGACCTAACTTGTATAGTATGCCCCGCGCTCAATATTTAACATCGGATTCTAAAAATCACACACAAGAAACTATAGTCTGTATTATTTTCAATGCAATTTTTCCCACTTGATTTGTATTCTCTATGAAGAAGTTATGATGGTTTTACCCAAAAAACATGTTTATTGACCAGCTTCAGGATTGGTCAAAAACCCTTTCTTCCACTGATTGTATCTTCATAATTATATCAAATAAAGAGATGAAATGTTTACCACAGGTACCTTGATATGGCTTCTAAATACCATAGCAATTTCACCATATTAATCATTCTAGAAAAAAATTTATAGCGAAAATGGTAAGATGACCTGAAATAACATACCTTAGAACACATCACCAAAAGACTTCATCCTCCCTTGAAATCCATCCTTCTTTACTTCTAATTTCCTCTGAAATTTGACTTGTTTATCAAATGAATGTATAATGATATTTATTTATACCATTTATGTTACTTCCTTTTAATATTAGGGTCAACCTGACACTTTCTTATTTTGTAATTATGTTCTTTAATTATCTTCAGGGCCTACATGTACTTCCTTCTTCAATTCACTTTGTCATATTCAAAAAATCATTTCTCCTCAACCATGAGGATCCACATGATGTTCCACATACCACCGGAAACAACATGATGTATAATATCCATCCATGGGTGTTTTATCTGCATGTGCATTGTCCTTCATGTCCAAATACCTTCATCAATCTTGCAGTCCAAAACCCATGACTAGGGTTGACATCAATGATAACAACCAATCTTTCAACATATATGTCATGTAACTTATCTCAAATTTCTTTGGTTGATGAACATTTACCAACCTTTTCTCTTACCAGATTAGGTAATCCTTCCCAGATGAAATCCATTGCTATTATTTTATTCTTCTTCAATTCCTTCTTGGCTACAGTCATTACCCATTTTGAACTACCATATACTGTAACAATCGATAGCCAAATATAATGTCCTTGTGCTTGTAAAAAAATTTCGTCATTCTGCTCCACATCTCATACTTTAAACCATTCTGACCATTAAACATTGGTACTCCATTCTCATAATAATCCATGATCTCCTTCCAGTGGTTAAACTTTTTCTTGAAGGAACCTTCTCTGATACCAATTGTTGGATTACTGAGAGGGGGGTGAATCAGTAATAAATAAATTTAATCATTTTTCACCATAAAATGAAAGTGTTATATCAATGTAGCATTATCATCCAATAGTTTCAAAGTAAATAAACAATGAACAAATGATCAATCACACACATACATAGTACACCAGTGTTTTACATGGAAACCCAAAGAAGGAGAAAACTACAGAATGTTTTTTCTTATATGTCTTTAAGAATTACATTCATTGGAGGCACAAACTTCCTTTGTTTTTCAGCTATAAATGGAAGGAGGTGTTGGAAGATTGGTTGTTGTCATTGATGTCAACCCTAGTCATGGGTTTTGGACCGCAAGATTGATAAAGGTATTTGGACATGAAGGACAATGCACGTGCATATACAACACCCATGAATGGATAGTATACATCATGTTGTTTCCGGTGGTATGTGGCACGTCACGTTGATCCTCATGGTTGAGTAGAAAAAAAAAATTGAAGATGACAAAGTGAATTGAAGAAGGAAGTACATGTAGGCCCTGAAAATAATTAAAGAAAAGAATTACAAAATAAGAAAGTGTCAGGTCGGACCTAATGTTAAAAGGAAGTGACATAAATGGTATAAATAAACATCATTATACATTCATTTGATAGAAGTCGAATTTCATAGGTAATAAGAAGATAAGAAGGCCATATTTCAATGGAGGATGAAGTATTTTGGTGATGTGTTCTAAGGTATGTTATTTTTAGGTCATCTTACCATTTTTGCTATAACTTTTTTTTCTAGAACGATTTAGATGGTGAAATCACTATGGTATTGAGAAGACATATCAAGGTACCTCTAGTAAAAAATTCAGCTATTGATTCACTACAATTATGGAGATACACTCTATGGAAGATAGGGTTTGTGACCAGTCCTAAAGCTAGTCAATAAACAGGTGGTCCGGGTAAAACAATCATAACTTTTTCATACAGAATCCAAATGAAGTGGGACCACTTCTATTGGAAAGAGTAGGGACTGTAGTTTCTTGTGTGTGAGTTTCAGAATTGAATGTTAAATATTGAGCATGGGGCATGTTGTACAAGTTGGGTCTTATGAACAAACCATAATTGAATAAAGTCTACCATTCTTTCTATAACCTCTTTCTGGGGAGGATTCAAGGAGTGAAAATTGGAGGAGTTTCAGAGAATACATTGAGTAATATTATATATAAGATCAGATTACTCCAAGAATTGAAGAATTGTAGAAATTGAAGAAATCTCAAGAAGTATTATCAGGTTCTATGTGATGATTGGTTGATGGTGATGATTTAATGTAAAGTTTTATTATCTCTCATATATTCTTGGGTGGAAGGAAGGGGGAAGGATGGAGAGTTCAACTCTCTCTTGATATTGGAGGATTGTATATTCCTCTTAGAGGTTTATCCCTCCCTCTACATTTGGAAGCTGTAGCTACCTTTGGAATTCATTACTTCCCTTGAACAATAAACTATTAATTATTTTTCATATATTGTGCATGGTGTATTATGGTGTATTGGTGTAACTCTTATACTATTGTTCATTTCTCATTGGATATATTTGAATGGTTTAAGTATAATTTGAAATTTTTTTTAAATTGCACTTGATACTGATTCACCCCCCTCTCAGTATCAACAATTGGTATCAGAGCGAGTTACCTTCAATACAGTTTAACCACTGGAAGGAATATCCTATGCAGAAATGGAAGACAACATTCCAAATGGGATTCCACCATTTGATGGAAGTAATTTTGAATACTGGAAAAATAGAATGGAAACTTACTTGAAATCTCTTGGGGTAGATGTTTGGTTCTCAGTTGCTTCAGGATATAATGCTTTGAAGAAACCAAATACTGCAGCTCAGAAGGAAGAAAAAAGGAACAACAAACTGGCAATAGATACCATCCTGGATGGATTGACAGATTCAGTGAAATCCAAGGTGGGATCATGTGCATCAACAAAAGAGATTTGGGATAAGCTACAAGACCTTTATGCAAGGGAAGAAGCAGAAGAAGAAGAAGAAGTTGAACAAGATTACAACATCTCAGATTTCAAAGAAGAAAATAGAGGTCAGTTCTTTTGTTTTAATTGTGAAGGAGTAGGACATGTTGAATTTGACTGTCCTCATCCAAGGATTGAAAGAGATGGCAATGAAGAAGAAGAAAATCATAAAGTATAAATGATTCAACAAGAAGATGAGAATCTTAAAAAATTGAAGCATGTTGAGATTGAAAATAGCAAGCTCAAAGACATGCGTAGAAAACTAAGAAGTGAATTGGTTAGTTGTGAAAAGACAGTTGTAATCTTGAAGAAACAATTATAAGAACTTGAGTAACTAAGAGAAAACACCATTTCCTTGAAAACTCTACTCGAAGAAGAAAGAAGAATAGGAGAAGTAAGGAATGTCCAAATGAAGAAGAAAGAAGAAGATTGTGAGAAACTTGAACAATAAGTTGTCTCATTGAGGAAGAGCTTAAGAAACTCTCAAGT
>ML795627.1:661892-723471 GCA_009831015.1 Picea engelmannii
TTGTGCATGGTGTATTGGTGTAACTCTTATACTATTGTTCATTGCTCATTGGATATAGTTGAATGGTTTAAGTATAAGTTGAAAAAGGTTTTAAATTGTACTTGATACTAATTCACCCCCCTCTCAGTATCAACAGGAGGCTCCAACCCCCTAGTTTCTCAGGCTACAACCTGAGAGAAGCTCCAACTCCCTAATTATATGGCTACAACCAGAAGGACACTACAACCCCCTATGTTCTTTTTCTACAAATGGAAGGTGGCTACAACCACCTATCATTTTCGCATCCAACCACCCTAAAATATAAATTCCAAATGTATACAACCTGTCACTATCAACGAATCAACCACTGCCACTTTCAACCTAGCACTATCAACCTATACCAATAACTTGTAACAACCTATACCAATCAACTTGCACCAAATAACCTATACTAATAACATGAACCAACATGTACCATGCATCAACCATGCATCAACCTATACCTTGAACAAGTGCATCAACCATGCACCAAACCTGTACAAATAACTTGTCACGACAACCTGTCCAAACAACTTATCACAACAACATGTCTCATCAATCTTATCAACCAAATCAAATCTACCAAGACAAGTATGCTACATCATCCATAAACGATGTGTCAACAAGTGTTTCCAAGTATGTACCAATCATGCATCAACTGCAAATCAACTATGACTCATAAAGATGCACCAATATCATCAACTATATTATACCTCATGTATGTGTCAATTCATCAACTACTTCTGTCAACCATGTACCCAACATGTACCTCTATCATATACCAAAGAAATACACCAATATAACCATCAAAGTTATCTAACAATTCATCACTCTATCCATAAACCAAATACCATAAACCCTTACATCAAACCATGTGCCACAACCTCACTGTTATGTAGCCTCAATCTAAACCAACAACTTCAGCAACACATCACAACCAAAAGACCAATACCCATATGTCAAATACCAACAACAAAATACCAACTGTATCCCTCAACAAATTTGATATATGCAACAATACTGAACATCCTATACATCTCAAGAGATAAACCCTAGCTCACAAAACATACCTCAAACAATATGTGCCATATCTCTCATAAATAGACCCCAACCATGTTGTTGTCATGATTTTTCTACCACACTTTTTCTACCGCAATTTTTCTACCGTGGTTTTTCATTCGCGGTTTTTCTGCCGCACTTTTTCTACCACGGTTTTTCTACTACACTTTTTTTTCCACGATATTCCTCCCACACTTTTTCTGCTACATTTTTTCTGCCATAATTTTCCTGCCACACTTTTTTTGTTGCTCTTTTCTTGCCACAATTTTCCTGTCGCACTTTTCCTGCCACGATTTTCTTGCCGCACTTTTTCTTCAACACTTTCCTTGCCGCGATTTTCCTACTGCACTTTTTGTCATAGTTTTCTTGCCGTGATTTTTCTGTCGCATTTTTTTTCCATAGTTTTCCTGCCAGGATTTTTCTCCCACACTTTTCTCTATCAATAATACCTACCCAAATAATATTTCACAAAATAGATATTCAATAATATTCAATAGGTAATTAAATGAGAGACCTTTGCCTCTTATTTATACTTTCATGTAGCATCCTCAAGGGGTTACCTTCTAACCATCTTAACCCACTTTACTTATTTTAGGCTTAACCCACTTATAACCCCTTGCCCACTTAACTTAACCACTTTCCATAATTAGTAAGTTCTCCATTAACTTTATTATTTAAATAATTTCTTTTGCATCCTCTTTGACTTATAGTACACTCATCACTTCACTTTACTATTTAAATAATTTCTTCTTTGCAAACACTTTGACTACTTTGAGCTTTTGGGTCTTCTAGATGATTCATGAGGGTTATCCAACTTTACACGGCTATAACTCTCTAACCATGAGGAGTTATGTGATGTGACACATACCACCGGAAATGGCATGACATGCATTATCCATCTAGAATAGTTTTACCTGCAAATATATCAAAACTCATACAATTATCCATCAAACAAACTTGGGTCCATTAACCAAACCTTTATGCTACCATAATTCGCAACCAGACTTTCTTCAATGGTTGACATCAATGAAAATCAACCTAAATAATCAACAATCTCCCCCTTTGGCATTGATGGAAACACCCTAATGCAATATTGAAGTCATATCAATCATGATCCCTCTATGACTATCGCTCCCCTAGAACCATGCCTTTATGATCTTTCTCCAAGCATTTACCTTTGCATCTGATAGATATCTCCCCTTTTGTCATCAATGGAAAAGGTATCTTTCCATCCAAGGATGCTCCCCCTAACTGAACTATCCTTGGGGATACTCCCCCTAACTGAACTCTTCATGAAACTAATCCCCCAACTTGAACTGTCCTTTTTATGGTGCTTCCTCATGAAAATCTAGGACATATGAGATAAGCATTCAAAAGCATTCATTTTGGAGTATAAATTACTCTGATTCTCTAGAAAAAATAATCAAAGGCTTCTCGTGGAAGCGGTTTTGTAAAGATGTCTACCACTTGTTCTTTTGTACCCACATATTCAATTTTGATGTTCTTCTCTACAAGCTATTCCCGTAAAAAGTGATACTTTATTGGAATGTTCTTCGTCTTGGAGTGCATCATCGAGTTCTTTGAGATATTGATGGTTCTTGTATTATCACAATAGATTGGAATGAGCTTATCATAATCAACCTGTATATCTGTCAAAATTTTATTCATCCATAGAACCTGAGTACAACATCATGTTGTTGCAAAATACTATGCTTCAGTTGTAGATAAATATACTAATGATTGTTTCTTGCTTAGTCAAGATACTAAACACTCACCCAAGTAGAACACTACTCCACTTGTGCTCCGTCGGTCATTAATGCAACTTGCCCAATATACAGTTGTGTAGGAAATAAGTGATAGATCCTTTCCTTTTGGATACCATAATCCAAACTCTTATGTTCCTTTGAGATATCTCAAAATCCTATTCACTGCTACGATATTTGATTCCTTTGGTGTTGCTTGAAATCATGCCACCTGCTCAACTTCCTACATTACATCTGGTCTAGATGTTTTCACATATAGTAAGATACCAATCATTGACATGTATTTCATCTAGTCTGTAGACTTTGAATCATCATATTTGCTCAATTTCCAACTGGTTTTCATAGGAGTGGTAACTGGTTTTCAATCTTCCATTCCAAACCTCACTATCATTTCTCTGATATATATAGTTTGAGAAATAAAAATTCCTTGGTTTCTTTGACGTATCTGATGACCCAAAAAGAAGGATATTTCTTCGAGTAATGAAATTTCAAATTCATTCTTCATATCCTTTTCAAATTTCTGGCTTGACCTGTCATCATTGCTTCCAAAAATAATATCATCAACATAAACTTCAATTAATAAAATACTATCTTCAGTTACCTTGATGTAGAGGTTGTTGTTTGCACTTCCTTTTCTGAACCCTGTCTGTTGTAGATATTTATCCAGTCTAGAGCACCATGCTCTAGGAGCCTGTTTTAGACCATACAAGGCCTTCTTCAATTTTCACACGTAATCTATGTTCTCTGACAACTGAAATCCTTCTCGTTGTTCTATGTAGACTTCATCTTAATCTTCATCTTCTCCTTCATAAAGTTGTTCCATTGATTAATTTTCTTCTTCCTTTAATTCTTGTCCACCTGTTTCATCAATTGTTACATTGATGATTTCCACAACTTTGTTCAACCTCAGATTGTAACACTTGTATGCTTTCCTTGTACTTGATTAACCAACAAGTACTCTTTTTTCCACACGAGATTCAAACTTTAACATTCTGTCATCTTCTCTTTTGATGTAGTATTTGCTTCCAAATACTCTGAAGTGCTTCACATTTGTTGGTCTTCATTTCCATAGCTCGTAGGACATTTTTTCATTGTTGTTTATGAGTATTACTCTATTTTGAATGTTAATTGTTGTATGCATTGCATGTGTCCAAAAAATATCTATCAATTTTGAATCCGTTATCATTTTTCGAGCCATTTCTTGTGTAATTATCATCCATTATGATAATGTTCCTTTGTCTCTGAACCAATCTATGAGTCCATGCTCTCGTCCACTGTCATATATCTATCCAAACCTACTAAGTGTTCTTATGAATCCATCTTTTTCCATACTGCCCAAGACTCTACTGCACTTTTTCCATAGTGTTGACCCATTTATCATTGTACTATCATGAAGTATTCACTACTACAACTGATTGTACTTCTGCTAACTGACTGCTCTGGATCTGTCTATCCAAACTCTGTAAGTTGCTCGAAGGATGGTTTTTTGGTTTGTCACATCTATCATATAGACTCCCCCTGTCTAATATTCATGTTACCTAGGAGTCTCTGAGTCGGATGGATCTGAACAATTCATGCTCTGATGTGTATTCACCATCATCTTCATTGGTAGATTCATCATCTCTCTGAGCTCTGACTTCTTTATTTATGTTTTTGGATTCATCTTTCACTACAATGCATGAAAGTACAATATCTTGAACCTGTTCCTTATTTATCTGTCCCTCTTTTCTTTTATTTGTTTTCCAAAACTTTTTGTATCTGACATCTTTCTTTTTCTCTGTAGAATTTTGTTCTTTTCATTTTATTGCCAATATTGCAATCTATGGGACCTAGTCTTTGTTCACTTGTTCTTCGTTTTTTCTTATCCATACTTTCTTACATCTGATATCAGTATTCTCTTTCATGGAAGTATTCTTTTACAATCACTAGCTATGTTTCCATAGTTATGACATTTGTAACATTCAATGTTATATGAGGCCAATAGACATTTATTTATTGAACATTTCTTTTATAATCTCTGCAATCTGCAACCTTATGTCAAAAGTTAGTACAATAAAAAAAATGACCATAAAAGAAATTTTCATACCTGGGAGTGAATGATCTTCTTTGTGGCGTAGTCCTTCTGAATTTTTGTCTTGACTGATCATGATCATAATTGAAGTTTCTTTGTGGCTTGAACATGGATGGTCTTCTTGAATATGTATCTTCTATAGTTTTCTTATATTCTGGTTGACCATGATTCCTTCCTTTGAGTACTTCTCCATAACTATTTCTATTTTCTTCATTCTTCTTTTCTAGCAACATAGAGTGCTTCTCTTCATTCTCTATAACTGATGTGGATGTTTCTAACTCTTCAGCGTTCATGTTGAGCTTGGTGATTTTACTTCTCAATGTGACAACATCTTCTTCAATCTGCTCAACCTCTTCTTATTTCTTCATTATCAGAGACTTCATGACTTCTTATGTTATTTTCGCTTCTTCAAGCTGAACTTTTAATGTGATTATTTCTTCTTCAAGTCCTTTCTCTTCTTGACCAAACTCTACCTCAAGTTGGTTTAGATCGTTAGTTCTTTCCTTAAGATGATTTGTCAATATCATCTCTCTCATTTATGCTTCTTCCTTCTATGTTGTTATGTTGGCTTCCAAATACTTCTTTTCATATTCAATATTTTCTTCGATCTTTCTGGATTCTTCTAGATGAGTTCCTAAGTTCTCGATGACCTATTGGGCTTCTTCAAAAATGTGAACACTTTCATTTTGTTTCATCAATTCTTTCTTGAGTGACTTATTTTCTTCTCTTAGTTCATCTAAAGCACTAATCAATTCTGCTTCATAATTGTCTTCCTTTTCAATTAGTTTTTTTGTCTCATTTCCTTCAGGGCATTCTATTTCAAGATGTCCACGTTTTTCACAATTAAAGAAAAACAACATACCTCTGGTGATTATGTACTCTTCATGTTCTAAATCTATTTGACATAGTGAACATAATTATTCTAGATCTGTATCTACATCTTCTTTGACATTTTTTGAATCTGTGATGGGTGAAGAATATATGTCACGTAAATTATCCCAAAGTTATTTGGCTAATGAACATTACGAACATTTTCTCTTAGCAGATTAGGTAATCCTTCCCAGATGAAATCCACTATTATTTTTTTATTCTTCTTCAATTCCTTCTTGGTTGTAGTCTTTTTTGTTATTCTTCTTCAATTCCTTTTTGAACTATCATATCCTGTAACAACTGATAGCCAAATATAATGTCATTGTGCTTGTAAAAATACTTCCATCCTTCTGCTCCACATATCATACTTTAAACCATTATGGCCATTAAACGATGGTACTCCATTCTCAAAATAATCCATGATCTCCTTACAGTGGTTAAATTGTTTCCTGAAGGAACCTGCTCTAATCCCAATTGTTGGATTATTGAGAGGGAAGGTGAATCTGTAATAGAGCAATTTAATCATTTTTTACCATAAAATGCAAGTGTTATTTCAATGTAGAATTATCATCCAATAGTTGTAGAGTAAATAAACAATGAATAAATTATCAATCACACACATATATAGTACACCAGTGTTTTACGTGGAAACCCAAAGAGGGAGAAAACCACAGAATGATTTTTCTTATATGTCTTTAAGAATTACATTCATTGGAAGAACCAACTTCCTTTGTTTTCCAGCTGCGGCTAGAAGGAGGCCCCAAACCCCTAGTTTCTCAGGCTACAACCTTAGGGAAGCTCCAAATCCCCAATTCTCTGGTTACAAAAGGAAGGAGGCTACAACCCCCTATTTTCTTTGGCTACAACCACTTCTCCTTGCCCCATCCAATCACCATGAAATATAAATTCCAAATGTAGACAACTTGTCTCTGTCATTGAATCAACCACTGCCACTGTCAACCTATACCAATAACCTGTAATAACTTGTACCAATCAACCTACACCAAACAACCTATACCAATATCCTGAACCAACATGTACCATGCATCAACCTATACCTCAACTTGTACCATCAAGAAGTGCATCAACCATGCACCAAACATGACAAATAACTTGTCACAACAACATGTCCAAACAACATGTCTCATCAATCTTATCAACCAAATCAGATCTACCAAGACAAGTATGCTACATCATCCATAAACGATGTATCAACAAGTGCCTCCAACCATGTACCAAGTATGCACCAATCATGCATAAAATTCACATCAACTATGACTCATAAATATGTACCAAAATCATCAACTATACACCTCATGTGTGTGCCAAATCATCAACTACTTGTCTCAACCATGTACCCAACATGTACCTCAACCATATACCAAAGACATACACCAATATAACCATCAAAATTTGTCTAACAATTCATTACTCTATCCATAAACCAAATACTATAAACCATGTGCCACAACCTCATTGTTATGTAGTCTCAAGCTAAACCAACAACTTCAGAAATACATCACAACCAAAACACCAATACCCATATTCCAAATACCAACAACAAAATACCAACTGTATCCCTCAACAAATATGATATATGCAGAAATATTGAACATCCAATACCATCTCAAGAGATAAACCCTAGCTCACAAAACATACCTCAAACAAGTTGTGCCATATCTCTCATAAATAGAACCCAACCATGTTGCTACCATGATTTTTCTGTCGCACTTTTTCTGCCACGATTTTTCTACCACACTTTTTTTGTCGCACGTTTTCTATCGCGGTTTTTCTACCACACTTTTCCTACCATGATTTTCCTTCCGCACTTTTCTTGCCGTGATTTTCCTGCCGCACTTTTTCTGCCACACTTTTTTTGTCGCAATTTTCTTGCCACGATTTTTCTGCCGCACTTTTTTTTATCACAGTTTTTTTGCCGCACTTTTCTTGTCGCACTTTTTCTACCACACTTTTCTCTATCAATAATACCTTCCCAAATAACCTTTCACAAAATAGATATTCAATGATATTCAATAGGTAATTAAATGAGATACCTTTGCCTATTATTTATACTTTCATGTAGCATCCTCAAGGGGTTACCTTCTAACCATCTTAACCCACTTTCCTTATTTTAGGGTTAACCCACTTATAACCACTTGTCCACTTAACTTAACCACTTTCCATAATTAGTAAGTTCTCCATTAAATTTATTATTTAAATAATTTATTTTTCATCCTCTTTGACTTATATTACACTCATCCCTTCACTTTATTATTTAAATAATTTCTTCTTTGCAAACAATTTGACTACCTTGACCTTTTGGGGCTTCTAGATAACTCATGAGGGTTCTCCAACTTCACATGGCCATAACTCTCTAACCATGAGGAGTTATGTGATGTTCCACATACCACTGGAAATGGAATGACATGTACTATCCATCTAGAATAGTTTTACCTACAAATATATCAAAACTCATACCATTATTCATCAAACAAAATTGGGTCCATTACCCAAACATGTGTGCTACCGTAATTCGCTACCAGACTTTCTTCAAGGGTTGACATCAATGACAACCAACTCAAATAATCAAAAATTTCTATTAACCCCAGTTGCCATTTTTTTTATTATCAATGCTCAGTTAGATAATAGATTGCAAATTCCAATAAAGAATATTCAAAGCACACAGGTTGAGGGTGAAAATGTTCAAATTTTTAAATATTTGAAGATTACCATGGATAAATATGTGTTGAGTTCATATTTTTACACTATGGATATGATGAAGTGGAAATTGTTTTTGAATATCCTTGGATAGAATCAATGGGTACCACTAATATTAATGTGCAAAAGAAATGTTTGAAGTTGTCGTACAAGAAAAAAAAAATCGCATTGCATGATGTGTCTCTTAGTAAGAAATATGGGTTCAGGGAGGCCAGCAAAGAAGTTATTACTGAGTATGAAAATTGATCAGAGGAAGAGTCTAAAAAAGTAGATGAAGCAAAACCACGGGAAAGACACAATAAGGAAGCTAAGGAGGTCCTTGACTCAAATGCACAATGTGTTGCAGATTTGAAGAAAAATGAACAGATTCCTACAATTGGTGTATATTTTCATCCACATCATATCGAGAATCAACAGTCATCAAGGCAAGGGTATGAACTTCAACAAAATTATGCACCATCAGGGAACCAGAAAGGAAACCAATCCAAAGGTGCATGGAGGCCTACCAGCACTACATGAAGATATCAGTCTAGAGAACCAATCCCATGGCAGCACCAACAGGATGTGAATCAAGATTAAGGTGTAAAAGAAGCATTTGGACATCATGTTCATATTCCATTAGGATGGATGGATGTTCATACCTGGTACCAGTTTTCTACATTTCTTAGTTGTTCATATTGTATGGTTTATTCTCATGTTTTGAGGACAAAACATGTGAAGGGGGATGGAATGTAGTATACCTATGGTGGTAATATGGGGTACCTAGGGAGGTACCCAATGGGAATGTGGTTATGTATTCTTAGTGGAAATCATTCAATGTAAGGTAGACTAGGTCCATTATATTAAACAATGTACATTTTGGTAGTTATATATAATAAATGTAAGAAGGATTTCTAGAAGAATCCTAGAAGATAGAGAGAGTTATATAAACAAGTGTAAGCAATGTATTGAAGCATGGTGAAAAATATTTTGAATGTATCAAGAATTTTTTGAGGAGGTTTATCATTCCATAAGGATTAATATATGGTGTTACCCTACCTCAAGGGTTTCTCTATTTCTTGTGCTCAGTGTTTGGTGAATGATTTGGTTTATTTTTGTTGATATTAATGGTTATTTTTTAAGTATATTTGCATATCTATTCAGGTACGTAACAATTGGTATCATAACACTTTCATTGGACAAAGAGGTAGCTAGAGAGGTAGTGGGGGGGGGGGGCAGATGGCCCATAGTGATAATAGTGGAGGTCGTGCAATGTAAGGTGGACTAGGTCCACTATAGTACTAAATAAGGCCCACTATGGTAGTTAGATATAATAAATGTAAGAGGACTTCTTAGAAGGTTATGCTTCTAGAAGGTTCCTCCTCTATGATGTTCTTAGGTGGTTGGTATCACTATATAAAGGGGTTCAAGAAATGTAATGAGGATGAAGAAAAGTATTGTATTTGGACTAGTAGCTCAATAGGAGGACGCCCCCTCAAAGAGGCAAGTGAATAGGAGAGGATCCCTTCCATAATAGGATCCCTTATATATTCTTCTATGAATATTTTTTATATTTCTATATGCAATTATTTGGTTCTTAATAAGTGGTATCAGATCACTTTCCTTGGTAGGAATTGTGGGCAAATTTTGTTCTATTTTTTGTATGTTTTTTTCAGAGAAGAAAAAGAGGGCCACAACATTTCAAATGATTTATGTATATTTATGTATAAAATTTGCAAAAACATATTGTACATCTGAGTTCCTCTTAGAAAATCACCCAAGTTAAAAAAAAAAATCGTTCGAAACGTATTTCGGTAAGTAAATGTATTGGCATTTTAGAATCTATTATTTTCAGGATTTTTCCGCGAACGACCGCGCGATTTTTCTGATTTTTGTAGCACATGGAGCCTATTTTTCCCAAAAAAATTACAAATATGAGTTCCTCTCACAATTTTACCCAAATTAAAAAAACAAATCGTCCAAATCAGAGTTTGCAATGGATATTCAACTTCTGATGGAACTTAAATGAAAGTTTGAATCCCTTGAGACATGTGTTCAAAATCTTCAAGCGATCACATTTGCAATGCAAGATAGATACATTATGCAGGACATCAGGGATGAATATTATCAAGAAGCACATGCTTGGCATAATTTTGAGGATGCTTTCTATGATTGATATATGGATAGTTATCATTTCTGGGATGACAACCATTTTCATATTTGATTTGATGACTCTACTCCACTTTCTATAGAGAACATCTTGGAGAACAAACAAGAGATGTATATGCACACTCTTCTTTAGTTTAATTATTCTCCATTAGTAGTGGATGAATTTTTGGCTGGTTATACACATTTTTATCCACATGACCATTATCACTCTTTGAAGCATCATTTCCAGCTAGCTATGGTGTTTTGATATCTTCAACATGGAGTTCACATGAGCACATCGACATGGGACCCAAGTTTACAGTGGCAATTGGACTACTTCAACATGGTGGTTCACATTCCTACATGAGACCCTCGTTCTCTAGTCTACTTCATCACTATGGTCCACACTTATCCATGGGACCCTGTTATATGGTTGTACACCCTCATAACAAGCATTGAGGACAACGTTTTCATAGGGGGGATGGAATGTTAGGTAGCTAGAGAGGTAGTGGGGAGGCGGAGGGCCCATAGTGATAATAGTGGAGGCCATGCAATCTAAGGTGGACTAGGTCCACTATAGTATTAAATGAGGCCCACTATGGTAGTTAGATATAATAAATGTAATAGGACTTCTTAGAAGGTGTTTCTTCTAGAAGGTTCCTCCTCTAGGATGTTCTTAGGTGGTTGGTATCATTATATAAATGGGTTCAAGAAATGTAATGAGGATGAAGAGAAGTATTGTATTTGGAGCAGTAGCTCAATAGGAGGATTCCCCCTTGAAGAGGCAAGTGAACAAGAGAGGATCCCTTCCATAATAGGATCCATTATATGGTGTCTCCCTACCTCAAGGGATTTATTATAATAAAAGTGTGGTTCTTCTATATTATTATTTGAATATTTGTGGTGTTTATGTATGCAAGTATTTGGTTCTTAAAAAACACTCAACTATGGATAAATACCATAGATTAAATGAGGCCTAAGAAATAAGGTGATCTGATACCATTGTTGCACACATGAAATAGATAAGAGTGAAACGCATAAATCATCAATATGATACCGATATAAATATAGTGACATGACCCTTGGATTCGTATTCCAAGAGGTGTCTTGGACTCTCAATGATCATTACAATCACTTGGCCTTTCGTATTCTATCAAGTTTGTAACTCTATTGGATTATGTTTCCAATAGAAACCAATCACGCCTTCCTTCATAAATGTGACATACAACAATCTTTCAATTGTGTCTAAAGTCATACAACTCTTTTAATTTTCAATTCCATTTTTTGGACAATATAAAGAAAATATAGTCCTATATAAAAGGTGCAAAATCTATTCAACAATGGTGCTTGATGTCCTTTAAGGACCAAAACTTCAACATAATGTTGGAGATCCCATCAAACTCCCACATTCTTCCCTTGGATTTCCTTTTTCATTTTATATATGGATCATGTTTCAATATGAACAAGACAAAGTTGAATCAATACCAAAATGTGGGATATGTGATATTATAAAACAAATAAAAATACCTCAACCTTTTTTTTTAAGTTCACACCATTCCTTTCTTGTGGGTTATTTTTCTCCACAACGAATCAAAAACAATACTAAAAAGAATGAATGTTGAGTTATGAGAAACAACGGCCAATATTTAGCTATTATATATAGAAAAGTCATAGTTGTGATCTATCATTGACATCTATGAGACTGTTTCTATGCCTAGGATAGAGATTGTTGTAGTCTCTTTCTAGGTTTCTATGCCTCCTTCTACACTCTCATTAGCCATCACATAATTGGATTTCTCTCTCATCCTCTCACTATAGGAAAAATATTAGATCCTCCTCATGTTTTTAGATCCCATCCAATAGCATGATATAATGAAGAGACCATGCTAATGAAGCAACAAATATTTGATCCCATGTGTCTAGGGTTACTAAAAAACCATTAAAAAATAAGAAGAGGCATACCCACTCCATGCTTTTATAAGAATTTAATAGATCAAAATAATACCAAGCCCAATGTTCATGCATAATGAACTAAATATTCAAAGTTCCAAATCAAACTATAGACAACTGAAATTACCAAGATCTAAGGGGGATTGGAATCCACGCCAATGTTGTTAAGTCACCATAGATCTTTGTTCGAGGAGATCATGCTGAGAAGAGTGGACTAGCATGGATGTAGTTGTTAAAGGAGGCACCTAAATAATATAAAGAAGATTGTACACCCTCAATACCATGTATAAATAACCTTAGTTAACGGATCTAAGAAAATGTGGAGAATTAACATAAGTGCAATCCATATCTATCCACAAATACATTTGATGATAGAAATAATGGTTTGGTGGTAGGCATTATAGAATAGAAAACTTTATCTTGTGACTAGGATGAAATCACAACATGTTAAAAACTAAAGATAGAAATATTTATTTCTCCTATATTAGCCTATAATAATTCAAAAATAACTACCAAGGTACTTAGAGGACTTACTAGATGAATGAACATTTGGAGACAACATGATTGGGTTGTCCTCCCTCCAATGTGTTTGCTCCTTCCATGGGCTCTACAACCTAAAAACATAGAACAAGACCTTCCTCAATCCAATATGGAAAATATAACTAAATTATGCAATAACTAAATAACTAAATGCGATCAAGAGATTCGGTACAAACACTAGAAACTGAATATTAAACATGTAAATGAAAGTATATAGTATATGGGGGGGGAGAAGAGAGATCTCCATTTTATGAATAAAGTCACCAATACAAATGTAGTATACCTGACTTACGCTACCAACACCACACGTAAACGCTATCCAGATTCCTCCTACCCCAAGCCACTTAGGACTGCTTGACCTCATGTGTTACACTTTGCTTGGAAAATATAAAGACAAGGATGTCTTACATCTCTATCTCAGAAACTGGGAGATGAAAAATGTCGAGGATGGAAATGCTCAAGGAGATTCGGATCATAAAAACCATGTGGAAATTTCTCTGATCAATTGGGATCAGATTATAACTCTGATATCACAGGGCTTGTGTGTTAAGTATCCTTCTTTGAGGTATTATTTATACCATTTCAATATGGTTAATGTCATTTCTCATAGGAATTAGGAAGTTATGAAGCTAATTTTCCTATAAACTCTTCATGGGAGCATGTAATTTTCACGATTTTATATTTGTTTACTAACTTGTGAAGGCACTCGCTCTTTTCATAAAGGAAAGTTGTGAGTACTTACTCTTTTAGTGAAGGAAACTAGCAAGTGTATGCAAAGGAGGGATATTTTGTAGATTTAAAAGTGGAATCAGTCATCCAAAATCAAGTAGAGAATGCATCAAGGATAATAAAGTGTGTCTTGGCTAAAATGAGGTGGTTAAATATGGTATAATAGTAGGTGGGTATTGAGAGTAGGGAGATATCACCCAATTTTATCCCACAATTGATGAATTATTTCATTAGAGGAGTGGGTTTTTAGTGACAAAAGGGATGAATGGGAAAAGTGCAGGTTCAATTGTTCACCAAATGAACAAGTTTTTCATATTTCTCTTGAAGTCATCCTACCAAATAGCACAAAGGATTTCCTCATTTAAAAATTAGATACATTTGTGTAGATGGATATATAGATTGAACATATTAGTGAGGGGCTAGGAGAATTTAGATAGATGGAAATAATGGGACTCAAACACTACAATATAGCATTCCAACTTTGAAGCCTCTTTTTTTTAATGGGTATTTTGAGACCAATCAGGAGCTATTGCAATACAAATTTAAGGTTTATAAGTAGGTTCAAATATAACTCTTCTCCCATTTTTCGATTTGATCCCTAATCACTTAATTTTTTTCACAAGATACATAACATTGAGAACTAATCAACCTAGAGAGTCATTAATAAAAATATCCAGAGATCAAAAAATTTAGATATGTAAGATAATAACAAAATAACAATTTAGATCTAATTTGAAAATTGGAATTCAATCAAATCCCTTTCCTTCAACAATAAACAACAAACTCACCATACAAATGTTGTTCAACACCAGATTTGATCAGTATTCCACAATCTTTAGCAATGTAGTCCTCTCTTCAGCATCTCCATGTTCTTATTTCACCATAGTGGATTCATTTTCCTGTGATCAAAATTCATCCCTTCCTCATGCATTCCCATGGAATACTATCATGGAGAGAGAATCTATATGAGGCCCTTCAGAATAAATACCTCTCCCTTCATCAACATTCAAATCGAAAACCTTCCATGGAAAACTACCATGGTGCTACCATACCCTTATAACCAAAAGTTATGTGATACCATGTTGGGAAATAGAACAAGCACAACACAAGAAAAGAACTTGGTGGAAAAGACTTAAGTCATTCTCAACACATGCATTCATCCAATGATGTCAATATATAGTACATGTATATAACCACCTCTAGATATAGATCTCACTTATAACTCATCAATGGATAATGGAAACACCTCATCAACAGATAAGGATGAAAAATCATAAGGAGTTGGTCTCAAACTTTTTGATTGTCCAAGGACTTGCAGTATAACAGTGTCATGGGTTTGAAGAAGTCAATTACATGTTGATTAGAGGATTATTTTGTGTCAAAAAATTGAATTATAGTTGGACAAGGTATTTTTGAATTATACTTGCCACATTTCCGACACCATATTGACATGAATTCAACAAAAATGATCCTAGAGGATCTAAAAGGGAAAAAATTCAAATTCCTCAAATCTTAGAAAAAAAATCCCAAGTTGAAGTGCTCGTTGCAAGATTTCCAACAGTACAAACGACACCTCAAACAGAGTCCAAACGAATAAGTTATTCCCAGTCAAATTTTTAGTCAACTTAGTCAAAGTCAACATGTTCACACAATTGGCGTCATCATCAGTCCGTACAGGGTGACATTAGCATGATGTCATGATGACATCAGTAGGATAACATGGTAGCACTAGGACCTGCCATGTGTAATGCATATTTGGAATTTTTGGCAGGAAAATGGACCAATATTTGAGTGACACATGGCACTCCCAGAGGTTTCCATGTGGCACCACCAAGGAATGCCATGTGGAACCATCCAAATACCACCACATGGCTCATCTGGAACTCAACATGTGGCTAGACACATCAACGTATAGTAGCATGATTATTGGGCAGCTCCGGTGAATCAAAGGGAGCTATGTGGCCCAATCAGAGGGTGCCACATGGCACCCCAGAAATTCCCAATGAGGGTCAGCGATGGAAAAATAAAATATATATATATAATGGTCGTTGGTCAGTCGACGTCGGACCCGACGACCAACCCAACCAATGACCCGCATACTCTGACCGCAATATCTGGCCATATCTCCCATGAAATATGACAACATTTATGTAGTATGGCAACCAGATAGTACCACAACCCAAAAAATCTGGCGAGAATCTGTACACAGGTAAGATCTTGGCATGGTGGTTAAATAAGGTTTTAAAAATGGGTTAATTGTTATCCATATATTATTATATATGGTAAAAATATAATCCATACATTGTATGTGGTAATGTATTTTAACCATCCGCCAATATAAAAGGGGAGCCCGCAGGTTTGACCCTAAGACTCCCCAAATATAACCAAATCCTCCCAACCAATCCGCCAATTGGTGGAGTTTGTAAAGTCCACCCCATAACCATTATTTAAACCCAGATTTTCCAGAGCTCCAGAGGAGGTTCACCCCCAAATACAGTCCAACACAAATTTCAATGCAGGTTTGGAGTAATCATTGCATACTGGTGGTACACAAACCAAGGCAAAGAGCCCAGGAGGGCCTAGGATGAGTAGTGTTATATTTGGATGATTTGACCAACATTTCTACATGTTTTCTCGCCACAAATCCACCAGTGATGTCTGCTTTTGCATCTAGGCAACAGATCTGAAGGCCATCTTTCGACTTGAGATATAATGGTGTATTTATGTCCATTTTATTGTTGAGAATAATATAGATCCTCTCCACTTTGAAGCATGTCCCCGAGATGTAGTCTATGTTGGAAGAACTTCATTATCATGTCGTGTGCTCTTGCTCTTCTTCTCATATTTTCTTCATAATTATTTCCTCTTTAAGTATGTTTCACATAAGATTTTAATTCATGCTCTTAATTTAATTCATGTAATGTCATCAAAGTAAAGTTATTGGATCATGTTGGTATCAGAGCGGTATTCTTTGACTTGAATTGCGAGTGTGAATACTTTCAACCAAGGTCCAAGCTCAAAGAAGGTGAAGGAAAAATTAATACTTTCAACCTAGATATTGGGCGTGCAATGTGGAGAGGGAAAATGGAGGATGAAGAAATTCGTTCAAAGTATGAGAAGAATTTTCACAAGGTGTTGTACCACATGTCAGATGTGGTAAAAAACTTGTTTGCATATTATGAAAAGAGAGTTACAAATAAGGAGAAGAAGAAGAAATCTAAAGAAGGGGATAATTCTTTAGTGAACCATGGAATTGGAGGAGATCCTCATGAGCCTCCATCACCATCTTCAAGTTCAAGCTCTTCTTCCTCTTCCTCTCATTCTCATCATTCTAGTTTTCATCCAAGTACTGCTAAAAAGACATTGTTGAAACTATATGTGAAATTTAATTTTCTCGTGTATAATAGATAATCCAATGCAGGTAAGCTTAATAATCGGATCAGAAAAATCAAGGTTTATTGTTGTGTTCAGCGTATCGAAGAGCAAGAGGAAAAGATCCAGTTGGATTCTCTTTGTCTGGAAGGCACAACCCTTGTTTGGTGGGAGAGAAAACTCCATAAAGGTAGTAAGCATAACGGTAAACTCTTTTGTTCATGGTATGATTTTATATCTTCTTTGAAGAAGCAATTTTATCCACTAGGTTATGTTCAAAAATCCATGATGGAATGAAAAAATCTAAGACAGGGTAAAGGTGAGAGTGTTCATAGTTTTACTGGAGAATTTAGGAAACAAGCACTTGCACTAAATGTTCCTTTAGGAAACAAGCACTTGAATTTAGGAAACTTTGATGGGGTATATTGGTGCACTTCAACAATTACATTTGACATACATTATTATTGTTTAACCACACAAACTTAGATGAAGTGTGTGTGAAAGAAACTCACCTTGAGAATAGGGGAAAGAATGTATAGGAAGATCACAAGCATTCAGAAGACAATTTCAAGAAGAAAGGAAAAGGAAAGGATAAGAGGGTAGATACAACAAAGAAACAAGGAGAGAAATCATCTTGCACTCATTTCCAGAAATATGGGTGCAATGATGAGCATTTTTGGAAGTTGCATCCAAGGTTAAGACCGAAGTGATTTGGTGGCCAAAGGAAGCAGAAAATTGTTTCTACCGTGCAACAAGACCTTGGTTCTAATTCAGGTGATGAGGAAAATATCACAACAATTGGATTACAAGGTAAAGTTTCCTTGCATTCTAGTTCAAGTTCTCAAATTCCATATCTTGAAAATGATGAAAGAAGAAGTGAATGATTCCACATAAGAGTAGTGACCAAACACACAAAAGTGGAAACTTTGTTTGATCTAGGCTCACAAGTTAACTTGATATCTAAAGAGAGTGTAAAGAAATTGGGATTAACCACAACAACTCACCAGAAACCTTACCCCCTTGGTTGGGTACATGATAATGCAAAACTTCAGGTTACAAGTGTAGATTGAGGTTTGTCATTGCTTTTGAGTTGATAGATGAGGTTGATTTGGATGTGGTTCCTTTGGATATATGTGGTATTGTATTAGGGAGTCATTATATTTATAACAAAAAATAAATCTTCTTCCAGAAAGAGAACAATATCATCTCACAAAATATGGAGTGGAGTTTATTGTTAGAGCTCACAGCATGGAAGTTAACCCATCACTTATTAGTGCAGGTCAAATTAAGAGAGCTATACATACCTATAAAAACCTAGTGCTTACAATTGTAAGAACCAAATAGTTTGATAAGTCTAATGCTCTATGTTAGTATCCAGATACTAACATTTTCAGTTTTTTCCTTGTTGCAGGAATGGGGTTATTCTCGTAGCACCGAGAAGTGTTTCTCCTGAGCACTGGTATCATATATACCAGAAGCAGTACTGAGATTTTAACTTTCCTCATTGGAGGAAGGTATAATAAAGGTGGAATTCCTTGTTCCATACGCCTTCATAGTGTTATTATGCCCTGATTCCACTTCATCAAGATAAATTGGCCTTTTCACTAGTAAAATGTGTTTAAAGTTGATATTAAACTTAATAATTAGTATAGAAAGTGTCTCATACTTTCGAATGCTCAATTTTTTGAGTATCCAAGTGTTCTGTTCGAGTAGTGTTAACTCAAGGCATCATAAGATAAAACCAGGTCAATTGTTGACAGTATGACCTGTGGCACAGGTTGTGGATTTTCATATGGGGGAAATCATGTTGCAGATGCAAGGACACGATCAACATCAATTAGAAATATTTGGACTATTGTGGTTCTCTGTATGGCTTTCATGAGCGTGGAGGTGGTAGGTGGTGTAAAACTAACAGCCTAGAAATTCTAACGGATGTTGCACATTTATAAACAGGTGTTGCAGGATTTGCAATTTCTTTGTTTGCAATAGGGGCATCGACAGATTCTCCAGTTGACCATCCAGATACAAGGTCATTTTCATATCCTCTAGATGTGGATCGAGCGTATCCATATTCAATGGAAGATATTGCTACAGGTTATGATCATATTACTTCAACTATTGGTGTTGCCCATAAATGTGAGTCACTCATGATCTGGAAGATGAAAAAGGAATTTAATTCTCTTTTATTTGTTTCTATGATCTCCACGAACTTAGGGTTTGTAAATCCATGGTTTCAAATGGCATCGTCAATGTGAAAAAAAAGTTTGAAGAAATTTATCTTGAGCTTAAGGCTCAGATTCTTAACAATTCTGCCTTCAATTACACCAAAGACGCCCATCAATAGGTCGAGAAGATGATGGAATACACGGTGCTCAGAATAAAGTTGAACCATGGTCTGTCTATAATAGACAGCTACAAGCTATGGAAAGCACGAAAGGAAATATCAGAAGATGAAGTCTTTCTTGGATGTGTGCTTGGTTGATGTATTGAATGGCTTCAAGCATATTTCCTCATATTAGATGGCATCATGAAAAACTCTCACACTAGGCGTGGACACCCTTGATTGGTTCAGATTACCTAAGGTTGGCTTAATTACTATTAATGATGGAATATTGCTTCATAACCACATATGCATAAACCATGGAAGATATTCTAGCCAAGGTGTATCAGAGGGAAGTCGTTCTTAAAACGTGAGCGAGCCAAGGCAAAGATTTTTCCTCTTTTGATCGGTCATCTCTAAAGAGTATTCTCTTGACAGTAGCTTCTTCAAAATGAAGGAAAGGATTTTTGTGATATTGGTTAGGTGTAGGTCCAGAAGATTTCCTACTTTCTCTTACTAAATGCCCCATTTCTGCATTCTATTCCATTTTTGTTGGAGATGACTATTCACCAAGTAGCCATAGGTTACTGTTATGACATCCTCAACTCCTATGAAATATCCAGAGATGGAAATAATGAAGAACAAAAATTGTTTACCTAAGAGAAAGGGGATGTTGATATTTGATTGCATATGTTGAGCAGAATGCCAGGTCAACAGGAGGAAAACACCATCTATTAAGAGCAGTCATGCTCATTATCTGTCGATGGTATCCATAAGTAGCAAGATTCAAGTGTAGATCTAGAGTTTTGATGCAAAGATACAAGTGACAAATTATTAATGGTAACAGATTACATATGGCAGTAGACTAGTTTGAAGATCCATATGTTCAAGAAAAGATCAGCAGTTCTTCAAGGCATGAATCAAGTAGCCAAATAATAGGATCAGATTTGGGACACTTGGCAACAATGAATTACCAATAAAAGTCCAACTCCAAATTCACAATAGGGGATTCAATCAATGATTTTAGGTAGAAATTGGGCATTTAAGCAACAGTTGAGATTCTTAAGGCAGAAAATCAGCAGACAAATGAAAAATCTATTAGCAACCTCAGCTATTCGAGACTTTTGCAACCAACTTTAGTTTTGAGTTTGTTTCTATTAGATTTTGTTAGATTGAAGATTTTTATTTTACCAAAGACATTTTATTCAAGATAAGCTGGTAATATGCCTATTTAATGATCAATTTGTAAGAGGCAATAGGGGAGCCCGAGAGGGTAAGGCCTGAGAAGATATTAATGAAATAGCATCCAATTTGAGTTATTGTAAGCCTGAGGACATTGTATTTTTGTGATCTCTTCTAACATTGGAGATCTATGACATTTGTTTTTATCAGATCGTGATTTCTCTCGTCTAAACATTGTTTTTCCATCTTCCTTGTTTTACATTCTGTTTTTCGTCTTAATTGAAGGAATTGAAGACATTGAGATTCAATGGTTGCTCATGGATGATAGATTCTCGAGTGGTAAAGATTTTTCCATGACTGCCTATTATCCGTGTGTTTTGTTTCAAGTATCGTTGCATCCATTTGACAAAGAGAATATTGGTTTGATGAGGTGTTCTACTTTTCATTTATTCTCTATTCTTCTACCCATTCACGTATAAACATCTTATCTGATATACAATTTGATTGCCTTCGGTCAATGAGGTGTTTACTTGAATCCATGCCCAATGGTGTTTTTATTGATCTTCATTTAGCCTGTTTCTCTTATTTTTTCTCTTTCCATCTACCTGATCCACCTTCTTTCAAAACCCAAAACACATCCTTATTTATAAAATTATTGCAATAATTGAAGATGTGCTAGGCTTGACCCTATAGCAGTCTAGGGACAACTTCTAGCACTAACACTCTCGATGCTTTTAATCATTTACATAAAAATTAAATGCTTGAGATGAGATAGGTATTTCAATGGGGAGGCAAACATAAAAGGGCCTTCGAAACTTTGGAAGAAAATATCAACCCCGCACAAATAATAGCTCTACCAAACCTTCAACATCCATTCGAGGTTGCGACCAGTACCAATGTAGATGCCATGAGAGAAGTGATACTTTTTAGACCTCCTAGTTTTGCATGTATTGTTTTGAATAATGTTCATATTAGCTATGTTGGAAAGTATGATATTGACAAAGTATTCAAAGATGTATGTGAGAGGATAATACATGGCTTGCAGGTGAGAATATTTTGGTTGTAGGACAAACCATTTTACCATTTGGGTAAACTTTGTATTCCTACGATTGAGAAAATGCATGTAATTGGAGAAGCTTACACTTGTCTTGGATTTGGGACTTTTGGGGTACAGAGGATTGTGATGTATTTACTGTGGTTATGTTTTCCTCAAATGAATGTAAATGTAACCATAAATGTAAATGGGTGTGCGTTGTGCATTTTTGAGCCCATTAATAGAAAATTTGGACAGTACACACCACTCCTTGTTCCTTCCCATCCTTGGAAGAGTATCTTCTTGGATTTTGTAGGGGGGTTTCCTATTTCAAAAATGGGTCATGAATACTTTCATGAAGTAGTGGATAGATTTAGAAATACATGTATCTCTATGCTATGTAACAAGCATATCATTATTGAGTGTGTTGCTCATCTTTTCTTCCAGTACGTATGGGTCCACTTTGGACTTCCCATAGTCATTATTTTGGATCAAGACATTTGATTCTTTGGCAAGTTTATGTGGAGAATGATGGATGCCAAGATGAAGAGGAGGACTTCTTTCCAACCATAAACCAACGATCAGAAAGAGTTTGCAAGGAGAACAATGGTTCAGTTGCTTCGAGGTTACCGCAGCAAACATCCCAAGTTGTGGGATGATCAAATATAGTGTATGCATCATGCACTCTTCACCATATTCGAGAGAATTGGAATCTACTCCTTTCAAGATATACCACCGAATATGAAAATATACTCAGTTGTAAACATGAAACTTTATGAGCCTCCAATGATCATGGATCAGCAGGAGAGTGTTTTAGTATTGTTAGTGGATGAGTTTTCTCATGAAAACTTCGGCAAGTTAACAGAAAATATCATCTTGGAGAGAAGGACGAGGACTTCATGAATGGGTGATCTTTGAGTGGGCCTAAAGGGTACACATCCAAGTAAATCATATTGGATCGAGAAAGAGAAAGTGAGGGAGAAATTCCCTCACCTTCCTAGTAACTGATGAGGCATTTGGAGGCCCAAAAGTTTCTTAGTGGGGAGGAATGATCCAAGAGGATATAAAAGGGAAAAAATCCAAAGTCCTTAAATCTTAGAAAAAACAACTCCAATTCAAATTTCTCATTGCAAGCTTTCCAACAGTGCAAACGACACCTCAAACAGAGTTTGAACGAAGAAATTATGGCCAGTCAAAGTTTTGGTCAACCTAGTCTAAGTCAACCTATATGTATAGCCGACATCATCACCAGTTTGTACAGGGTGACCTCATTCTAATATCAGCAAGATGATGTGGTAGCAAGAGGAACTGCCACATGTCATGCATATTTGACATTTTTAACAGGAAAATGGATGAATATTTGAGTGACATGTGGCACCCCCAGAGGTCGCCACATGGAACCATACATAGATCCCCACATGGTCCATCTGAAACTCGACACATGGCTAGACACATCAGTGTATAGTGGCAGGATGACTGGGTAGTTTCGGTGAATCAGAGGGAGCCATGTGGACTAATCAAAGGGTGCCACGTGGCACCCTAGAAATGCCCAATGAGGGCCAACAATAGAAAAGCAAAAAATATATATAACGATCGTTGGGTAGTCAGCCCAACTAGTAGCCCGCATACTCTAACCACAAGATCCAACCATATCTCCCATGAAATCTAGCAACATTTATGTAAAACAACAACCGGATAGTACCATGACGCAACAAATCCAGTGAGAATCTGTGCAGAGGTCACATCTTGGTGTGGTGGTTAAATAAGGTTTTAAAAATGGGTTGATTGTTAGCTATATATTATTATATATGGTAAATATATAAACCATACATTATATATGCTAATATATTTTAACCATCCACCAATATAAAATGGGAGCATGTGGGTTTGACCTCGGGACTCCCCAAATATAACCAAAACCTCCCAACCAATCCGCCAATGGGTGGATTTTGTAAACTCCACCCCGTAACCATTATTTAAACCCATATTTTCCAAATCTAGGGAGGAGTTCCATGTTGGACACACCTACCACACTTAGAGGAGGGGTGAATGAGTGTGGTGCTCTTTTTAAACTTTTCTCTTCACAAAACTCCTTAGTTAGCAATCACCATTTACTCATTACTTATTGTTGTCATTTATAACTAGCTAAATGTGAACATACATCAAAAACATATATCATCAATAATTCATCACCACAAGGAACACAAAGAACACAATATGTATGTGAAATTTTATTTTTATTGCAGACTACAATCCTTGGGTTATCAGCAACAACTGAATAGAGTTACCACTCCAAAAGAGAACCAACTCTACAATTGGAAGACTCAACTTACACAACTCAACACCAACTGAGAAGAGGAATCAATCCTCGACAGATACCAATATGTCAACAAGTACGCAACCTATCAGTAGTCCAGCATGCGTATGTAAACACCCTACCAGTAGTACAACTCATGTATGTATGCGTCCTATCTGTACTACATCCTGCATGTGTCTTATGAGTAATTATGATTTTCTCTTCATGAAAACTCAGATCCTCTGTAGCCCTCAATCACATCCACTTATGGCATTCACTGTCCAATTTGAACCAGAACCAATCACAACACATCCATGTTCTCACAAAACTTACTCATGCTCCTTAATCATCCAATATGAATGTTACTTAATCATGTACAAGCAGCAAGTATACTATGGAAATCATATCAGTACTGACACCATTAGAGTGTTGCTCACTCCATCAACCAACAAAAACCAAATCACAACAGACATACCAAGAATTCCTTAAGAATTCACCATACAATAATAAAGAGTATCCATCAAGACAACTATGTAACCATACCAGAGTTTCTATGGTATATCTGATCCCATAGAATGTAGATCTAGAACTTCTTCAGACTTGAAGAACCTATCACCAACTTACACTCAAGTCTTCATGAATTCTATCTATTGTACGCACTCTGTCCTCCTTCAGCCCATGTATGTATGAGTTTTGGCTCACTGCAGCCTACGTATGTACACTCTCGAGCCCATTGTTTCTTGTGTACTCCTTTAGAAACTAGGGTTTCTGAACTTCCGAAACTTTCATTGTCAAGATCTCGGACTTACAGAAACTTGATGCATCCATGATTTCCTTCAACCACTTTCTCTCTCAGATTAGCTCTTCAAGATATGATCAAGAGATATTTTTCACAAGAGACCCTTGCCTCTTATTTATACTCTCCAAGTAGCTTCCTTAGAAGCATATTCTAGGCCACTTTGTCCACGTAGCCACTTTTTCCACATAGTCACCTATGTCCAACTTTTCCCAATTTTGTACTTGTCCATGTATCCAATAGCCACTTGAACACTTAACCCATTTTCCTCATTTTAGGGTTAACCTTCTTATAACTAATTTCCATAATTAGAAAGTTCTTCACTTGATTTTTTCACTTCACTTTGTCACTTTGTCACTTCACTTTATTATTTAAATAATCCTCTTTGATTTTGTCACTTCACTTTATTATTTAAATAATCCTCCTTGACTTTGTCACTTCACTTTATTATTTAAATAATCCTCTTTGACTTTGTCACTTCACTTTATTATTTAAATAATCCTCTTTGACTTTATCACTTCACTTTATTATTTAAACAATTTCTTCTTTGCAAGCACTTTGACTTCTTTGACCTTTTGGGGCTTCAAGCCAACATATGGGGGTCCTCCAACTTTGTAAGGCCATAAATCTCAAACCGTGAGGAGTTATGTGATGTTCCACATACCACCAGAAATGGCATGACAAGCACTATCCATCTAGGATAGTTTCTCTGAAAAATTCATTGATCTTTATCTCATTATTCCACAATTAATCATGGGTTCCCTAACCATACTTCTAGGATAACTCAACCTCAAACCATCTTCTCGTGAGGGATTTCACCATAAGGGGACCACTTTGGAGTTCATCCATTTTCACTCCTTATCAACCATGATAAGACACTTAACTGCAAACTGTCTTCCCGTGAGGGCTTTCACCATAAGGGGACCAATTTGGAGTTCATCCATTTGTACTCCTTATCAAGACAATAATGAGTCATCTTTACATCAATCCAACTATGCATCATATATCAATGAAACCACATTGATCCATCTTCATCTATGCATCATATATAATATGACTATGATTCCACTTGTCATCAATCCATTCACATCAAGGACAATACATATTACATTAGTATGTTATGACAAGACATTGTTCCTTTGAAATTAATCCTTTGACCATTGACATCAATGACAACATGATCCAACAATATCCCCCTTTGGCATTGATGGAAATACCAACATTGATGTCAACACCAATCATTGATGGCAACATGTAGACAAGGCATTGCTCTACATCAATAGTCATCTCAATCACATCAATGTGACTATCTCTTCCCCTTTGACATCAATGGAAAAGGGTAGTTCTCTCCTTGGGGTTGCTCCCCCTCTTTGAATGCCTTTGATATTCCTCTGAATAATCTCTCCCCTTTTGAACAAGGGATATCACTTTGATGTAATGCTGAAAATATATCTCTCATGCTCCCCTTGTGACCATCGCTCCCCCTAGAACCATGTGTCTTTCCTCTGCATATGATAAATCTCTCCTCTTGGAATCATGGGAAGAAGAATGACTCCCCATATGGGTATGTCTCCCCCTATCTTCTCTGTAATATAAACAATATGCTACCACTGTAATATGTTGTTGCTGCAAATTCTATTTCTCAACCGAAACATAGATCAACCACTCTTTTTATGATGATTATTGGACCTGTCCATGCATCAACTCGTGCCATACCATACATCATGAAGCAAAAGATATGTCAACAATGAAATAGAGAATCATGAAAAAAACATCAACTAAGTACACTTGTGCCATATTGTGTGACAACCATGCACAAACTAGAGATCAAGCTATGACTCATCAATGATGTACAATATGATCACCTCATCAACTCATCAACTACATGTCCCAATATGTATCCCATCCATATGCCAAATGCATGCACCAAGATATCAACAAATAAGATTCCAATAATACATCATAAGATATATCAATGAGACTCAAATATGTACCAGCCATGTACCCCAACAGATCAACCTCAACCTTTATTCACTACAGCAAATACTAAGCATCCAAAATGTACTAGAAGTGTGCCTCAATAGATCAATGACATTTATAACTAGCATCATCATGATATATCTCATAACCAAAGTGCCATACCTTCATTGTCACAACCAACATTGTTCTTCAACAGAAAAATGTCTTACTTCATAATCTAGGGTTAGTACCATGCATCCAAGATAATATTTCAACACTCAACCATATGTCACCACCATACATACATCAATCATGTATGTCAATATGTAATCATGAAAACCTGCAGAAAATAATGTCAGACCCTGCAACACAAAGTTATACCATCATACCATGATGCAATTTATATGCATAGCCTTTTTCCCAAGGCTTTACCACATATACGTGGCCTGCTTCATAGACATCTTGTGTATGTACGTGACTTATTCATAGTTCAGCTCTTGTATGTATGCAAATGTTACCATTGTAACTTGTGTATTCTTTTGAACATGACAAACTTGAGCTTCCCTTAAGGCTGTCATTCTACTCTGGTTGTTCAATCTTCTTTACCCACTTCTTAAGGTGTCCCTGCTTCTCAGAACTCGAGCTCTAAGCTTCCATCTTTTCAAAAATGTCTTCCTTCCTAACTTCATGCCTTCTTCTAGTCATGCTATATGAAGTCCTCATCATCGAATTTCTTCTTGTGTTCCAGCAATCCTGGGATTTGTGACCAAATCCACTACAACTGTAGCATCTCATGATGTGACAATGAGCAACAATGTGTCCTACTTGATTACATCTCCAACACCTTAGGGTGTTATGGAATATTTCATTATCTATCCTTCTATAAAATTTGTATTCCAAAGCTTTGTGACCATATTTATCACCTGAGTAATAGTGACCATGAAAAACATTTTCATCCCTTTGTTTTGGTGTCCATATTGAAGGTGTCTATCTTCTTTGAGGCGTAAATATGGATTCTTGATGTCTTCCTTTCTTTGTTCTTTTGAAACCTTCCTTGCCTTGTGTAGATGATTGACTTGCAACATTATTTTCATCCTTTGAGAGTGAGGAACTTACCTCATGCTTATTTGAAGTGCTTGCTTCAACATGTGTAGCTTCTTTCTTGTATCCAAGACCTGATTTATCATTTGGTGATCTTTGACTATCCAAGATCTCATTCAATATTGTTGAGTTATTCAAGAATTTGTTTGAATTCTCTACTTTCTTTCTAAGATCAACAACTTCAGCTTCCAACTTATGACATGACTCTTCCTTTTCATTTACTTGATTCTTTAGTAATTCCTCTATCCTTTTGGCTTCTTAAATTTGGGTCTTGAGATGGACATTAACTTGAAGACTTTTTCTAATCTCATCATCTAGCTTCTTATTATCTTATATTTCATTCTTTAGTCTTTTGATCTCTTCTTCTTTTTCTTCTAATTGAGTCTTTTTACTTTATTCTTGCTCCTTGAGCATTTCCTTTAACTTCAAGATATGCCTTTGATTCTTTCTAAGAAACTTTTTAGTGTTATAAAAAAGATAGCTATATTCTATGTAACAATGGTCATAGTTGTATTCAAATAGACCCCATTCAAATTTCCTTTTAAGCTCTGATAGTTCTTCTTCTACTTCTTCCATGGGATAACTATCATTTAATTCTACACATACTATCTCTAGATTTTCTTCTTCACTTGTAGAGAAATATTCAACATCATCTCATTTTGAAATATTGCAATCGGGGGTTTTGGGAGATTAGTTACCTTCATTGATATTGGTGGAATTGTCTTCAAGGTCTTCCTTTTTCCAACATCATCACATTTAGAATCATTGCAAATAGAGGATTTTGGAGATTCTTTACCTTCATTGTTCTTGATGGAGTTGTCTTTAGTGTCTTCCTTCTTTCTTTGGTATGTCTCCCCTAGATTTAGCCATAGATCCTTGGAGGAAGTGCATTGTCCCATGCTCTCTTTGATAGAAATTGAGAGTCCACTAAGAATGGTCTTGAGATCCAATGCATCATTCTTCTTTTATTACCTTTGAGCTACAAACTTTGACTTGTTATTCAAAGGAACTGATCCACCAATAGTTGTCTTCCAAATACCCGCTCCTATTTCCTTCAAGTGCACTTTCATTTCTATTCTCTATGTAGAATAATTTTCCTCGTTAACAATTGGAAATTCATAATCCATTTGTGTGTCCATGGATCTCCTCCAATATTTTTAAGGCTTATAGTAAAGGAGCACTCTGAAACCAATTGTTGGACACACTGACCACACTTAGAGGGGGGGGTGTGAATGAGTGTGGTGCTCTTTTTAAACTTTTATCTTCACAAAACTCCTTAGTTAGAAATCACTATGTACTCATTACTTATTGTTGTCATTTATAACCAGCTAAATGTGAACATACATCAAAAACATATATCATCAATAAGTCATCACCACAAGGAACACAAAGAACACAAGATGTATGTATAATTTTATTTTTATTATGGACTACAATCCTTGGGTTATCAACAACAACTGAATAGAGATACAACTCCACAAGAGCATCATCTCTACAATTGCAAGACTCGGCTTACACAACTCGACACCAACTAAGAAGAGGAATCAATCCTCAACAGATACCAATCTGTCAATAGGTACACAACCTATCAGTAGTACAACACACGTATGTGTGTGCCCTACCAGTAGTACAGCTCGTGTATGTACACGACCTGTCTATCCTACAGCCTGCATGTGCCTTCTAAGTATTTAGGGTTTTCTCTTCATGAAAACTCAGATCCTCTAAAACCCTCAGTCACATCTACTTCTGTCATTCACTACCTGATCTGAATCAAAACCAATCACAACACATCCATTCTCTCCCACAACTTACTCATGCTCCTTAATCATGCAATATGAATGTTAGTTAATCATGTATAAGCAACAAGTATACTATGGAAATAATATCAGTACTAACACCATTAGAGAGCTTCTCACTCCATCAACCAACACAAACCAAATCACAATTTCCATAACAAGAATGCCTTAAGAATTCACCATACAATAAGATAGAGTATCCATCAAGACAACTATGTAACCATACCAGAGTTTCTATGGAAGATCTGAGCCCATAGAATGTAGATGTGGAACTTCTTCATACTTAAAGAACCCAACACTAGATTACACTCAAGTCTTCATGACTTCCATCTACTATACATTCTCTCTCCTCCTTTAGTCGCGTGTGTACGTGATCTGGCTCACTACAACCTGCGTATGTACGCTCTCTGACCCACTATTTCTCGTGTACTCCCTCAGAAACTAGGGTTTCTGAACTTCTGAAACTTTCATCGTCATAATATCAGACTTACAGAAACTTTATGTGTCCATGAGATCCTTCAGCCACTCTCTCTCTTAGAATAGATCTTCAAGATATTCTCAAGAGATATTTTTCACAAGAGACCCTTGCCTCTTATTTATACTCTTCAAGTAGCTTCCTTAGAGGTATATTCTAGGCTAGTTTGTCCACATAGCCACTTTGTCCACATAGTCACCTATGTCCAACTTTGTCCAATTTGCCCCTTGTCCATGTAACCAATAGCCACTTGAGCACTTAACCTATTTTCCTCATTTTAGGGTTAACCTTCTTATAAATACTTTTCATAATTAGAAAGTTCTCCATTTACTTTATTATTTAAATAATCCTCCTTGACTTTGTCACTTCACTTTATTATTTAAATAATCCTCTTTGACTTTGTCACTTCACTTTATTATTTAAATAATCCTATTTGACTTTGTCACTTCACTCTATTATTTAAATAATTTCTTCTTTGCAAGAACTTTGACTTCTTTGACCTTTTGGGGATTCAAGCCAACATATGAGGGTCCTCCAACTTCATAAGTCCATAACTATCAAACCATGAGGAGTTATGTGATGATCCACATACCACCGGAAATGACATGACAAGCACTATCAATGTAGGATAGTTTCTCTGAGAAATTCACTGATCTTCATCTCATTATTCAACAATTAAGCATGGGTTCCCTAACCATACTTCTAGGATAACTCAACCACAAAGTGTCTTCCCGTGAGGGATTTCACCATAAGGGGACCACTTTGGAGTTCATCAATTTGTGCTCCTTATCAACCATGATAAGACACTTAACTGCAAAGCGTCTTCCCATGAGGGATTTCACCAGAAGGGGACCACTTTGGAGTTCATCCATTTGTACTCCTTATCAAGACAATAATGAGTCATCTTTACATCAATCCAACTATGCATCATATATCAATGAAAACACATCGATCCATCTTCATCTATGCATCATATATCATATGATTATGATTCCATTTGTCATCAATCCATTCACATCAATGACAATACATATTACATCAATATGCTATGACAAGACATTGTTCCTTTGAAATTAATCCTTTGACCATTGACATCAATCCTTTGACATTGATGACAACATGATCCAACAATATCCCCCTTTGGCATTGATGGAAATACCAACATTGATGTCAACACCAGTCATTGATGGAAACCTATAGACAAGGCATTGCTCTACATCAATAGTCATCTCAATCACATCAATGTGACTATCTCTCCCCCTTTCACATCAATGGAAAAGGGTAGTTCTCTCCTTGGGGCTTCTCCCCCTATCTAAATTCCTTTGATCTTCCTTTGAATAATCTCTCCCCTTTTGAACAAGGGATATCACTCTGATGTAATGCTGAAAACATATCTCTCATGCTCCCCTTGTGACCATCGCTCCTCCTGGAACCATGTGTCTTTCCCCTGCATCCGATAAATCTCTCCTCTTGGAATCATGGGAAGAAGAATGACTACCCCTATGGGTATGTCTCCTGCTATATTCTTTGTAATATGAAAAAAATACTACCACTATAATATGCTTCTGCTACAAATGCTACTGCTCAACCGGAACATAGATCAACTGCTCTTTCTATGACGATCCTTGGACCTGTCCATGCTTGTGCCATACCATACATCATGAAGCAAAAGATATGTCAACAATGAAATAGAGAATCATGAAAAAAACATCAACCAAGTACATATTGTGCCATATGATCACCTCATCAACTCATCAACTACATGTCCCATTATGTATCCCATCCATATGCCAAATTCATGCACCAATATATCAACAAATAAGCTTCCAATAATACATCATAAGATATATCAATGAGACTCAAATATGTACCATCCATGTACCCCAACATATCAGCCTCAACCTCCATTCACTACAACAAATACTAATCATCCAATATGTACTAGAAGTGTGCCTCAATATATCAATGACATTTCTAACTAGCATCATCATGATATATCTCATAACCAAAGTTCCATAACTTCACTGTCACATCCAACTTTGTTCTTCAATAGAAAAATGTCTTACTTCATACTCTAGGGTTAGTACCATGCATCCAAGATAATATTTCAACACTAAACCATATGTCACCACCATACATACATCAATCATGTATGCCAATATGTAATCATGAAAACCTACATAAAACAATGTCAGACCCTGCAATAAACCATGTCATACCCTACAACACAGAGTTATACCATCATACCATGCTGCAATTTATATGCATAGCCTTTTCCCAAGTCTTTACCATAGATACGCGGCCTTATTCATAGACATATCGTGTATGTATGTGACCTATTCATAGGTCAGCTCACATATGTACATGATTGTTACCATTGTAACCTGCATATTCTTCTGAAGATGACAAACTTGTGCTTCCCTTAAGGCTTCCATTCTACTTTGGTTGTTCAGTCTTATTTACCCACTTCTGAAGGTGTCCCTACTTCTCAAAACTTGAGCTCTAAGCTTCCATATTTTCAAAAATTTCTTCCTTCCTAACTTCATGCCTTCTTCTAGTCATGTTGTATGAAGTCCTCATCATGGACTTTCTTCTCATGTTCTAGCAATCCTGGGATTTGTGACCAAATCCACTATAGTTGTAGCATCTCATGATGTGACAGTGAGCAACAATGTTTCCTACTTGATTACATCTCCAACACCTTAGGGTGTTATGAAATATTTCATTATCTCTCCTTGTATAAAATCCGCATTCCAAAGCTTTGTGACAATATTCATTACAAGAGTAACAGTGACCATGAAAAACATTTTCATACCTTTGCTTTGGTGTCCATCTTGAAGGTTTCTCTTGATGCAGGAGCATCGTTGGCAAGAAAGCACATGCAAGTGGAGGAAATTTGGATATGAACCAATGCACATTTTGAAGGAATTTTGAATTTGAAAAGATGAAACATTAATGTAATAGCTAGAGGGATGTATTTTCCTTAAATGTTTTTAGGGTTGTAACGTTGATCTTGAGCATAGCTCTCATTTGTTTGTTGGAGGAATTTATTGTAATAAATGTAAAGTAGTTGTAGACTTTATTTCGATTTGATAGCTTAGAGTTGTAGGAGAGAAAACTCTAGAAATATCCCTCATATGTATTGTATTGGATGATTATTCTCATTGTAAGAATTAGTGTTGTAGAGCAAGAGAATAGGAGAACAGAGAAGAATATAGATGGTAGAAGATTGTATAAGAAGATATTTGTTGCTATCGAACCCATATATAGAATCACTTGAGCTAATATATGAGAAGTATTTAATTCAATTTCATGGTGTTGTGATGAATATTGTTTGCATCTATTGAATGGTGTGTTTACAATTTTCTTATATACTTTGTTATGCATTTGTTTCAATGTTGTGTGTGTAAGATTTCATGTTGAATGTATTAAGTCTTTGAGAGGGAGAGTATGAGTTTCAATTGTTTCTCATCCTGAGAATTCCTGTAAGGAGTGCAGTGTGAGTATAGCACAGAGCCGACCAAGGAGTGTGCAGGCCAGTTGAAGTCTTGGACTTTTCCAACCCAAGTGAGTGGTGGAAGGATTTATGTTGCAAGGAGTGCACAGAAGAGGAAGACATCAAATAATCAATGATTATTTGTGAAGGCCGCAAGGAGTGCGTGCAAGTGACCCTTAAGAGATCTCTAAGTTTGCAGCTAGAACCAAGCTCATGAGGGATAGAGACCTTGAAGGATTCAAAGGAAAGGTGAGAGGCAAAGTCAACTCTCAGAATCAAGTTCAGGAGAAAGGATGCCAAGTTATTTGGCCAGGAGTTATCAAGAAGTTGAACATATGGTTGAAGTTTCTCAGAGGGAGAACTATCGATTTCTTGTGGACCGTTGGATCTCACAGATCAGCGGAAGGGTTAAGGAGATATTCCTTAAGAATTTGGAAGCTCGAGAGGGAGAATATCCATCATATATGGATCAAAAAGATTTTTTTATCTCATGATTGAATTTTATCATTTCGAAATTCGAGGGTGTGGACAAAGTTGTGACGAGGAGGCAAGAATCACGAAATCCCAACAAGATCTGGACCATCAGATCATGAAAGGATCTAGATCATCGATCTACAGTAAATAAGTTGTGAGTTCAAACTTCGGGGAAAAGGAGGATCCATGTATCGTGAACACCCAAGTTGTCAATTTTCGACACACTCGAAGGTTGATCCCCAGGTTGTGGCAGAGGGCCATATCAGAAGGAATTAAGGGAGGATCTAGAAGTATGTTAGCCCATTTTGGGGTTTCGGGATTTGAAGGAGTCAAGAAACTCAACAACAAGAATCGTGAAGTCATGAAACTCGATGTGCCCTTTTTGGGAAAATGTTGTAGTCACATCGGTTGCTCACTTGGGTAAGAGTTCGCGCCTAGTGCTTGTTCGCACAAGCGTAAATCCTAAGAAGGACCTGTGGTTACAAGTGTGAATATTCCAACTGGGAATTGAAGAGCCATTTCGGCTCAAGGGAGATTAAGAATTATCCTTAGATCGAGAGTTCAAGAAAAACCTTTTGAGGTTGGGGTGCTACGTCAGGTGGTATCAGAGCACAGATTTTGAATTTTTGTAGCAAAGAGCAGATTACAATAATTCCACCTAGAAGACATCAAGAGAGACCAATGCCCGATCTAGTTGTGGAGAGGGAAATGAGAGAATGTCATTCTCGATTAGATTCTATGGAGACAACATAGAAATGGAAATTTGATGTTGGAGATGTCAGTGAATCCGAGAATGAGAATGAAGCAAGAATCGATGAAGAGGAAGTTGCAATCGAATATGTTGCAGAAGAACGTCTATTCAGAGTTGTTTCAAGAATAGGGGCTAGAGAAAAAATGGACATCCTGATGTATGAAGGAAACTTAGATGTTGAGAAGTTGCTATATTGGTTTAGATCTCTGGAAAAATACTTCAACTATGAGGATATCGAAGAGCATAAGAAAGTAAAGCATGTTGTCACTAGACTGAAAGGGCATGCAACACTTTGGTGGGATGAACTACGGGCTGACAAGCCTTGCAAAGGAAAGCAAAGAATCAAAAGATGGGATAGGATGGTAGAAAAAATGAAATCCAAGTTTATGCCCAGAGACTATCAAATTAACATGTTTTGAAGAATGCAGAATTTGAGACAGAAGGGGATGACAGTGAGGGAATACACTGAAGAGTTTTACCGACTAAACATTAGAGCAGGTCATCATTAGAGTGATGATGAAAAGGTCGCCAGATACATGAATGGTATGAGATATGACATTCAGGATGAGATGAGCATGGTGACAATCAGAAATGTGGAAGATGCTTATTAGATTGCTCTGAAGGTAGAAGAAAAATTGGCCCCAAAGCAAGGTCAAAGGGGAAGAGGTAGAAGTCAGAGAAGAGGCAAATAAATTTCCCAGGACAGAGTACAGAAGTCCAAGGATGAAGAAAATAATCCTCCTAATCACCCAGAAAGAAGATTAAGTTCACAGGGAAGATAGTATGCTGATAAAAACACTTTTCCGCGAGCAAGAGGAAGAGGAAGAGGCAAAGGAGGTGAAATAAAGTGTTTTGTCTATGGAAAGATAGGACACAAGTCTTTTGAATGTCCTGATAGAAAAAGAGATGGAGGAGGCAAAGCTCACATTTCAGAAGCGTAAAGGCAAAATGTTGAGGCAGAAGATGTAGAAGGCAGAAGATCTTTAATGATGAGGAAAACTCTCTTGAAACCAGAGAAAGAGGTGGAGAATCCAATCCAGAAAAACAGTTTATTCAGAACTTCTTGCAAGACCAAGGATAGGGTATGCAAGGTGATAGTGGACAGTGGAAGCACAGATAATCTAGTATCCATATAAATGGTGGAGAAGCTGGAATTGGAGACAGTTGCACATCCAATCCCATATGAAGTCTCATGGTTGCAAAAGGGACATCGAGTATCAGTCACTAAACAATGTTTAGTTGAATTTAAGATAGGGGGATATATAGATGAGATCTTATGTGATTTTATTCCCATGGACGTTTGTCATATTTTGTTGGGGAGACCGTGGCAATATGACAGAAATGTTGTTCATAATGGGAGAAAGAAAACATACACCTTGAAGAAGAATGGTAGAACACATATGTTGTTTTCAATTGAAGACAAGAAGGTGAAAAAAGAAACAAGAAACACTATACTTCTCATGAGTGGGAAGGAACTTTTGGATGAATTCAGGAAAGAAGAAGACATGCAGTTTGTTGTGGTAAGAAAACCTAGAGTCATTTTGACCAGTACTTCTATAGATGATCTACCAAATGAAATTCAGGAAATGTTGGAGGAATTTGCTGATATAGTGGTGGAAGATTTACCTTGTTCGTTGTCGTCCATCAAGAGTATAAGGCATCACGTTGATCTTATACCAGGAGTGATTTTTCCAAACAAAGAAGCATACAGACTGACGTCGCAGGAGAATGAAGAAGTTAAGAAGCAAGTCCAATATTTGGTGGACAAAGGGATAATTAGAGAAATCTTGAGTCCATGTGATGTACCAATAGTGTTAATTCCAAAGAAGGATGGTGGATGGAGAATGTGTATAGACTCGAGGGCTATAAACAAAATCACCATTAGGTATAGATTTCCTTTACCGAGGATGGATGAATTGATGGATTGCTTGAGTGGAGCAAATTTTTTTTTAAAGATTGATTTGAAAAGTGTACATCAACATATTAGAATGAGGGAAGGTGATGAATGGAAGACAACATTCAAGATGAATGAAGGATTGTATGAATGGCTTGTCATGTCATTTGGTTTGACGAATGCGCTGAGTACTTTTATGAGATTGATGAACAAAGTCTTGAAGGATTTCATTGGAAAGTTTGTAATTGTGTATCTTGATGATATACTAATCTTCAGTAAGAATGACGAGGAACAATTGAGACACCTAACTCTAGTAATGAGGAAGTTGTAGCAAGAGAAGTTGTTGATAAATCTGAAGAAGTCGTCTTTCATGAAGAAAGAAATAATTTAATTAGGGTTTGTGATCTCTTCAAATGAGTTGAAGATGGATCCTGAGAAGGAAAAAGTGATCAAATAATGGTTGTCGCCAAGGAATATCTTTGAATTCAGAAGCTTTCATGGACTAGCCGATTTTTACAGAAAGTTCATTAGAAATTTTAGTGGAATTTATGCACCAATGAAGGACACGGTCATGAAAAGACAAATATTTTCATTGGACAGAGGAAGCAAAGAAAAGTTTTAAGTTGTTGAAAGAGAAGATAATTGAACATCCAGGTCTAGTTCTACCGGATTTTAGTGAGACATTTCAAGTGAGATGTGACACAAGTGGATTTGCGATTGGAGTAGTCTTAAGTTGAATGATGCCAGGATGAAATATTCCACGTATGATAAAGAGTTTTATGCAGTCATACAAGTGTTGAAGAAATGGATGCACTACTTGGTTCCGAAAGAGTTTTTCTTGTATAGTGATAACCATGCTTTACAATTGCTAACCAGACAGGAGAAATTGAACCAGGAACATGCAAAATGGGTTGAATTTATGCAGAACTTTACTTTTGTTATAAATCACATTTTTGGAACTGCTAACAAGGTTCTTGATGAATTGAGCAGGAAATGTTTGATTCTGCAAGAGTTTTGTGTGAATACCTTAGGTTTTGATGGCCTTAAGGATATGTACAAATATGATTCAGATTTCAAGGATGCTTATGAAGCATGTAAGAATCTTGTTCTGAGAGACAGAAGCCAATGGATTGAATACTTAATCTAGGATGGATTATTATTCAAAGGAAATCAGTTGTGTATCTCGAAGAGTTCTATGAGAGAGAATATTCTAAAGGAAAAACATAGTGGAGGATTGGCTGGACATTCCGGCCATGATAAGACATTCGTACAACTAAACAGATTATATTATTGTCTAGGGATGAGGACATATGTCAAGAAAATTGTCAACAAATGTAGAATTTTCCAGCACACAAAGGGAAAAAGATAAAATACAGGATTATATCAATCATTTCCAGTACCAGAGAGGTCGTGGGACGTGGTAAGTATGGATTTTGTGTTAGGACTGCCAAGGACACAGAGGGGTTGTGATTCCATATTCGTGGTAGTCGACAGATTTTCCAAAATGGAACATTTCATTCCATGTCAAAAAACCAGTGATGCAACACGCATTGCAAACCTTTTTTTCAAACAAGTTGTTCGACTTCATGGTTTACCCAAGAGTATTGTTTCAGACAAAGATACCAAATTTGTTGGTCATTTCTGGAGGAAACTATGGAAGAAGTTGGGAACAGATTTATCTTTTAGCTCATCATATCACCCTCAAGCGGATGGAAAAACTGAGGTAGTAAATCAAATTTTAGGGGATTTGATGAGGAGTTTAGTAGTTGAACATCATAGATAGTGGGATCATATTCTGCCGAGGGTAGAATTTTCATATAACAACTCACCTAACAGAAGCACATGACAGAGCCCATTCTGAATAATGTATGAAATGCATTCAAGAGGAGTATTTGAGTTGGGGACTTAGAGAAGCATGAGTTTAGAAGCACTGGAGCAGAAGAATTTGCAGCAGAGATGCAAGAGCTCCACAGTAAGATCAAAGAGCGGTTATAGAATTCCAACCAGGAATATAAGTGCAGAATAGTTCATCATAGAAGAGATCTTTAGTTTGAAGTGGGAGATTTGGTCTTAGTGCACCTAAGGAAACAAAGGTTCCCAAGGGGAACATATAATAAACTGAAGATGAAAAAGATGGGTTCGTGTAAGATTTTGAGGAAATTTGAGGCAAATGCTTATGAGATAGAATTACCAGATGGTGTGGGAATGTCGCCCATATTCAATGTATCCAATATGTATCCTTACAGAGCATATGAAACAAAGGGATCATAGAATCAGAAGGAAGTTCAATGGGTCAGACAAATGCCTGTAGCTGAAAATTCGCAGATGGAAAAGATCATTGATTAGAGAGTTAGCAAGAAAATCCAGAGAAAGACATATTTTGAGTATTTGGTCAAATGGAAAGGACGCCTGATTAAGGATGCCAGTTGGGAAAGTGAAGTGAAGATCCAGAAACATGGACAGACGGTGCAGGAGCTCATGAACAGGAGTTCATGAATTTTTCAGCCAAAGGAGTATGATGCAGGAGCATCGTCGGCAAGCAAGCACGCGCAAGTGGAGGACAGATGGATATGAACCAACGCACATTTTGAAGGAATTTTGAATTTGAAAAGATGAAACATTAATGTAATAGTTGGAGGGATGTAATAGCCTTAAATGTTTTTGGGGTTGTAATGCAGATATGTTTATTGGAGGCATTTATTGTAATAAATGTAAAGTAGTTGTCGACTTTGTTTCAATTTGATAACTTAGAGATGTAGGAGGGAAAACTCTAGAAATTTTCCTCACATGTATTGTATTCGATGATTATTCTCATTGTAAGAATTAGAGTTGTAGATAAAGAGAATAGGAGAACAGAGAAGAATATAGATGGTAGAAGATTGTATAAGTAGATAGGTGTTGCCATTGAACCCATGTATAGAATCACTTAAGTTAATATATGAGAAGGATTTAATTCAATTTCATGGTGTTATGATGAATACTGTTTGCATCTATTGAATGGTATGTTTACAGTTTACTTATATAATTTATTATGCATTTGTTTCAATGTTGTGTGCATGTATGATTTCATGTTGAATGTATGAATTCTTTGAGAGGGAGAGTATGAGTTTCAATTGTTTCTCATCCTGAGAATTCCTGCAAGGAGTGTAGTGAAAGTCTGCAAAGTGTGTTTCGGCATGTTATGAGTTTCATCTCAGACAAGCTTAGGAGAGATAGTGTTGTTCTCATACCAACAGAAGTGTGAATATATCATAGAGTCGTGCAAGGAGTGTGCAGGCCAGTTGAAGTCTTGGAATTTTCCAACCCAAGCGAGTGGTGGAAGGATTTTTGTTGCAAGGAGTGCACAAAAGAGGAAGACATCAAATAATCAGTGATTATTTGTGAAGGCTGCAAGGAGTGTGTGCAAGTGACCCTTAAGATATCTTTGAGTTTGTAGCTAGAACCAAGCTCAAGAGGGATAGAGACCTTGAAGGATTCGAAGGAAAGGTGAGAGGCGAAGTCAACTCGCAGAATCAAGTTCAGGAGAAAGGACGCCAAGTTATTTGGTGAGGAGTTATCAAGAAGTTGAATGGACGGTTGAAGTTTCTCGGAGGGAGAACTATTGATTTATCATGGACTGTTTGATCTCACAAATCAATGGAAGGGTTAAGGAGAGAGTCCTTAAGCATTTGGAATCTCGGGAGGGAGAATAGCCGTCAGATATGGATCAACAAGAGTTTTTGATCTCGTGATTGAATTTCATCATTTCATAATTCAGGGGTGTGGAGAAAGTTGTGATGAGGAGGCAAGAATCATGAAATCTTAACAAGATCTAGACCATCATATCATGGAAGGATCTAGATCGTCGATCTACAGTAAATAAGTCGTGAGTTCGAACTTCAGGGAAAAGGAGAAGCCTTGTATCGTAAACTTCAGAGTCGTGAATTTTCGATGCACTCGAAGATTGAGCCCTAGGTTGTGGCAGAGGGACATATCAGAAGGAATTAAGGGAGGAGCTAGAAGTCTGTTAGCCCATTTCAGGGTTTCAGGATCTAAAGGAGTCGGGGAACTCAACAATAGGAATCACGAAGTTGCGAAACCCGACATGCCCTTTTCAGGAAAAGGTTGTGGTCACATCGGTTGGTCACTTGGGTAAGATTTCACGCCTAGTGCTTCTTCACACAGGCACAACTCCTAAGAAGGACTTGTGGTTACAAGTGTGAAGATTCCAGTTGGGAATAGAAGAGCCATTTTGGCTCAAGGGAGATTAAGAATGATCCTTAGACCGGGAGGTCAAGAAGAACCTACTGAGGTAGGGGTGTTGCATCATCTCTCTTCTTTGAGGTGTAAATATGGCTTCTTGATGTCTTCCTTGCTTTGTTATTTTGAAACCTTCATTGCCTTGTGTAGATGATTGACTTGCAACATTATTTCCATCCTTTGAGAGTGAAGGACTTACCTCATGCTTCTTTTAAGTGCTTGCTTCAAACATGTGTAGCTTATTTCTTGTATCCAAGACCTAATTTATCATTTGGTGATCTTTGACTATCCAATATATCATTCAATATTGCTGAGATATCCAAGAATTTGTTTGACTTCTCTACTTTCTTTCCAAGATCAACAACTTCAACTTCCAACTTATTAAATGACTCTTCCTTTTCATTTACTTGATTCTTGAGTAATTCCTCTATCCTTTTGGCTTCTTCAATTTGGGTCTTGAGATGGACATTAACTTGAAGACTTTTTCTAATCTCATCATCTAGCTTCTTATTCTCTTCTATTTCATTCTTTAGTCTTTTTATCTCTTCTTCTTTTTCTTCTAATTGAGTCTTTTTAATTTCTTCTTGTTCCTTGAGCATTTCCTTTAACTTCAAGATATGCCTTGGATTCTTTCTAAGAAACTTTTTAGTCTTATCATAAAGATAGTTATATTCTATGTAACAATGGTCATAGTTGTATTCAAATAGACCCCATTCAACTTTCCATTTAAGCTCTGATAATTCTTCTTCTACTTCTTCCATTGATAACTATCATTTAATTCTACACATACTATCTCTATATTTTCTTCTTCACTTGTAGAGAAATATTCAACATCATCGCATTTTGAAATATTGCAATCATGGGTTTTTGGAGATTCTTTACCTTCATTGATCTTGATGGAATTGTCTTCAAGATATTCATTTTTTCCAACATCATCACATTTAGAATCATTGCAAATAGAGGATTTTGGAGATTCTTTATCTTCATTGTTCTTGATGGATTTGTCTTTAGTGTCTTCCTTCTTTCTTCGGTATGTCTCCTCTAGATTTATCCATAGATCCTTGGCAAAAGTGCATTGTCCCATGATCTCTTTGATAGAACTTGAGATTCCAATAAGAATGGTCTTGAGAGACAATGAATCATTCTTCTTTTCTTACCTTTGAGCTCCAAACTTTGACTTGTTCTGCAAAAGAACTAATCCACCAATAGCTACCTTCCAAATACTCGCTCCTATTTCCTTCAAGTGCACTTTTGTTTCTATTCTCCATGTAGAATATTTTTCCTCATCAAGGATTGGAAATTCATCATCCATTTGTGTGTCCATGGATCTCCTCCAAGCTTGTTAAGGCTTATAGTAAAGGCACGCCCTGATACCAATTGTTGGACACACCGACCACACTTAGAGGGGGGGATTGGGGGGGGTGAATGAGTGTGGTTCTCTTTTCAAACTTTTCTCTTCACAAAACTCCTTAGTTAGCAATCACCCTTTACTCATTACTTATTGTTTTCATTTATAACTAGCTAAATGTGAACATACATCAACAATATATATCATCAATAATTCATCACCATAAGGAACACAAAGAACACAAGATGTATGTACAATTTTCTTTTTATTACGGACTACAATCCTTGGGTTATCAGAAACAACTTAATAGAGTTACAACTCCATAAGAGCACCAACTCTACAATTGCAAGACTCATCTTACACAACTCAACACCAATTGAGAAGAGGAATCAATCCTCAACAGATACCAATATGTCAATAGGTACGCGACTTGTCAGTAGTGCATCATGTGTATGTATGTGCCCTACTAGTAGTACAGCTCGCGTATGTGCGCAACCTATCTGTACTACAGCCTGCGTGTGCCTTCTGAGTATTTAGGGTTTTATCTTCATGAAAAATCAGATCCTCTGCAGCCCTTAGTCACATCCACTTATGTCATTCACTGTTCAATCTGAACCAGAACCAATCACAACACATCCATGCTCTCCCACAACTTACTCATGCTCCTCAATCATGCAATATGAATGCTACTTAATCATGTATAAGAAGCAAGTATATTATGGCAATCATATCAGTACTGACACCATTAGAGTGGTGCTCACTCCATCAACCAACACAAATCAAATCACAACATCCATACCAAGAATGCCTTAAGAATTCACCATACAATAAAAAAGAGTATCCATCAAGACAAATATGTAACCATACTAGAGTTTCTAAGGCAGATCTGAGCCCATAGAATGTAGATCTGGAACTTCTTCAGACTTCAAGAACTCGGCACCAGCTTACACTCAAGTATTCATGACTTCCATCTACTGTATGCGCTATGTCCTTTTTCAGCCCGTGTGTGTATGCACTCTGGCTCATTGTAGCCCGCGTATGTACCGTCTCTGGCCCACTGTTGCTCACGTACTCCTTCAGAAACTAGGGTTTCTAAACTTCTAAAACTTTCGCCATCAAGATCTCAGACTTACGAAAACTTGATGTATCCATGAGATCCTTCAGCCACTCTCTCTCTCAGAATAGATCTTCAAGATATGCTCAAGATATATTTTTCACAAGAGACCCTTGCCTCTTATTTATATTCTCCAAGTAGCTTCCTTAGAAGCATCTTCTAGGCCACTTTGTCCACATAGTCACCTATGTCCAACTTTTCCCAATTTCCATTTGTCCATGTATCCAATATCCACTTGACCACTTAACCCATTTTCCTCATTTTAGGGTTAACCTTCTTATAACTACTTTCCATAATTAGAAAGTTCTCCATTTACTTTATTATTTAAATAATCCTCCTTGACTTTGTCACTTCACTTTATTATTTAAATAATCCTCTTTGACTTTGTCACTTCACATTATTATTTAAATAATCCTCTTTGACTTTGTCACTTCACTTTATTATTTAAATCATTTCTTCTTTGCGATCACTTTGACTTCTTTGACCTTTTGGGGCTTCAAGCCAACATATGAGGGTCCTCCAACTTCATAAGTCCATAACTCTCAAACCATGATGAGTTATGCAATGTTCCACATACCATCGGAAATGGCATGACAAGCACTATCCATCTAGGATAGTTTTTCTGACAAATTCATTGATCTTCATCTCATTATTCCAAAATTAAACATGGTTTCCCTAACCATGCTTCTAGGATAACTCAACCACAAAGAGTATTCACGTGAGGGCTTTCACCATAAGGGGACCACTTTGGAGTTAATCCATTTGTACTCCTTATCAAGACAATAATGAGTCATCTTTACATCAATCCAACTATGCATCATATATCAATGAAACCACATCGATCCATCTTCATCTATGCATCATATATCATATGACTATGATTCCATTTGTCATCAATCCATTCACATCAAGGACAATACATATTACATCAATATGCTATGAAAAGACATTGTTCCTTTGAAATTAATCCTTTGACCATTGACATCAATGACAACATGATCCAACAATCTGTTCCCAAGTACATTACGACAAGAATTTCAATGTGGTTTGGAGTAATAATTGCATGTTGGTGGCACGCAAACTGAGGAAAATAGCCCAGGAGGGCATGGGATGACCATTGTCAAATCTGGATGATTTTATAGTCGTTTCTACACATTTTCTCACCACGAGTCCACCAGTGATGTCTTCTTTTGCATCTGGGCAATAGATCTGAAGGCCATTTTTAGACTTGAGGTATAATGATGTATTTATTTCAATTTTAATGTTGAGAATAATATAGAGCCTCTCCACTTTGAATCAAGGCTCGGAGATGTATTCCATGTTGGACGAACTTCGTTATCATGTCTTGTGTTCTTTCTCTTCTTATCATCTTTTCTCCATAATTATCCCATCTTTAAGTATGTTGAACATAAGATTTTAATTCATGCTCTCAATGTAATTCATGTAATGTCATCGAAGTAAAGTTCTCGGATAAACAATGTTCTCTACATTTATTCCACGAGAGAGAAATTCATATTTGACATTTAACTAACATTAAAAACATTGAATGAGCATCAAATTTTGACCCCAAATGTAGAAGTCAAATATGATGGTAAGGATTGTTCATTTGATTATTTCTATGGTTTACTAATTAAGGAATGAGAAAAATCAATTGATGAAGGGAAACTCGAGGTTAAGAAACAAGCCCATTTTCTCAAGGGTAAAGGTTGATAGAATTATAGAGAAATAAGTCAACAATGTAGTCAAGAGAAAGAACATGATTGAATTGACTACACTATTAAGAAGAAGAATGGTGACCAAACTTCAACTAATAAAGTTAGAAAGAAAAATACCTATGAATGTTATGGGAAATTGGGACATATAGTGAAGGTTTGTTTGTAGAATATCAAGGACCTAGAGGAAAAAGTGGAGAATTTTGAAGGAGAAATGTTGACTATAATATCAACTAATTTGCAAAACTGAAGTTTAGAAGGTAAGGAAGGAAAATAAATATATGGTTTATATTAGTACTTTTCAATACTTGCAAGCTCATATTGTTATGAACCAATGCCTTGATAATGATAAAAAGTCGTTGAATAACATTCCACTTCAAGAGGGAAACCTCATTTTACAATGCATTCAATGCACAAGACACGATAATGTGATCCTAAGACTAGGTATCCTTGGTGTGTGTGTGTGAGAGAGAGAGAGATACAATAGGTATAATTATAATGAAAGGGTACAATGAAAGTCTCTAGCCGACCTACTAATATAACACTAGAAATGTAATATTTCAATATCTAGGGCTTAATAATGGATTTTATGCTTAACATGCATCTTTGTCTAGGGCTTAACATGCCCTTCCCCTTCAAACACGTGTTGTCCTCAACACTTGACTAACCATGGGTGCTTCTTCATGAATAACTCATCTTCCCATGTCACCTCTTCCACTAGTAGGTTCTCCCATTTGACAAGGTACTCAATGATTGCTCTATTTTACAACTACTCAATCCTTGTTTCAAGGATTGTTTCTAGTTCTAGTATGATTTTCCCTTCTCCAATAATCTTTGGTAAAAAGTTTGGACTAGGATCTTATCACCAATTATCTTCTTTAAGCAAGAAACATGGAATACTAGATGTAGATGTTAACACATACTTCTAGGAGTGAATGGATACTTTAATTTGGTTGCACTCATCATATGGCTAATGTGGCTTCTCTATTTTCTTCATTAAGTGAAGATATATATATATATATATATATATATATATATTTGTTCCAAATGATTATGCACTTACTATTGTTGTTTGTGGGAATATTGAATGTCAAAATGGTGTAGTCATTCATGTGTACTTAGTTTGAGTGTTAGTTTGTTATCCATACCCAAACTAACTCAAACTAGAAAGAAGATAGAGTTTTGGCCAGATCAATTTGTTGTGAAGGATATGTTCAATAGATTTTTTTTCATCACCAAAGTTTTTCTTGACCCTAAGGAAAAATTGTATAATTTTTGTGGCTTTCCCAACAAATTTCGAGAACTAATTGCACACATAGCTCATATTAATGACCAAAGAAAACTCTAACATGAATGACTTGGACAAATAAATTTCCATAGTTTGAAATTGATGGTGAAACACGACATGTTTAGTAGACTACCTAATATTGTTTCTCTTGGTGGAGTATGTGAAGGATGTATGCTTGGCAATCATCATCAAGAAACCTTTGAATTAGGGAAATGTTTGAGAGCAAGGACTTTGCTAGAACTTGTACATAGTGACCTATGTTCACTAAAAAAACCATTACTACTTGGTGAAAGGTATTGTAAGGTACCAGATCTATTATATTAGCAAAATAGATAAATAATGTAGAGAATGATACTGAGATAGAAACATAATACTGAAATATTGTAGATATAACAGCGGAACAACAAATTATATGGAACCAAAACAACATAATTATACCTTTATTGACAGGAAACAATGTTCACTTGCCTCTTCGAGGGGGAAATCTCCAGCAAAGCAGATCTCTATTACAATAATTTTCCAAGACAAAACTTATCATACCCTCTACTCTTATGTATACTAAATCTATCTATCCAAAAGAACAATCTAGAGGAAGATGCGTCTAGAAGTTGAAGCTTCTATTAGGTCTTCTTACAATTGACTTATTCCTCCTTATTGCTAGGCCTTATTAATATTGACCTTTATTACATGGAAATATATTATTCTACCCACTTGAGGGGTTAGGTAGGTTATGTCCCTAACATGCCCTCCCCCTTAAAATCAATCTTGTCCTCAAGGCTTGAGATGAGGAAATTGTTGCAGAATGCTAGTTGGTTGTGAGGTGGCATCGGCTGGAGTTGTATCTTTCCACTGAACTAACACTTCCTTGATGGTGCGTTGATGAAGACGAAACTCACGCTGGTCCAAAACTGCTTGTCATTGCAACCAGATGGATCCTTCTTCATCCAACTCAGGAAGGATGGTTTGAGTTTGACACTTAGTTCCAATCACCTTCTTTAAGCAGGAGACATGAAAAACAGGATGGATCTTGGAATAACTAGGAAAATCCAAATGATAGGCCATCTATCCCACGTGCTTGAGAACTGTATAAGGACCATAAAATTTGGGCACCAATTTCTGAAAATGTTCATCCTTGAGTGAAGTTTTTTTATAAGGTTGCATATGAACAAATACCTGGTCACCTTCAACAAATTGTTGTTTTGAGCGACCTTGATCATCTTGTTGCTTCATGCAATTCTGAGCCATAACCAAATTCTCTTTGAGGATATGGAGAATAGCCTCTTGAACTGTAATCATTTGGTTAACTACCTAAACCTTTGAGATACCTGGCATGTAGGAGAGAACGGAAGGTGGATTTTGTCCATATACTGCTTCAAAAGGATTCATGTTAGTAGTTGTATGGTAAGAAGTGTTGTACCACCATTCAGCTAATGGTAACCATTGAGCCCATTGATTTGGACTTTCAGAGGAAAAACACCTCAAATAAGTCTCCAAACACTTGTTGACAACTTCAGTTTGACCATTAGTCTGGGGATGATAGGCGGTGCTGAGATGCAATTGGGTTCCCTGTAGCCTGGACATTTTTTGCCAAAAATTCATGGTAAAAGTGGGGTCTCGATCAAAAACAATAGAATGAGGCATGCCATGAAGCTTGAAGACATGATCCATGAAAATTTGAGCCACAATGGATGCAGTAAATGGATGTGGAAGAGAACATAAATGAGCATACTTGGAAAGACGATCAACTACCACCATGATGACTAACTTATTACCTGATTTAGGTAATCCCACAATGAAATCCATAGATATGTCCCTCCAAATAGCGAGTGGAATCGGAAGTTGTTCGAGTGTTCCAAGGGCTTTGATTGTTTCTCCCTTGTTACGTTCAAAAACATCACATTCGGACACAAAAGTGCGAACATCATTTTTCGCACCATCCCAAAGAAAAGAACATTTGACCCTATCATAGGTTTTGGAAAGCCCTGAGTGCCTAGCTATGGGAGTAGCATGAAGCTCACAAAGCATAGTGGATTTAAGTTTTGATTGTTTACTTAAATACAAATGGCCTTTGTAGCGAAGCTCATCATTGTGCCAAGAGTACCCTGGGGAAACTGGAGAATTGTCTTGCAATTGTTGGATCAGATACAAAATTTTAGGATCTTGTAGCCATTCCTGGTGAACAACTTGTAGCCATTCCTGGTGAACAACTTGGAGCCAATCTCGGATAATGAAGGATAGGGATAAAAGGGACCCTTCATCCTCATATTTTCGAGAAAGAGCATCTGCAACCACATTTTCTTTTCCTTGCTTGTAAATTATCTCATAATCATATCCAAAGAGCTTAGTTACCCATTTTTGTTTCTCTAGAGAGGAAGGTCATTTCTCCAAAAAATACTTGAGGCTTTGATGATCTGTCTTAATTTGGAAGTGTTTCCCCAAGAGATAAGGGAGCCAGAGATCTACTTCATGCAAAATAGCCAACATTTCCTTTTCATAGATTGATTGGCCCAAATGGTGGTCTAACAATTGTTTGTTGGTAAAGGCCAAAGGTCTAGCCTCTTGCATAAGGGTTGCTCCAATTCCTCTCCTAGAGGCATCACATTCCATCACAAAGGTCTTTGTGAAATCAGGAAGGGCCAAGACCAGAGTAGTTCACATAGCCACCTTCGATGCTTGAAAGTCTTGATCAGTTGTGGGATTCCAAGCGAAAGAATTCTTTTTAAGTAGAGCAGTGAGAGGCACCGCAATATTTCCATAGTTCTGAACAAACTTGCAATAATATCCTGTTAAACCCAGAAAACCACACAAATCTTTTGATAGTCTTGGGGCGAGGCCAATCTTGCATGGCTTAATTCTTCTTAGGATCCACTCGGACACCATCCTTTCCAACAATATGACTCAAGTAATCAACTTTTTAGGCATCAAAGAAACATTTAGAGTGTTTGAGGAAAAGTCAATGCTGAGAGAGTAGATGAAGAACTTGATCCACATGGGCAAGATGGGATTTCCAAGTTTTATTGTAGATGAGAATATCATCAAAGAAAACTAATACAAAATGATGGAGAAAAGGATGGAAGACATGATTCATGAGGCTTTGGAAGGTGGAGAGGGCATGACCAAGAACTCATAGTGACCCTCATGAGTTCTAAAAGCAATCTTGTGGATGTTAGTGTCTTGCATACGGATCTGGTGGTAGCCTAAACGCAGATCAAGTTTGGTGAAATATTGAGAACCACTCAACTCATCCAAGAGATCATAAATGAAAAGAATGGGAAACTTGTCCTTTATGGTAAGTTTATTGAGGGCACGAAACTCGAGACACATGTGCCAAGTACCTTATTTCTTAAGTACCATGACCACATTAGAAGAATAAGTGTTGGTACTAGGGAGGATAACACTCGCTTGGAGCAATTCCTGCATGATTTTCTCAATTTCATTCTTTTGGGAAAAGAGATGACGTTAAGGGCGGACATTGGGAGGAAGACTACTAGGAACAAGGGGTATGGAATGATAATGAAAACCACAAGAAGGAAGAATTCCTTGAGGAGTGGAAAAAACAACTTGGTGTTTGGAGAGAATAGCTTGGAGGTCAGGATGCACAGAGGGTGTATCAACCGCATGAATAGAATGGAGTTGAGAAATGATACTGGAGTGGCCTTTCTTGAGGAGTTTTTCCATGCGATGGGAACTGGTGATCTCAGGAGAACTAGATGTGAGACCTTGGAAGTGATACATTTGTCTCTCCTATTGGAATTGCATGGTTAATTCCTTAAAATCCATAATAATGAGACCCAAAGTGCGTAACCATTCAACACCTAGCGCAATGTCACACCTGCCCATTTCGATGAAAAGAATATGAGATTTCATGTGGTAATGTCCAATTTGAAGATGTACATTTTCACAATGCCCACCAGATTTCATGGATCCACCATTGGCTATCATGATTTGAAAATTATTGATAGCACGAATATAGAAATTGTTTTCCTGGGCAATGTGACGATGAATAAAATTGTGGGTGCTACCACTGTCAACCAGGATGATGACCTTCCTATTATTAATATATCCAATGAGCTTGAGGGTTTGGGGAGCAGAGAAACCAGTGAGAGCATGCAAGGGATTGAGTGATTCAACTTCAGGTGGGTCAGTGAGCTCCGGGGTAGCATCAGGAAGGGAAGGCTCTTCAACAATTGGAACTGTCACATCTTCTTCAGGAACATCTTCAGAAATGGCCATAAAAAAAAATTGTTCCTTACACTTGTGCCCTGGAAAATATTTTGCATCGCAATTATAGAAAAGACCCTTCAATTGGCATTCAACCATTTCATCCCTAGTTAATTTATGGACCTTGAGGGGAGGGACAGGGGGGTTAGGATTAATGGATCAAGGGTGAGGAACAAAAGAGGGTTTTTTGTTTTGGGAAAAAACAACTTGTTGGGATTTTTTAGCACATTTAGTAGCATCCAACCAAGTCTAATGGAGGGCCATGATAACCTGGGATTGAATTTCATCCTTTATGCCATTGATAAATCATACATGGAAGAAATCATCTGACATGCCCTCGATTCGAAAGGACAAATGATCAAAAGTAGATATAAAGTCTTCCACTGTGCTTGATTGTTTCAACTTGGTCAAACAACTAAGATAGTGGGTATCAGTGTCAAAGCGGTCATAGAACTCTGCAAAAAACTGGGTCTAGGAAATATACCCTTGACATGAATTTTTACGCCATTTCTACCATTTCCATTATTCGGGATCTAGATAGAGGATAGTATAGCGAAGTTTGACCAATTCATCAATAATACCATGTAGAGAAAAACAATGCTCCATTTGAGTGACCCAACTTGTAGGATCAAAGCCATCAAATTTATTGACCTTGACACGTGGAAGATGGGGGTCACATTGAAAGGAGTTGGATTGAAAATGAAAATAATGAGAGGAATCAGTAGCATCAGGTTGGTCCGAGGAGGAAGGACCCAGAGGGTGGTTCAACAATTGGTTGACAGCAGACTGGAGGGTGTTAAATTGGTTCATGAATTTGGCATCCATGGTATCAAATTTTAGCTCGATGTGGGTTTCTAATTGTGCAAGGTGGGAATTGGTAGAGGCAATTTTATAGGTCGCTTGATTGATGGAAGCTTGCAGGTCTTGGTTGCGAGTGGTGGCCATTTGGAGAGAGGAAGTGAGAGTAAGGAAAAATGGGTGGGTGGGACCACAAAAAGGACTTATAAGTGATAGGTACCATGACGATCAGGGCAAGAAGGGAAATATAATGGAATAGGTGGAAAAACGGGGAAGTTGAGAAGGGCCCAAGTCCATTGGAAAAAAAAAAAAATTAAATGAAAGGTATGAGTGCGCTTAGGGAGAAAAGGGGAGTCCAATGGAATAGGTCCCAAATAAGTGTGTCAGAAGGACCACTATGATTTTTTGTTTTTACTCCTGCTGTGGAGTTATACTCCGATCTAAAGAATATTGTAGTGATGAAATGCCCAAATTCTTAACAGGAAGAAATGTGTAGTAATTTTGCAACCTGAATGCAGGAGGCACAGTTGCATGGCAATAGATCTTTTTTGTTCTGTTTTTGTTTCCATCCCAAGGGTTAGGGTATTCAAGGGTTCTACAATCAAGGGTTTTCCTTGTGATATAACTCTCTGATATACGTGTGGGATCCAACAGTAGTACTCAACCATAGATGATTTTAGGGGCTAAATTTCGCTCATGGGCCAATTTTCCATGGTTTTTCCAAAAACGAGATTCGCTATTTTGAAAATAATTCGCCCAAATTCTATAGGATAAAATTATTTTACCTTAAAAATCGCCAAAATTTTATAAAAACTATATAAAATCCTTAGAAATTTGAATATTTTTACAAAAATATTGCCAAACATTTATAGTTGTCATATGAAGGATAAGTAAGATTCGCCAAGGTTTCTACATTTTAAAATAAATTTCCATCCTTAAAATCATCCCTGTACTCAGCCCAATATCTCAGGGAACCAACTAAGGAGGCTAGACTGTGCCCTTAATCGTACTACCCAACTACCCATGTACTAGAGAGTATCTTCCTGAGTGTTGTTCTTGGTGGCACTATAGCAGTCAAGAAACTGATCGGTTTATCTATGGAGGGCTTTAAGAGATCTAGGTTGATCTGTATACAGGTGGTGTCTGATGTGCTACCACTCAAAGGGGTACCAACAGGGGTTACAAGGGTGGCCAAAAGATGTGCGCTTAAGTACCACTTGTATTTCCTGCGTGTATGACTCCCCGAACGCGGGTTTGTGAGTGTAACGACATATCTTTGTAGCTTTAAGACATTGGAATACATCTCTACCCTGAAAAAAAATTAACCCACAATTTTATGTCGAGGAAAGTGCTCTGATATCACTTGTAAGGTACCAGATCTATTATATTAGCAGAATATAGAAATAATGCAGAGAATAATACTGAGATAGCAACAAATAATTGAAATATTGCAGAGATAACAACAGAACAACAAATTATATGGAACCACAACACCATAATTATACCTTTATTGATAGGAAACAATGTTCACTTGCCTCTTCGATGAGGAAACCTCCAACAGAGAAGAGCTCTATTACAATAAATTTCCAAGACAAAACTTCTCATACCCTCTACTCTTATTTATACTAAATCTATCTATCCAAAAGAACAATCTAGAGCAAGATCCTTCTAGAAGTGGAAGCTTCTATTAGATCGTCTTACAATTGACTTATTCCTCCTTATTGTTGGGCCTTATTAATATTGACCTTTATTACATGGAAATATATTATTCTACCCACTTGAGGGGTTAAGTAGGTTAGGTCCCTAACAAGTATGTCTTGACCTTCATCCCAACATAACAATTCATCCCCTTCATGTTTTTACGGTTCTTTGGGAAAATTATCATATTCTTGTAATTGGGGAGTCGACCCTTCTTGTCTATTCAGATCCCCTTCTTGGCTATTTGAATCTCCTCCTCTAGAAGACTACCCCACATGGCTTGAGAAATATCCATCCCTTTCTTTTCTCCATCTCATTATATATGCAATCCATGCCTCAAAAGTTTGATTCAATTCGTATCCTTGGGGAAAATGTTGTTGTTTGAAAGGGGCCTTATAGAATGCAATACTCTACCTCATTCATTTTTCAAATTTCTCTATCTTAGGTAGAAAAGTTTTGATTGATGCCATGTCTTTTGTAGGAGCTTCATCAAACTTTTGGGTGGTTTCTTCATTAATTTTAGATAGAGAGATAATATGTTTTTTTCTTGAGATGATCTAGTCTTCCAAGTCCTTAGATACCTATCCCTGTGGAATGAAATTGTCTTTTGGCCAAAAAGATGGCAAATGAAAATTATTTTTCATATTCTCTATAACCTACCATAACATAATTGCATCTATTATGTCATGTGTGACTTCCTCAAGATCATCGTAAATTGCTTGTTTCTAATATCTCAAGCCAAAATCCATCTCTTCAAATGTTGTAGGGGTGAAAATAGGGATTTCTGTGGGATTTTTCTTTAAGGGGGATTCTTAGTATCTTACTTTATCAAATTGTAATTGAACTTGTTGATATGCAAGCTCCCATGCTTGAATATGAGCCATGGCACCAACAATATCTTGGCCATGAGCCTATACATGTTGGGCTTTGTCATATAACTTTGTTTGAACACTATTCAATTCATCTTGTATTTTGAAAGCATTGTTAATAAAATTTGAAGTTTGATACTTGCTAGATTTGTAGTAATTGACTTGGTTTTCTAGGAAGGTGATTTTTCTCCAAATACCCCAAATAAAACTCCTCGGATACCAATATAATCTATAAACTCTCGTGGATATTCCACTAGAACAATTTGTCCCAATAGATCTTATACTATTATGAAATCTTAAACAAGGTAATTTATTTCCTTAGATCCCATATTAGTTATTACTATCTTATTGCTTAGATTTATGAAAATAACTGAATATGAAAATGAAATAAATGAAATGAGAAAAAGAAAAACGCCCACTGTTCTACATTTTGGTCTCTTTCGCCGAAATCCGGCGACATAAATCTGCTTGAAATCGCAATTTTTTGTTGTTTAAATTGCATTTCCGAATGCAGAAATGGATTCAATGCATTAAAAAACCCTAGTCCACTTGGATTATACAGAATTAACCACTCGAATCTGCAGATCCAACAATTTCTCTTCGGATTTCAAGCAAAATTAAACAAAAAATATCCCCCGAAAAAAAACAAAACGTAGAACAGTTAAACTACTGCTATAACTTGCATCTCGGCATTGTCAGAAAATATACCAAAAACTGTCAAAAAGATGAAAAAAATACTTTTATGAGGAAGAGAGCATGTTGAGACACGATCACGGGGAGCACAAGTATTCCACAAAGGATGAGAAGATGTAAGATAGAGTGAGCCATGGTTGTAGTGTCCCCAAGGCCGAGCCCCGTTACAAATCATGATATATGCAATGAACTGTAAATGTGCTCTATAGGATGGTGAGCCAAGTTTTGTATAAGCCGGAAGGCTTATGTGTTTGTTAGGCCAGGAAGCCTAAGTGTTTGAGGGCCAGGAGCCTGCTGTTGTACTTGTATGTATGCAGAATAATCAATAAAATATAAACACCGCCAGGTGCAAACCGACCACGATGAATGAGTGAAGGGGGACTGAGCGTCCACAGAGTGGGAAAGAAACTAGGGGCTGGAAGGTGGGAAAGGGGCTAAGTGTTGAGCCTAGGAGGCTTAAACCTGGGAAATAATATTTTAATATTATCTCAAAAAGAGACATGTGCATTTTTGTTTATCCTAAGTTTTGAAAAGGGAAAGCGTGCAAAAGGGATGCAGGCTGATGGAACGCATGTAGTTCCAAGGGTGACAAGTGTCAGCCCTGGTGCATGTAGATAAAACGGCCAAGATGAGCTGTGAGGGGGAATTCCTCCTCCATTCCACCCAACTACCGGAGCGTGTACAGGCTCTGAGCAGTATGATTAACTTGACCTCTGCAAAGAATACCTTGTGCGTCCCTGAGAGCTGGAAAGCCTGTGGTTGTTCTGAAGAATATGTACCTCTCTGTCCCGAAGCCGTGACCGTGAGACCCATTTGCCATCGTCGAACCAGTTCAAGGAATCCTTTATCTGGCTCTGAGGAAACTGGTGTATTCCTCTGTTTTGGAACGGGAAACTAAATAGTCTGTGTTGATTTCGGGAATAGCATGTGTGTGTGTTGAATTCTAAAAGGTCGAAACATCCTCTGTCTGAGCGTCGAGCCTATGTGTGGAGCCAATCCGTGAGACCATCTGCCATTGTTAAACCTGTTGGATAGCTCATGTTTGTTTTCCCCATGGGTTGTTGTGACCACGTAGTACTAGACTGCGTGAGGCTTGTTGGCCTGTGAGTGACTCCTCCAGGTGAGAGAGTGCGCAGAGGGAGGAGAGAACTCCTGGAAGGAACCCTGTAGCTGTCATAGAGCCCGGAGACTTCTGGTCCGGTCTGTTCCTGAAACCCAAGGTAAGGGAGACTGGCAGCCGAAGGACTGTCCAGGTGACAGAGAAGGTGCACTCTCCTGGGGTGGAACAGGCATGTGGGGAATGAGGGTATGTGGGCAGTGAGCGAGGGAGATTCCTGGGAGAGCTTTCTTCCTGGTGGTTCTGTATGACTGAATTCCCTGTAACCTCAGCCTGAGTCTAGATTCCTTGCCCTGGGGTGGAGCTTAGTCCTAGCTCGGGGGTGACCCACTGTTGAGTTGAGGAGAAGTGCGGTCTACGGCTGGGAGGTTCGTGGGAGGCCTGCATTTGGTTGGTGGATTTCTTCACTGTCAGCAGATAAGTATCTGACTATGTTTTATCACATTCGCATGACTCTTCTGGATATGTTATCATGTTTTCCGTTGTGTAAATGAATTACTGTTGAATTCTATGGCTTGTTTAATTGTAGCATTAACTTATATATTTTACTCTGAGATTTAAGTGTGTTTAATTGTTTAAATGCATGTGCTTATAATGTCTGTACGAATTATGTAAAAATCCATGTATAGAATGGTAACTGAGAGGTTCGAAAACCTCAGTAGTGAAAAGGGTACACTACAAATTGGTATCAGAGCAAAGGTTTCGACACTGAGCCTAAATGGGCTAGTGGAGTGGTCTTTGGACTGAGAATGTGAGGGTAAATTGAGTCGGGAGGACCAATTTCGGACCCTGGTTTGCTTTGAAGCATCAAGGAGACACTTGACGAGTTTTTATTAAGCTCGGGAGGTATAGTGGTGCTATGAAACTGTAGCCGATGTGGTCTACGGCCACGGGGATACAGGTCTCTACACCAATGGTGTTAGAACCTTAGGATCCGTTCGGGAGGGAAGGCGAGCCCTCATGACCGTCGGATCTGGAAAAATGTGCGTAAGGATTAAAATTCCTTTGGAAATAGCAGAGGGGTGTGGAAATCGTGATATGTGAAATCCAGAGTTAGTTAGAAACCATCTGAGCCGTCAGATCTCGACCGGAAAACCCGACAGCCGTTGGATCTACTGGGAGGTGTCTGAAGGTTAAACCTCAGAAACTAGGGGCGAAAGATCCAATCAGATTTGGAGCCGTCCGTTGGAGAGAGACACGTGGCGAAGATCGAGCGCCCGTCGGCACTTTGGTGCATTGGGAAATCGGTGTATCGAAGTTCTCAGGTACACATAACTCTTGTCACTTGGAATCGGGATCCGTGATTTACCGACAAGATCAGGATCGTTCATTTAGAGGACACGTGGCAGAGATCTACGCCATCGGAGAAATCCTGACAAGGAGCCAAACCTGTCGGAGGTTGGAGTTCATCAGGATATCGGGGATCTCGGTGACGAGTGATGAGTTCACTTCGAAATTGCGACCCGTGAAACCCCGATCGGTGGAGAAGAGTTGTCAGTCATAGCGGGACTGAGAGAAGCACCGTAGTGCGGGAGCCAGTTGTCAGCTGGACGAAGGTCAAATCTCATCGGGAAATCGGGGATTCCATTGTCAAGAGTTTTGGCACATTTCGATTCACGAAACCCCGAACCCCGATAAGGGAAAAGGCCGGGTTCATGAGTCAGCGGTCACATGGTGTAGAGCCCATAGCAGGGGCTAATGCGTAAAGGAACGCGTCGGGAGTCAGAGGATCATGAGTCTTGGGGTAGAGTGTTTTACGACATCGTAAACCTCGTAGCCCAAACAGGAGGTAGGACTACGGTCCCGGGAAATTGTGGTCACATTGGCCAGGGCTTGGCTTGGAGGGCCAAAGCACATCAGAGGATCGGGAGTTCCGAGTACATGTGTAGCTCGACACTGCAAACCCCAAAACCCCGATAAGGGACATAAGACGATGGTCTTATAGCAGTCGGTCGTATGGATTAAAGGCTTAGTCAGTGGAGGCTAAGACAACAAGGTAGCGCATTGGGAAATCGGGAAATCGGGGATTCAAACCACCAGAACATTGCCAGTTTCAAAACCCCGATAGAAGGAAGGGAGACCTCGAAGAGTTTCCTGTGGAAGGAAAATTTCCCGATAGGGAAATAGAAGAATTTCAAAGTTCTTTGGGCCGAGGAAGGAGAAAGGTCAACGTTGCTCCTCGGGGTTTCGTGAAGGGAGGCGCCAGGGTTGGACGCCACAACTCACGAAGGTGCGAGTAGCGAAGAGTGCTAACACTTAGACTTAGACCTAGACTACGGTCATGCATAGCAGACCCTAGCGAGGAGAGAGCCATACCCTTGTCGCATCTCGGGTATCGACATTTAGAGGAATGAGTCGAAAGTTTTCAAATCACGAACTCATGATGTCGCGAGTTCCGAAAAGGGTGACTTGTGTTTTGTATATTTAATCGTCGGATCTACGTGGACTGAGATTCTGAAGTTCCGAAACCCCAGAAATTGCAGAGCTAGACAGAGCTTGGAAAACTTTGTGAAGTTGAAATGTTTTTCGTTCTTGTTCATATTAGTTATAAATGTCGTGGATTGTTCCTGAAGTTTAATGGCCTGACAAATTTCGAATTTAATTGCACAGTGCGTGTGCAGAATTCAACGAAGGCCAGAACTCCAGTTAATCAACGCCGAGTATGGAGTGGGGAAAAGTGCAGTTTACCCCTGAAATAGAAGATGAACAGGAAGGAAAGGATGTTAACCTGGGAGTCGAAGGATCGAACTCTAATGCGCATGGAAAAGAAATGGATAAGGAAGGACATATGATGAAAATCATTGAAGGGCTACAAAGAGAGGCCAAGGAGCGTCAAGATGATAGCCAAAAGCTCATGAAATTCAGGGATCGGCAAGGGGAATTAAACTTAAAATTTTTAAAGAGTCTGGAAAGAATAGAGAAGAAACTTGAGAAGGGAAGAGACTCAGGTACAATAGAGAGTCGCAGAAATCATGGGAGAAGAAGCAGATCGAGGAGTGGTAGCCGACATCATAGTCTCTCCCAAAAACATTTGGACAAGGAGACAGACAGTAGTTCAAGCCCATCCCCTACCAGAAAACATCAAAAATCTGGAAAGGAAGAACTGAAGGGAGAGATGAACAAAATTAAGCCTCCAACATTCGATGGAGAGCATAAGAAGGAGGAAGATGCCGAGACCTGGTTAATTGGCATGAAGAAGTACTTTCAACTGCAGAATTATTATGCCCGTACATAGAGAAGAATTGCAATGTACCAGTTGAAAGGAAAAGCATCCATGTGGTGGGATCAGTTTGTGCAGGTGCAGCACATCAAAGAAAAAGAGGTCACGTGGAAGGAATTTAAGAGGTATTTTGAGAAGAAATATCTGACTAAAAGATACTATGACAGAAAGATGAAGGAGTTCTTCGAACTCAAGTTGGGCAGTATGACTATTGATGAGTATGAACGAAGTTTTCTGGAACTACTGAGGTATGTTCCATTCATCAAAGATGAGGCTATCAAAATTCAGAGGTATCTGAGTGGACTGCCACCTTCCATGGGTGAAAAGATTCAATATGATGATCCTAAGACCATGGAAGAAACCATAAGAAGGGCGAAATGCATATATGAACAGCAAAGGGAAAAGCCTACCTTTCGGAAGGCTTGGGATGACCAGAAGAGGTTTAACAAAAGAACAAAGGCAAAAGGGAAGCAAGACTTCCTTTTTCAGAAACATTCCTTGGGGACGGTCATCTTTTAAAGAGCCCAGGAAAGTTGAAGAGAGTGAGTAGATGCCAAGGCCTCAACCCATGGAGTGTTGGGGCTATAAAGGGAATCATCGATACAGAGACTACCCCCATAGGAAAGACAAAGCAAGAACTGTCCATACTATTCAGCAAGCTAAAACAGTGGAGGATATGGGCAGCAGAATGCCAAGGATCTACACAGCCCTGGACAAAAAGCAAGCAGAATTTCAATCACACATGATTGAAGTGGAAGGTATGATCAACAACCGACCACTTGTTATTTTAATTGATTCAGGGGCTAGCCATAGTTATGTAGACCCTAGATTGGTGGAAAGTATGCATCTAATGAGAAGCAAACATGAGAAGTCTTGGTTAGTACAGTTAGCCACAGGGACCAAGAGGAAGGTCACTGAATTGGTTAAGTCCTGCTCAGTGGACATGAAAGAAATGAGCACTAAGGCTGAATTGAACATTTTTCCTTTAGGTTCATATGATTTCTTAATTGGGATGGACTGGTTGGACCAACACCATGCCCTTCTGGATTGTCGTAACAAGAGATTCACATGTCTGGACGAAGAGGGAAATTGGGTAACAGTTCAAGGAATTCCCATAGCTATGGCTGTTAGAGAAATCTCAGCCATACAGCTGAAGAAATGTTACCGGAAAGGCTGTCAATTATTTGCAGCCTGGGTGGAAGAAGTATTCCAAAATATGGTCTCGAATATGGAAGACCACAGGGTGCTCAAAGAGTTTGAGGACGTGTTTCAAGAGGTGCCTGGACTACCTCCAAAGAGGGACATCGATTTTTCTATAAATCTGATGCTGGGAGCAGTTCCAATTTCAAAGGCTCCTTATAGAATGAGCACACCAGAGCTGAAAGAGTTGCAACTGCAGCTCGAAGAGCTACTAAAGAGAGGGTACATTCATCCCAGCGTGTCACCGTGGGGAGCCCCGGTCCTATTTGTGAAGAAGAAAGATGGAACGTTGAGGTTGTGCATTGACTTTTGACAATTGAATAAAGTCACTGTCAAGAACAAATATCCTCTGCCAAGGATTGATGATCTTTTTGATCAGTTGAAGGATGCGAAAGTATTTTCGAAAATAGATCTTTGATCTGGATATCATCAAGTGAGGATAAAAGATGAAGACATCAGCAAGACCGCCTTCAGAACAAGGTACGGTCATTATGAATTTACAGTGGTGTTGTTTGGACTGTCCAACGCGCCTGTTGTCTTCATGTGCTTAATGAATGGAGTGTTCAGAAATTATCTGGACAAGTTTGTCATAGTCTTCTTGGACGATATCTTGGTGTACTCCAAGACAGAGGAATAACACGAACAACATCTTAGAATGGTGTTGCAGGTGTCGAGAGAATACCAGCTTTACGCAAAACTAACAAGTGCTCATTTTACCAAAAGTAGATCCATTATCTGAGACACATTATTTCTGAAGAGGGGATCGTTGTGGATCCTGAGAAGGTACAGGCCATTCAAGAGTGGTCAGCACCAAGAAATGTGACAGAAGTTAGATCCTTTATCGGTCTGGAAGGTTATTATAGGAGGTTCATAGTCGGATTTTCAAGGATAGCGCATGCTATCACTTCCTTGCAAAGGAAGGAGAAGAAATTTCAATGGACTGATGAATGTGAGAGAAGCTTCCAGCAATTGAAGCAGCTCTGATACCAACAATTTCTGCCAAGGAAAGTGCCCTGAAAAAAAAAATACCCACAATTTATGCCAAGGAAAGTGCTCTGATACCACTTGCAAGATACCAGATATATAAAATATGCAGAACATAAATGAAATGCTAAAAATGACAGAATAGCAGTAAAATATCCAGCATAATCTTCACAATACACAGAAATGATATACGAAATAGCAACAGAAACAACACTTTGATTCAGATAGCAATGTTCACAGGCCTCTTCGAGGGGGCAACCTCCAGTCGAGCAGCACTCTGTTACAATA